>JAQQAC010019064.1:26407103-26461534 GCA_029783875.1 Phataginus tricuspis
TGTGGGTCTGTTTTTGTGCCAGTACCAAATTGTCTTGATTACTGTGGCTTTGTAGTAGAGCTTGAAGTCAGGGAGCGTAATTCCCCCTGTTTGATTCCTCCTTCTCAGGATTGTTTTGGCTATTCGGGGTCTTTTCTGGTTCCATATGAATTTTAGAATTATTTGTTCCAGTTCATTGAAGAAAGCTGTTGGTAGTTTGATAGGGATTGCATTGAATCTGTAGATTGCTTTAGGTAGTATTGCCATTTTGACAATATTTATTCTTCCTAGCCAAGAGCATGGGATGCTTTCCATTTGTTAGTGTCTTCCTTAATTTCTCCTCTGAGTGTCTTGTAGTTTTCAGAGTACAGGTCTTTCACTTCCTTCATTAGGTTTATTCCTAGGTATTTTATTCTTTTAGGTGCAATTGTGAATGGAATTGTTTTTCTGATTTCTCTTTCTGTTAGCTCATCATTAGTGTATAGGAAAGCAACAGATTTCTGTGTGTTAATTTTATATCCTGCAACTTTGCTGAATTCAGATATTAGTTCTAGTAGTTTTGGAGTGGAGTCTTTAGGGTTTTTTATGTACAGTATCATGTCATCTGCAAATAGTGACAATTTGACTTCTTCTTTACCAATCTGGATGCCTTGTATGTCTTTGTTTTGTCTGATTGCCGTGGCTAGGACCTCCAGTACTATGTTGAATAACAGTGGAGAGAGTGGGCGTCCCTGTCTTGTTCCCGATCTTAGATGAAAAGCTTTCAGCTTCTCGCTATTAAGTATGATGTTAGCTGTGGGTTTGTCATATATAGCCTTTATGATGTTGAGGTACTTGCCATCTATACCCATTCTGTTGAGAGTTTTAATCAAAAATGGATGCTGAATTTTGTCAAATGCTTTTTCAGCATCTGTGGAGATGATCATGTGGTTTTTGTTCTTCTTTTTATTGATGTGATGGATGATGTTGATGGATTTTCGAATGTTGTACCATCCTTGCATCCCTGGAATGAATCCCTCTTGATCATGGTGTATGATCCTCTTGATGCATTTTTGAATTCGGTTTGCTAATATTTTGTTGAGTATTTTTGCATCTACGTTCATCAGGGATATTGGTCTGTAATTTTCTTTTTTGTTGAGGTCTTTGCCCGGTTTTGGTATTAGAGTGATGCTGGCTTCATAGAAAGAGTTTGGAAGTATTCCCTCCTCTTCTATTTTTTGGAAAACTTTAAGGAGAATGGGTGTTATTTCTTCTCTATATGTCTGGTAGAATTCAGAGGTGAATCCATCAGGTCCGGAGCTTTTGTTCTTGGGTAGTTTTTTGATTACCGATTCAATTTCGTTGCTGGTGATTGGTCTGTTTAGTTTTTCTGTTTTCTGCTTGGTGAGTCTTGGAAGGCTGTATTTTTCTAAGAAGTTGTCCATTTCTTCTAGGTTTTGCAGCTTGTTAGCATACAGATGCTCATAATATTCTCTTATACTTCTTTGTATTTCTGTGGCGCCCGTCGTTATTTTCCCTTTCTCATTTGTGATTCTGTTTATGTGTGTGGATTCCCTTTTTCTCTTAATGAGTCTGGCTAGGGGTTTATCTATTTTGTTTATTTTTTCAAAGAACCAGCTTTTGGTTTCATTGATTTTTTCTATTGTTTTATTCTTCTCAATTTTATTTATTTCTTCTCTGATCTTTATTATGTCTCTCCTTCTCGTGGCTTTGGGTCTCATTTGTTCTTCTTTTTCCAATTTCAATAATTGTGTCTTTAGACTGTTCATTTGGGAATGTTCTTCCTTCTTTAAATAGGCCTGGATTGCAATATACTTTCCTCTTAGAACTGCCTTTGCTGCGTCCCACAGAAGCCTTTTTGATTTCTTTCTGAAATTTATTTCTAGTTTTATACCGCTGTGATCTGAGGAGTTGGTTGGTAGGATTTCAATATTTTTTAATTAACTGAGGTTCTTTTTGTGGCCTAGTATGTGGTCTATTCTGGAAAATGTTCCATGTGCACTTGAGAAGAATGTGTATCCTGCTGTTTTTGGGTGCAGAGTTCTGTAGATATCTTTTAGGTCCATCTGTTCTAGTGTGCTGTTCAGTGCCTCTGTGTCTTTACTTATTCTCTGCCTGGTTGATCTATCCTTTGGAGTGAGTGGCGTGTTAAAGTCTCCTAAAATAATTGCATTGCTGTCTATTTCCCCCTTCACTTCTGTTAGTATTTGTTTCACATATGTTGGCGCTCCTGTGTTCGGTGCATATATGTTTATAATGGTTATATCTTCTTGTTGGACTGACCCCTTTATCATTATGTAATGTCCTTCATTATCTCTTGCTACTTTCTTCGTTTTGGAGTCTATTTTGTCTGATACAAGTACTGCAACAACTGCTTTTTTCTCTCTGTTGTTTGCATGAAATATCTTTTTCCATCCCTTCACTTTTAGTCTGTGTATATCTTTGGGTTTGAGGTGAGTCTCTTGTAAGCAGCATATAGATGGGTCTTGCTTTTTTATCCACTCTGTTACTCTGTGTCTTTTGATTGGTGTATTCAGTCCATTTACATTTAGGGTGATTATTGATAGATATGTGTTTATTGCCATTGCTGGCTTTAGATTCGTGGTTACCAAAGGTTCAAGGGTTTCTTCTTTACTATCTAAGAATCTAACTTAACTTTCTTGTTAAGTTATTGTGAACGCCATCTGATGTTTCTTTATCTCTCCCTTCCTTTTCTTCCTCCTCCTTTCTTTATATATTAGGTGTTTTATTCTTTGCCTTTAGTTAGTATTTGGATGGTCTGCTTTCTTTGCTATGCTTTTATTTTCTCTGGTGACATCTTTTTAGCCTTAGGGGTGTTTCCCTCTAGAGCAGTCCGTTTAAGATATCCTGTAGTGGTGGTTTATGGGAGGCAAACTCTCAACTTTCATTTGTCTTGAAATTGTTTAATCCCTCTGTCATATTTAAATGATAGTCATGCTGGATACAATATTCTTGGTTCGAAGCCCTTCTGTTTCATTACGTTAAATATATCATGCCATTCTCTTCTGGCCTGTAAGGTTTCTGTTGAGAAGTCTGATGATAGTCTGATGGGTTTTCCTTTGTAGGTGATCTTTTTTCTCTGTCTAGCTGCCTTTAATACTCTGTCTTTATCTTTGATCTTTGCCATCTTAATTATTATGTGTCTTGGTGTTGTCTTCCTTGGGTCCCTTGTGTTGGGAGATCTGTGGTCTTCCGTGGACTGCGAGACTATTTCCTTCCCCAGTGTGGGAAAGTTTTCAGCAATTATTTCTTCAAAGACACTTTCTATCCCTTTTTCTCTCTCTTCTTCCTCTGGTACTCCTGTAATGCGAATATTGCTCCGTTTGGATTGGTCACACAGTTGTCTTAATATTCTTTCATTCTTAGAGATCCTTTTATCTCTCTCTGCCTCAGCTTCTTTGTATTCCTGGTCCCTGTCTTGTAATTCCTTGATCGTGTCTTGTACCTGATTCAGTCTGCTGTTAAGCCCGTCGATGTCTTGTCTCATTTCTACTTTGTCTTTCCTCATTTCCTCCCTCAGCTTTTGTACATTTTTCTGTAGATCCGACAGCATGGCTATGACTTTTATTCTGAATTCTTTTTCAGGAAGACTGTGCATGTCCATTCCTTCAGATTCTCTCTCTGGGGTTGTGTTTGTCCCAAGCTTTGTCTGTATCATATTCTTCTGTCTTCTCATGACTATAGAATTGGTTGTTGGTAGTTGTCACGTATATCAGCTGGGCTCTTTATGACTTTAAAAAGGACAGAGAGGAAAGAAGAGAAAAGAAAAAAAAGTTCTACTAATAATAAAAAAAGTGAAAAGAGAGAGAGAAGAAGGAAACGAAATGAAAGAAAAAGAAAAAGCAGCAACACCTAAAAGAAAAAAAAACGCCCACCAGGAGTGGTTCTGTGTGAATGTTCTAGGTGGCGCTGTTGCTCCACTATTCCAGAGCCGTGGTCGCGCCTCCCCGCCCGGCCCTTTAAAGCTGTGGCCGGGGTGAGAATGAATGGAAGGCTGTTGAGCTCTGTGGGAGTCCTAATTATGGCTACCCTTTCCCAGTCGCCCGCTATGGGGTCCGACGCTCCCCAGGACTCCCAGCCTGCTGGGCTGAGTGTGCCGCTGAGATGAGGTTCTCTGCTGAACTCCCGTCTCTTTAAGACCGCTGCAAAACAAAGCGTGTCCTTTTCTCCTTTTTTTTTTCTTCTCTTTTCTCCTTCCCTGAGCCAGCCGCAAGCAGACAGGTGCGTTTCTGTTGAGACCCTGTGCCCTCTGTCTCTCCAATCTCTGCCACACCGCACTTTGTGCGCCCACGTTCCTGGGGCCGGTCCCGGGCTGGTTATCTCCTGGGCCTGCACTTCCACTCCCTCCCGGCTCTGAATCCTCTCCTCCTGCCGGTGCACTGGGGTGGAGGAATGCTTGGGTTCTGCCGGGTCGCGGTTCCGTTTCTTACCCACCTCGCCTGCTGCCGAGTCCTCTCAGGTGTGTGTGCACTGTGTGCGCTTTCCTGTTTGTTCTGGTCTCCCTTTTAGGAACAGTTGCGTTTGCTGTGTTTTCGTGGATAAATATAATGTTGGGAGGAAAATTCT
Source organism: Phataginus tricuspis (assembly GCA_029783875.1). Taxonomy (NCBI): domain Eukaryota; kingdom Metazoa; phylum Chordata; class Mammalia; order Pholidota; family Manidae; genus Phataginus; species Phataginus tricuspis. Next base: position 26,411,670 of record JAQQAC010019064.1, read on the forward strand.
GTCGCTCCGTTCATGCCGCCATCTTCCCAGAGCTCCAAGAGACTCACTTTAAACCCAAAGATTTACACAGACTAAAAATGAAGGGATGGAAGAAGATATTTCACGCAACTAATAGGGAGAAAAAAGCAGGAGTTGCAGTACTTGTATCAGACAAAATAGAATTCAAAAAAAAAAGTCACAAGAGACAAAGAAGGACATTACATAATGATAAAAGGGTCAATCCAACAAGAAGATATAACCATTATAAATATCTATGCACTCAGCACAGAAGCACCTACATATGTGAAACAAATACTAACAGAATTAAAAGGGGAAAAAAATGCAATGCATTTGTTCTAGGAGACTTCAACACTCCACTCACTCAGAAGGACAGATCAACCAGACAGAAAATAAGTAAGGAGACAGAGGCACTGAACAACACAATTGAACAGATAGACCTAACAGACATCTACAGAACTCTACACCCAAAAGCAGCAGAATACACATTCTTCTCAAGTGCACATGGGACATTTTCAAGAATAGATCATATCCTAGGCCACAAAAAGAGCGTCAGTAAATTCAAAAAGATTGAAATTGTACCAACCAGTTTCTCAGGCCAGAGAGGTATGAAACTAGAAATAAATTATGCAAAGAAACTGAAAAATTCTAAAAATACATGGAGGCTTCACAACATGCTCCTAAATAACCAACGGATCAATGACCAAATAAAAACAGAGATCAAGCAATATATGGGGACAAATGACAACAATAATTCCACACTGCAAAATCTATGGGATGCAGCGAAGGCCATGGTAAGAGGAAACTATATTGCAATACAGGCCTACCTCAGGAAAGAAGAACAATTCCATATGAACAGTCTAAACTCATACATAATTAATGAACTAGAAAAAGAGGAACGAATGAGGCCCAAAGTCCATAGATGGAGGGACATAATAAAGACTAGAGCAGAAATAAATAAAATCGAGAAGAATAAAACAATAGAAAGAATCAATGAAAGCAGGAGCTGGTTCTTCAAGAAAATAAACAAAATAGATAAACCCCTAGCCAGACTTATCAAGAACAAAAGAGAGTCTACACACATAAACAGAATCAGAAATGAGAGAGGAAAAATCACTACGGACACCACAGAAATACAAAGAATTAGAGAATACTATGAGAAGTTATATGGTAAGAAACTGGATAACCTAGAAGAAATGGACAGCTTTCTAGAAAAATACAACCTTCCAAGGCTGACGTAGAAAGAAACAGAAAATCTGAACAGACCAATTACCAGCAACAAAATTGGTAATCAAAAAACTACTTAAGAACAAAACCCCTGGACCAGATGGCTTTACCACTGAATTTTATCAAACATTTAGTGAAGACCTAATGCCCATCCTCCTGAAAGTTTTCCAAAGAGTAGAAGAAGAGGGAATACTTCCGTACCCATTCTATGAGGCCAGGCTACCTCTAATACCAAAACCAGGCAAAGACACCACAAAAAAAGAAAATTACAGACCAATATCCCTGATGAACACAGTGCAAAAATACTCAACAAAATATTAGCAAACCGAATTCAAAAATACATCAAAAGGATCGTCCACTGTGATCAAATAGGATTTATTCCAGGGATGCAAGGATGGTACAACATTCAAAAATCCATCAACATCATCCACCACATCAACAAAAAGAAGAACAAAAACCACATGATCATCTCCATAGATGCTGAAAATGCATTTGACAAAATTCAACTTCCATTCATGATAAAAACTCTCAACAAAATAGGTATAGAGGGCAAGTATCTCAACATAATAAAGGCCATATATGACAAACCCACAGCCAACACTATAGTTAACAGCGAGACACTGAAAGCTTTTCCTTTAAGATCGGGAGCAAGACAAGGAACAAGGATGCCCACTCTCCCCATTTCTGTTCAACATAGTACTGGAGGTCCTAGCCACAGCAATCAGACAACACAAACAGAGAAAAGGCATCCAGATTGGCAAGGAAGAAGTTAAAATGTCCCTGTCTGCAAATGACATGATAGTGTACATAAAAAACCCTAAAGAATCCCCTCCACAACTACTAGATCTAATATCTGAATTCAGCAAAGTTGCAGGATACAACTTAATACACTGAAATCTGTTGTATTCCTATATACTAACAATGAACTAGCAGAAAGAAAAATCAGGAAAACAATTCCATTCACAATTGCACCAAAAAGAATAAAATACCTAGGAATAAACCTAACCAAGGAAGTGAAAGACCTGTACTCTGAGGGCTGCAAGACACTCATGAGAGAAATTAAAGAAGATACCAATAAATGGAAACATCCCATGCACATGGATAGGAAGAATTAATGTTGTCAAAATGGCCATCCTGCCTAAAGCGATCTACAGATTCAATCCAATTCCTATCAAAATACCAACAGCGAGAAGACTTCTGGGAAGATGGCGGTGTGAGCAGGGCAGCGCAAGTCTCCTCCCAAAACCATATATATTTGTGAAAATACAACAAATACAACAATTCCTAAAAGAGAAACCAGAAGATACAGTACAACAGCCATTCTACAGCTGTGTCTGTGAGAACTCAGCGCCTCATGAAGCGGGTAAGATACAAAGCCGTGACCCGACGGGACCCTAGCACTCCCCCACCCCAGTGCACCGGCAGGAGGAAAAGAATCAGAGTGAGGAGGGAGTGGAAGTACAGGCCCACCAAATAACCAGCCCTGGTGATCTGCACTGGGAGCACAGACACACATCGCACGGTGTACTGGAGATTAGAGAAACAGCAGGGCAGGATCCGAGATGGAGACTGGGAGCGGCTCTCCACAGCCGGCTTCCTGGGACAAAAGAAAAGCGGGCACTTTTTTTAAAGTCTTAAAGAGACAAGGGCCCAACAGAGGAAGAAAATCATCCCAGCGCACTCAGCCCAGCAGGCTGGGAGTCTTGGGGAATTTTGGACCCCCTGGCCAGCAGCCTGGCAAAGCCACACCGAGGCTTCCCACACAGATCAACAGCCTGCCATTCATTCTCCCTGGCTGGCGCCACAAAGGGTCTGGTGGAGCCACCACTGCAGTGGAGGAGCGGCCCAGCCCACAGCAACCTCCCGGAATCTACTCCCGGCTGGCGCACAGCTAAGCGGGAAGGGCCCCAGAACCCATAACAAAGTACAGGCTAGGCTGAGGCGGCCCAGCACACCAGCAGCTCAGGGGATTATCCCAGAGACAGCCTCCCACTGTGCGGGAAACCAGCTGAGCCCCTAGAGAAGGGCAAGGAGTACAACAAGCAAGAAGGAACTTTGTTCTCCCAGCTGACACATGTGGCACCTCCCAGCGACCACTTGTATCACCATGAAAAGACAGAGGAATATGGTCCAGACAAGGATCACACAGACAATCCCAGAGAGAGGGCTTGATGGGATAGATTTAAACAATCTTCCTGAAAAAGAATTCAGAATAAAAGTCATAAACATGCTGATGGATCTACAGAAAATATGCAAGAGCTAAGGGAGGAAGTGAGGAGAGATATAGAGATATTACAGAAATGAAACAGTCGATTGACAGGTTGAAGAGCAGACTGGACGAGGTGCAAGAGAGTGTTAATGGAATAGAAATCAGAGAACAGGAGTACAGAGAAGCCGAGGCAGAGAGAGATAAAAGGATCTCTAGGAATGAAAGAATATTAAGAGAACTGAGTGACCAATCCAAATGGAAAAATATTCGCATTATAAGAGTACCAGAAGAAGAAGAGAGAAAAAGGGATAGAAAGTGTCTTTGAAGATATAATTGAGGAAAACGTCCCAAGCTAGGGAAGGAAATAGTTTCTCAGACTATGGAAGCCCACAGATCTCCCAACACAAGGGACCCAAGGAAAACAACAACAAGACACATAACAATTAAAATGCAAAGATCAAAGACAAGGACTCAGTATTAAAGGCAGCAAGAGAGAGAAAAAAGATCACCTACAAAGGAAAACCCATCAGACTATCATCAGACTTCTCAACAGAAACCTTACAGGCCAGAAGAAAATGGCATGATATATTTAACATAATGAAACAGAAGAACCTTGAACCAAGAATACTGTATCCAGCACGACTATCATTTAAATTTAAGGAAGGGATTAAACAAGTCCCAGAGAAGCGAAAGCTGAGGGAATTTGCCTCCCACAAACCACCTCTACAGGATATCTTAAAGGGACTGCTCTACATGGAAGCCCTCCTAAGGCTAAAACGATGTCAACAGAGAAAATAAAATCATAGCAAAGAAAGCAGACCATCCAAATACTAACTAAAGGCAAAAAGTAAGATCAGCTATCCACAAAAACAGTCAAAGGTAACGTAAGAGTACAGAACAAAACACCTAGTATATAAAGAGTGGAAGAGGTAGAAAAAGAAGGGAGAGAGAATCATCAGACTGTGTTTATAATAGCTTAACAAGAAAGTTAAGTTAGACCCTTCGGTAACCAAGAAACTAAAGCCAGCAATGGCAATAAGTACATATCTATCGATAATCACCCTAAATGTAAATGGACTGAATGCACCAATCAAAAGACACAGAGTAATACAATGGATAAAAAAGCAAGACCCATCTATATGCTGCTTACAGGAGACTCACCTCAAACCCAAAGATACACACAGACTAAAAGTGAAGGGATGGAAAAAGATATTTTATGCAAACAACAAGGAGAAAAAAAGCAGGTGTTTCAGTACTTGTATAAGACAAAATAGACTTCAAAACGAAGAAAGTAGCAAGAGATAATGAAGGACATTACATAATGATAAAGGGGTCGGTCCAACAAGAGGATATAACCATTATAAATATATATGCATCCAACGCAGGAGCGCCGGCATATGTGAAACAAATACTAACAGAATTAAAGGAGGAAATAGACAGCAATGCATTCATTTTAGGAGACTTCAACACACCACTCACTCCAAAAGACAGATCAACCAGACAGAGAATAAGTAAAGACACAGAGGCACTGAACACACACTAGAACAGATGGACCTAACAGATATCTACAGAACTCTGCACCCAAAAGCAGCAGGATACACATTCTTCTCAAGTGCACATGGAACATTTTCCAGAATAGACCACATACTAGGCCACAAAAAGAACCTCAGTAAATTCAAAAATATTGAAATCCTACCAACCAACTTCTCAGATCACAAAGGTATAAAACTAGAAATAAATTTTAGAAACAAATCAAAAAGGCACACAAATACATGGAGACTTAACAACATTCTCCTAATTAATCAATGGGTTAATGACCAAATCAAAGAATATATGGAGACTAAAAACAACAACAACACAAAGCCACAACTTCTGTGGGGCGCAGCAAAGGCAGTTCTAAGAGGAAAGTATATTGCAATCCAGGCCTATTTAAAGAAGGAAGAACATTCCCAAATAAATAGTCTAATGACACAATTACTAAAATTGGAAAAAGAAGAACAAATGAGTTCCAAAGTCTCCAGAAGGAGGGACATAATAAAGATCAGAGAAGAAATAAATACAATTGAGAAGAATAGAACAATAGAAAAAAATCTATGAAACCAAGAGCTGGTTCTTTGAAAAAATAAACAAAATAGATAAACCCCTAGCCAGACTCATTAGGAGAAAAAGAGAATCTACCCACATAAACAGAATCAGAAATGAGAAAGGAAAAATAATGGCAGACCCCACAGAAATACAAAGAATTATATGAAACTGGACTACTGTCTAACCCCATACACAAAAGTAAACTCAAAATAGATCAAAAGACCAGAATGTAAGTCAGGAAACCATAAAACTCAGAAAAAAACATAGGCAAAAATCTCTTGGACATAAACATGAGCAACTTCATGAACATATCTCCCTGGACAAGGGAAACAAAAGCAAAAATGAACAAGTGAGACTATATCAAGCTGAAAAGATTCTGTACACCAAAGGCACTATCAGTAGAAGAAAAACACATCCTACAGTATGGGAGAATATATTCATAAATGACATATCCAATAAGGGGTAGACATCCAAAATATATAAAGAACTCATGCACCTCAACAAACAAAAAGCAAATAATCCAATTAAAAAATGGGCAGAGGATATGAATAGACACTTCTCCAAAGAAGAAATTCAGATGGCCAACATGCACCTGAAAAGATGCTCCACATCGCTAATCATCAGAGAAATGCAAATTAAAACCACCATGATATATCACCTCACACCAGTAAGGATGGCCAACATCCAAAACACAGACAATAAATGTTGGCGAGGATGTGGAGAAAGGGGAACCCTCCTGCACTGCTGGTGGGAATGCAAATTAGTTGAACCATTGTGGAAAGCAGTATGGAGGTTCCTCAAAAAACTCAAAATAGAAATACCATTTGACCCAGGAATCCCACTCCTAGGAATTTACCCTAAGAATACAGCAGCCCAATTTGAAAAAGACAGATAGATGCACCCCTATGTTTATCACAGCACTATTTACAATAGCCAAGAAATGGAAGCAACCTAAGTGTCCATCAGTAGATGAATGGATTAAGAAGATGTGGTACATATACACAATGGAATATTATTCAGCCATAAGAAGAAAACAAAACCTACCATTTGCAACGACATGGATGGAACTAGAGGGTATTATGCTCAGTGAAATAAGCCAAGTGGAAAAAGACAAATATCAAATGATTTCACTCATATGTGGAGCATAAGAGCAAAGAAAAAAACTGAAAGAACAAAACAGCAGCAGACTCACAGAACGCAAGAATGGACTAACAGTTACCAAAGGGAAAGGGACTGGGGAGTATGGGTGGGAAGGGAGGGACAAGGGTAAAAAAGGGGCATAATGATTAGCAGACATAATGTTAGGGGGGTATGGGGAGGGCTCTACAACTCAGAGAAGACAAGTAGTGATTCTATAGCATCTCACTACGCTTATGGACAGTGACTGTAATGGGGTAAGTGGGGTGACCTGATGAAGTGGGGAGTTTAGTAACCATAATGTTGCACATGTAATGTAGATTAATAATAACAACAACAAAAAAAAACTACCCGCTGCATTCTTCAGTGAACTAGAGAAAATCATTCTGGAATTCATATGGAACCACAAAAGACCCCAAAGAGCCAAAGCAATCCTGAGAAGGAAGAATAAAGCTGGGGGATTATGCTCCCCAACTTCAAGCTCTACTACAAAGCCACAGTAATCAAGACAATTTGGTGCTGGCACAAGAACAGACACATGGACCAATGGAACAGACTAGCGGGCCCTGATAGAAACCCAACCATATATGGTCAATTTGTGTATGATGGGGGGAGCTGTGGACATGCAATGGGGAAATGACGGCCTCTTCAACAGCTGGTGTTGGCAAAACTGGACAGCCACATGCAAGAGAATGAAACTGGATTATTGTTTAACCCCATACACAAAACTGGACTCAAGGTGGATCGAAGACCTGAATGTAAGTCATGAAACCATAAAACTCTTGGAAGACAACATAGGCAAAAATCTACTGAATATAAGCATGAGCAACTTCTTCCTGAACACATCTCCTCAAGGAAGGGAAACAAAAGCAAAAATGAACTCATGGGACTACATCAACCTAAAAAGTTTCTGTATGGCAAAGGACACCATCAACAAAACAAAAAGGCATCCTACAGTATGGGAGAACATATTTGTAAATGACATATCCGACAAGGGGTTAACATCCAAAATATATAAAGAACTTACACGCCTCAACAGCCAAAAAGCAAATAACCCAATTAAAAAATGGGCAGAGGCAAGAACGGATTAATAGTTACCAAAGGGAAGGGGACTGGGGAAGATGGGTGGGAAGGGAGGGATAAGCGGGAAAAAGGGGCATTACGATTAGCAGACGTAGGGTGGGGGGGCACGGGGAGGGCTGTACAACTCAGAGAAGACAAGTAGTGACTCTATAGCATCGCACTATGCTGATGGACAGTGACTGTAATGGGGTTGGTGGGGGGACCTGATGAAGGGGGTAGTTTATAATTACCATAATATTGCACATGTAATTGTAGGTTAATGATACCAAAATAAATTGTAAAAAATAAAAAAATAAAAATAAAAAATGGGCAGAGGATATGAAGAGACAGTTCTCCGAAGAAGAAATTCAGATGGCCAACAGGCACACGGAAAGATGCTCCATATCACTCACTAATCATCAGGGAAATGCAAATTAAAACCACAGTGAGATATTACCTCACACCAGTAAGGATGGCCAGCATTGAAAAGACTAAGAACAACAAATGGTGGTGAGGATGCGGAGAAAGGGGAACCCTCCTACACTGCTGGTGGGAATATAAGCTAGTTCAACCATTGTGGAAAGCAATATGGAGGTTCCTCAAAAAACTAGAAATAGAAATACCTTTTGACTCGGGAATCCCACTCCTTGGAATTCACCCAAATAATACAACTTCTCAGAATCAAAAAGACATATGCACCCCTATGTTTATCGCAGCACTTTTTACAATAGCCAAGATATGGAAGCAACCTAAGTTGTCCATCAGTAGATGAATGGATAAAGAAGAAGAGATACATATACACAATGGAATACTATTCAGCCATAAGAAAGAAACAAATCCTACCATTTGCAACAACATAGATGGAGCTGGAGGATATTATGCTCAGTGAAATAAGCCAGGCGGAGAAAGACAATTGCTAAATGATATCTCTCATTTGTGGAGTATAACAACGAAGCAAAACTGAAGGAACAAAATAGCAGCAGACTCAGAGACTCCAAGAAGGAACTAGTGGTTACCAAAGGGGAGGGTGTGGGAGGGTGAAGAGGATTGAGGGGTATTATGTTTAGTACTCATGGTGTGAGGGATCCAGGGAAAACAGTGTAGCACAGAGAAGGCAAACAGTGAATCTGTGGCATCTTACTACACTGAAGGACAGTGACTGCATTGGGGTGTGGATGGGGGCTTGATAATATATATGGGTAAATGTAGTAACCACATTGTTTTTTCATGTGGAAACCTTCTTAAGAGTATATCTAAATAATACCTTAATAAAAAAAAATTTTTTTAAAGGCACTTAATTAGCAAGGGCTTTTGTTAAACACCAGGCGCACATGGTCCATGTAAGTGTGTTCACTTTAGGTAGAAGGTGTGAAAGAATGGCTGGATTTATTATTATTAAAATAATAGGAATGACAAAAACATAAACAAAATGCAATCAGGAGGCTGCTTCCTTTTCTCTGTAAGTAAAAAAAAGATTGTAGCCGTGTTTGTGAAAAGATGGGGCAAGAAAAGAATTACTGCTCAACGTACCACAGCAACAGCACATTGGACTAACCTGGGCTTTCCAGGCTCAGCTGTCTCCACCTGCACCTGGCATCCCTAAGCACTGAGTTTTTTTTGTTTGTTTGTTTGTTTTTAGCACTGAGGTTTTTAAGACTAAATGTAGAAGTCAAAGTGTGATAGTCCTGGAAGGTAATATATGTTACAAGGTTTAAAATGTGCATTGTTTTGAGCTCAGTATAAATTTCTAGGAATTTAGCCTAAGGAATAATCATGAGAGATAATGAGGTAGTTTGTTAATGGTGATGTTTGTGAACTGAAAAACTGGGCGTCCTGGACATCCAAGCAACCCCAAGGCCCCCGGGAAATAATTCTGCACCAGCGGATAGACGGGCCCGCTGGCCTGGAGAGAGGCCCTGGGGTGCTAGGTGGGAAAGGCTTCAGAACATTGGCCTTATCTGATATTTCCACCTGAATATATGTACTGTGCTTTTCCTCACTTAAATGTAAGTGGAACCAGAAGTCTGTCTATATGTTTCAGATAAAGTATCTTCCTAATTTTTAACTTTAGATTGAATAGCCTGTTTGACCTTTCTAAATTTTATTTTTTAATTACTTACTGGAACCTTTTATTTTGTTTCTAGGGACCTTACCAGGACACTCTGGAATTCTTGTTGGGTAGCAGAGATGAATGCAAGAACTTCTGGAAGATCTGTGTGGAGTATCACACCTTTTTTAGACTCTCCGATCAGCCTAAGCCAAAGGCTAAAGCCGTCCTCTTCAGCAGGGGCTCCTCCTTCAGATACAGGTGGGGCCCCGCGCGGGCAGAGATGCCCCGGTCACAAAGGAAGCGTTTACAAATGCTTCGGAGAATCACATAAGAATGCAGCTATTGTAAAACTGGAGAGAGCACATCAAGTGAAACAGTGAAAAAAATAGGCTTAATAAAATTTGTGTTTAGAAAATCAGTTGTGCTTATTACAAGCATAACTTTAAAATGTATGTGTACATTTGTGAGCAGACGGGCAGGCCTTCTCCCTGTGGAAGATTAATGCTGTGGGTTACTGTGGGTTCTTCTCTTTAAGGTTCTTTTCTGCCTCTTTATTCACAGTGGGAGAACTCAGAAACAACTGGTAGATTATGTCAGAGACGGTGGGATGAAGAGAATTCCATATGAAAGGTAAGCTCTGGTCTCTGTGATGTATGGTGCATGCTTTTAGAATTAATCTTTTAAATATTGTTAACCTTTGAATAAAAATCATTGCAAATACATAAACATGTATTTTGACACTTTCATTCTATTTTTTTTATGGTAATGTATTTGTACAGTTCTGTATACAGAGAGAGATTACTTTTCAGTTTCCAGTCTGTGCAGCTTAGCGTATGTGCCATGCTTTTACACAGTGTAGTAAACATTGAATCTGAAAATGCATGTTGTTTCTTCACATGTTGAATTTTCCCTTCAGCGTTGGGGGGTAATTTAACCTCTTCTGGGCATCTGTTTTTTATTTGAATTCTTGTTTTGTGTTATTCTGCCCCTTTCTAGTTAAGTGCCTTCTAGCATGTTACCGGTCTTAGCCACACTTTTTGCACATCTGCCTCATGGGCACAGCACGTGCTGCGTTAAACACAGCTCAGGGGAGGAGGGCTCGGTGCTCACAACGTGTTCTCTGTTTGCAGAAGACACAGCAAGACTCGGATGTCTATCCGCATTCTTACTGCAGACTCCCCGAGACAGGTTAGTCCCTCCAGTCAAAGCATGCACAATACTAATCACCTGTACTTTTGGAAAATAAGTGGGCAGTGTTGTAACAGGAATCTTAAAATGGGTCGTGTTGCTCATGCTGCAGTTCCAGCCACGGGACTTCTTGCACAGACGAGTCCTGACATGGGGAAAGCTGCATGAATTGAGATGTGCGTCACAGAGCTGTCAGGAACAAGGCGCACGAGCACCTCCCCTTGTGTGGAGACTCACTCACCCAGTCCTGGGTGTGGCCATTTGGTGGAGACCTCGAGGAGCCTGGAAATCTTGTTTTAGAAGAACAGTGCGTGACCGGGGTACACACCGACTGCTACCAGGTGCAGCCAGCAAAAGGCATCCTCGCTTTGGTTTCAAACGACAAGTAGATGTGCAGAGAGGAAGGCTGGAGGAGAGGACTCACAGGCCACAGCCTCTGAGTGGCGGGGTCCCAGGCAGGCTTTGTTTTCTCTTTGTGCTTCCATTTGTTTTAGTTTCCACAGCGGACAACATGCTACTACTTGTCAGGTAAACACATTAGGGAATATTATTCATAAAAGCTTGAAACAGTGTTATATGCCAGCTTAGGAGACAGATTTACTTAAACCCTATTCCCTGAGCGGAACTTCTTGCTGTTATGCTGAGGGTGAAAACCAGAAAAAAATTTCTGTCTCTGTGTTGGCATAAGTACAACTATATTAAAGACACACACAGGCACAGACCCTTCATGGGAAACGTTTGGCCATAGTGTCCCGGAACATGAAGGCAGCAGGCCTTCTGGGTTCTGCATCCACTCCAGGCTGCCTGTCAGCTGCCACAGACAGGCATGTTTGATGTACAGCCTTGCTCTTCTCTGCAGAGATACATCGTAACTGTCCCTCATGCAGCTATACAGTTTCTTTTTTTTTTTTTTAATACAGTTTTTATTTTTGCACCGTGTTGCCTTTTGTGGACAGTTTATTTTGTTAGAATGTTTCCAGAAGCTGCACTTGTACCTTATATGTTAGAGTCATGTGTCCAACAATTTTTTAATTGTGTCTTTTACATGAAAACATTCTTTGACTCTTCTGTATTTCCTGTTTATGAATTCCTTGGTAAATCAATTGAAATTAAAAGAGTTAGTGTTCATTTCTTTAACAGAGCTCAATTTTACGAGTATTTCTGAAATAGTGTGAGTCGTCTAAAAATTGCATTTAAGCCTTCATTTCTCTAATACTCTCTTTTTAAAGCCACAGGAGGATATAGAAAAGGTGGTATGATAAACAAACAGATTAGCCTTAGGGACTTGAGCTCTGTTTTGTTCTTGAAAGGTTAGCAACTGCGCCTCTGACATGCATTTGCTGGTCACACTCTTCCTGTACAGAAAGGAACTTGGACCATGTGTTATATTTTGGTCTAACCACCCTCTTAATGTGTGTGTACGAGTGGCATGGAGTTTTCCAGAAGCATGACTGTCTCCGTGGCTGAGATGTGACATCACCAATAGAGAGGCCTACTTGGTATTCCTGTGTGGGACTGTGAGTGGGGACGTGGTGCAGGGCACCTGCGGGGCTGCCCCACCAGCTCTTGCTGCTCCTGCTCAGAGCCTCTCCTCGCCCCCACTTGGGCTGCTCCCGTGCGTTCAGAGCACTGTGGACCCACGCCTCATGTTGGGAAGAGTGCTGTAGGCAGTCCCTCAGCTGGATGGCTGGTGCAGCTCACCTCTTGGCCACAGCTGACTTGACAGCCCCAAGGGCCACAGACCCCAAATTCCTGCCGGCGCTTTGCTTTAGGGTCTCATTAGCTGGTGGGATGGCTCAGGGAAACAATGAACACCCAACACATCCTCGGGTGACATGGATGCCAAGGAGCCGTGGTGTATGTGTGGCTCCATGTCAGGGATGGACATTTTCCTTACTGGAGACATTTCATGCCTCAAGAGAATAAAATGGAATTAAAGAAGTTATAAATCCATGGCCCTGGGTTCTTTGAAAATCCTCCAGCTCTAAAAGGGAAAGGCGAGCCCATGGTCCTTGTCTGTGGTGGCAGCAGGTGCAGGGGTGCTCACGAGGCCGGGCTAGTGCGGTGACTCTAGTGGTGATTTGTAGTTTTATGTGCTCCTTTTTCTCTTTCTCCCTGGACCCCAGAGCATCTCATTTCCCGAGGGCATGAGGACTTCTGCATCCCCATCTCCAATGGACACCTCCTGTTCGGTCCCCACTGCCCCACCGGCCCCTCCTGGCCTGCCTGGCTTCCAGGACAGCAGCGGCTCCGTGAGTGAGCTCCAGGCGCCAGACGACAGGAGACCAGCTCTGGAGAGGAGTAGCGGGGCAGCAGCCCAAGGCCCTGACACCTGCTGGGCCCCACCCCCCAGGCCGCCTGCGCTCCAGCCGTGTCAAGGTGTCGGGTTTTGTCATGTCGTGAGGAGTTACAGCCCCTTAGGCCTGGGTGCTGGGGGTGCTGGCAGAAATGACCGTGGTGGGGGCATGTTGCCCACATGCTCCTCCCCCTCCAACGTGGAACACCTGTGTGGTGGGCAGGGCAGGGGGGTCCCCGCTTTCACATTGACAGCCACCCGGCTGCAGGTTTCTGAGGAGTTCATAGACGATGACCCGGCAGACATCTCCTTCTTTGCTGGAGGCGCTGAAGCCTTTTCCCTCCCGTACTGCAGGCCAGCCCCACAGGCGCCTGCGTGTGCTCCCCCGGGGCCCCCAGCCTCCGGCCTGGGCAGGTGTGCCTCTGAGGCAGGCCACCTGCATGAAGAGCAGGGCTTCGAGTTTGAGGAGGAGAGTGGCTTTGGCAGCAGCATGCGCCCCTCAGATACCTCAGAGCTGTTTGAGGTGAAGGCACAGGCCAGCCTGACGCAGAGCCTGCTGAGCGCCTCGGAGGCCAGCTCGCTCTGCAACATGCCGCTGCTCGGCGGCCTGTCTGTGCACACAGCCAGCTCAGCCAGCCAGTCCGAGGCCAGTTCCATGGCCAACTTCCCAGCCTGCTCAGTCCGCTCCGAGTCCAGCTCGGCCTTCCAGTTCTCTGACATCATCGACCAGTTAGAGCAGCTCAGCTACCCACCCACGACGGCCGAGGACTCCAGCAGCCCAGACACAGATTCCTGGGGCTCCGAGGCCGAGGCCCCCCTAGACGTCAGGCTTTTCTTCAGCAACCCTTTTACACAGACAAGAGGGGAGAGAGTCCTTTTTGATTTGCAGAATAATATAAAGAATTTGACTCCAGGAGAGTGGATAGATAAAAACCCATCTTGACCACCCCCGGCTCCCTTCCAGGGTGACCTGGCTCCCTGCTGAGTGCAGGGAGGGCTCAAGCTGTTAGCTTTAGACATAGAAAGTGATTTTGTGCTCGTGGCTAGATTTTTTTCAATGATTCTCTGATTAATTACCCTGTTTTGAATGTTAAAGAATCAAACTTCCACGGAATGATTTTAGAGCTATTCATCAGGTTTAAAGGAAGTGAGTGTTTTCTGCTGGCATCCAGGCCTGTTCCCTTGGCTCACGCTTCGGTCCACCTAGAACCAGTGCCGTACATCATGGGTGTTACCGTTCTGACTCGTGGCGATCTTGGATACGTGTTTTATGCCCGTCCCCACTTTTTAAGATGAGGCTGCCTGTGATTAATTAGATGGAGGCCCTGCTTTGTCCAGCCACTCCATGGAATCTCCAGTAAGCCCCGCAGAACCCAGATCCTGGGAAGGTGGTGGTGGCAGCCTCTGTGCTGTGGCCCCCAGCTACACGTGGACGTAGCAGGGTCCCTCGGACTGCCCTGGGATCCCAGCACCAAAAGCATCACCCCCTTAGGGAGCATAGACCTGGAATAGTTCTGTGTTTGGCTAGTGGGCTTGGAGAGGTGTTGGCTTAAAATGCAGTGTAAGCACGAGTGGCTCCCTTCCACCCAGCTTTCCCGGGTCTGGTGCAGGAAAAGCAGAGCCAGAACTCTGACCCACTTGAGAGGTGTGCTGTAGCGCATGCCAGAGCCTCCTCCCCGGGCTGTTCACAAAAAAGGATAAACACCCCAGGAAGCCTGAATGTTGGGGTGTGAATGTTCACTCACTCTTTAGGAACGTTTCGTTCAGGTGAGGGGGGCTTTAGCCATTTCTTATGGACGGCATCATGGATGTCGTCTGTGCTGAGGCGGTGGGAGAGGTGGTGTCAGCAGATGGCTGTGGGGTAGTGGCTGGTCCCCAGGGCACAGGCTGGACAGGGACCCCATGGCCGTGCAGCCCAGCACACAAGCACCATGCCCACGCAGGCCCTGGGCCAGCACGCCGCGTTTGTCAGATGAGCCCGTGGATTGGGTCTTGTTTGGGCGTTTCTGTGGCTTGTCCTTTCTGACTTTACCTAACAGAGCAGCACCCTGCTTAAGAGCTCGGTTTCTTTCCTAAACATCCTGTGGTGACGTTCAGCCCCCTGTCTTTGTCCTGTGCGAGGCCCACTGAGCCTGCCTGGGCTGGCGTCCTCTGTGCACACAGGTGGTAGGGTCTCTGGGGGCCGTAGGGGCCTCTTGCAGGGACTTTTCTCTCCTCGTCAGTGTTGGTCAAGTAACAGCAGGGGTTTTGGCCGAAGGTGCTGAGTAATCTTCCATTTTTGGAGCTGCCTTAAAAAACCACACCAGGTCTGGCCATCACCCTGGTCTGCGGGATGCGTGCTGGCCCATGAAGGGACAGTGTGAATCTATCGGGTCACGTGGCAGAATAGCATTTCAGAACTTTCTGGTCTCCGTTTGGTGCTTACACAAGCCTCGGAGCTGGGGGAGAAGCCCGTGTGGGTCACCTACAAATACATCTGTGCACCAGCCAGCCCACGGCAGCCGTGTCCCCATCAGTCAGCGTCTGGTCCCTGCCGGTGGTTGCTGCTGACAGCACGGCCCCTTCCTGCTGAGGGAGCCCCGGTGCACGGCAGCAGGTCCCACTGGGGGTCAGGCTGACCCTGCAGCCGGGCTGCCCTGTCCAGTCCTGGCTTGGAGGTCCTGAGTGGACTCATTGTCATCAGACTGCTTCTAGCGCCCTTCCCATGGAAGGGTTGTTTTCTTTCTTCAGTGAGACTCCATTTTCTGGAGTTGGCTTTTTAGCTTTTTATTTTAAAAGTTTTCAGGGCATACAAAAGTGGAAAGAGGAGTACAGCAAATCCTCAGTCAGTGCCACCAGGGCGAGACCTTGCTCATGCCACACCGTGCCCTCCATGTTTTAAAGTGGGTCCCGACGTGCGACCCCTGAGAATTTCTGCACAAATCTGAAACATAAGGGTGCTCAGGCCTCTACCCTGCCCACACCTGCCCCATCCCCAGAGCCCCATGTGCCACTCCAGATCCAGTCTGATGCCCCAGGTCCTCTGCGGACAACACTGGTGTGTTGGTATTCTCAGACTCAGGCTTAGCTTTTTGGCAAGATCTGAGGAAATTTTGAATAGCTCTTTTCCAAAGTGCTCACAGTATTTTAAAGTTTACAGCTCTTCCTTTATAATAAGTCATTTACCGAAGTCAGTCGTGCCTCACTACTCATGACCCTTCCCCTTTTGAGGGGCTGTAACTCCCACCCAAAGGGAATCCCTCAGCAACCAAGATAAAGGGCTTGTAGGACCTCGTTTCCTACTGTATATGGTGTCTGTCTGCTGTTTCAGGTGGCTGGAACAGCTATGTTATGTGCTTCATCTTTGTAAGAGATGGTTCATCACAAACACTAAAATGTCCTTAACAGCTCAGACTGAGGGCACCGTGCCCTGAGCCTTGTTGGGCCTGCCTTCTGTCTGTTCATGGCTGTCAGTCATGATTGCCTTTCCGGGAAGCCCTAGTGTTACACAGTGACACTACCATGGCAGGGTGCTCCGTGTACCTGGATTCCAGGGTAAAGTCCCTGTTTGAGGAGACATGTCGCCTGGTACCAGTGCATCTCACACCAGGAGCCAGTGGGCCAAGTGTGTGCCTGCCAGAGGTTGACCGTTTTCCCTTTTCATCTGTTGCTCTGCTTTGCTCGATCCACGGCCTTAATCAGCAGGAGGGGCTCGCCGCCGGCCCGTCACAGCCGGGCATGTGGGTGAGCTGGCCGACAGCAGGTCTCTGGCAGGTCGTGCCTCTTGTCCCCATGAAGCCCACCTCTAGTAAAATACTCTGCTTTAGGTAGAATATTTCTTTTTACTAGTTATCAAGTCTATTTTTGTATCTAAATTCCCAAAGTCCAGGTATGCTATGCCAGCCAGTATATGCTTATTCAAAGCCCCCCGCAGTACAGTTTGCATTTGTACGGCTGACTGCGCTGAAATAGGTGATGGTGTGCCCTGGGCCATTTTTGAATCCTTAGGCGTGAATGTGTGCCTTTCTTATATTACAAAGGAATTCTCCAGTTATGGGATTAAGTTTCCCTTTTCCAGTAAAAACACATTTTTAAAATAGTAGTGATGATAGAGGGATGAACTGTGAAAATACCACACCAAAAAAAAACTGAATAGGAAGAACTTTAAACAGACTGGCTAATTCATCCCCATCACCATCACTTTGTGAAGCCCTTTCGACTGTTGATGTACAGGTACATTCTGATTCTCAGTGCAGACCCCTTCACCGTCTGCTGCCCTGAGGGGTGACCGGGCCCCTCTCGCGGTGTGGTCACGATCCCGCGGGCACAGCCCGTGAACCCTGCCTGTGACATTCAATGCCAGTTCCTATGTCTTCAAGGTACCAAGGCCTCCTGGTTCATGGGACATCAAAAAAGAAATCCATCTCTAGAACAGTTATTTACAGACAGAAATGTTACATTCTCTCGGGCCCCCGAAGTGGGGGTCTTCCCGTCTCTCCTCAAGGCTGTGTGCCGCCCATGTTTGCTTCGGCTCTTGTCCTGAAAGGGACCACAGCTGGGGTGCGGGCAGCCACTTTGGGCCCTCCATGCAGTGCCTGGGCCTGATGTGTCCTCAGTGCTGTGGCCTGCGTGGGGGCGTCTCCATGCCCCAGGAAATGATGAGAAAAGGGACTGGCCTCTTCTTATGCATTTGAACCTGTTTGTTCTCTGAAGAGACACCAATATTGCCTGGTTTGTGGTACTCTAAATTTGTTTTCCATTGAAATGGCCATTTATGAATTTGTGGATATGTACTAATTCAGAATTTTTTAATTGTTCATTCAATAAACTAAGGAAATGTTTACTATGAAATTTTTAATGGGCTTTTAGCTTTCTTTCCCTCTATTTGCTTACAGTTCTGCTTCATATGAGCAAAGGTCATTCCAAGCGTTAGGCAGCCCCTACCCCCGAGCTCCGTGTGGCCTGTGACCACCACACACAGCTGCAGGTGCACGCAGGGCGCCCGGGGAGGCCCTGCTGTATCACGTCCTTGACCTCACTCAGCCTGGTGTAGCCCATGGGGTGCACAGAGGCGGGTGTGGGCAAGCCTGTCCCGGCTGCACAGAGCCTCTGTGGCACCTGCAGCCTTGGGGATGAGCCACACAGCCCTTGGGCTTGCCTATGCAGGGAACACCTGCTGTTGGCTGCTGAATTCTAAAAATGAGAGCAGTACTGCCGTCCCCTCAGCCAGAACCACCCATAAAATCCCTGGCCCAGAGTGTGGCAGCCACTCAGATTCTCACAGTCTTTACTCCAGCTCTGAACTTGGGTTTCTGCTCGGCCAGCACAGCTCTCTGCCACCTCCACAGAGTGTGCACACCTCTCCAGTCCATGCCGGTGGTGGGCAACCGACCTTAAGGAGCAGGGTCCTGCCTCTGCCCCTGGGGGTGGTTGCTGGTCTTGGGGTTTCAGGGCTTCTGGCACCCAGTGTCTGTGTCCGTCTGTGCTCGGCCGCAGCCAGGGCAGGGGGCCGAGGCAGGAGGCTTAGAAAAGTGCCTGTGTGACACAGTCTCCCCAAACCCTGCAGGGGGTGGCTGCCTCTGCACCCTGCCGCTCCTGCCCCACGCCCCTACTCAGGGATGAAGTGACAAGCCTGTGTGTCTCCACGGAGGCACCTCGGTGTGAGTCCGCACTTAGGAAACTGCTCAGAAGCATTTCTCTATCAGGTCTGTAGGTTGACCAGTGAGGAAGGCAAACTGGCCTCTACTTTTCAAGTATGTTTGTTCAGGTCACATCTGTTTCCTAGTGAACATCACTTAACAGACTTCTATCTAGTTCATTCGCAGTGTTTTAGGAACTCTGCCTTCATTGCAATGGTTCAGAAGCTCCATAGGTCACAGCTTCTCAAAAGTTATAGATAAAATGTATAGTGTGTCGGAACAAAGACGCAGGTGCCCGGTGGGGGTGCATGCACCAAGGAGACATGCGCTGCAGGAACTGACCCCAACCAGTGGCCCCAAGTGTGCCTGTGTCATGGGTTAGAATGCCTACTTTTCTTAGCAAAAAAAAGTTTTGTTTATTTAGAACAAACCAAAAGAAAACACTCTGAAAATGCCCCTTGGGGATGCTGAATGTGTCAGTGTCAGCCTCTGAACTCCAGGAAGCCACAGTCCCATCCACAACTACTCGTGGCCCCTGTGCTCAAAGCCCCGTGGGGTCCCACAGCCATGGGAGAGGGTGCCCGCACCTCTGATCCCCGCCTGTCACTTGGTAGATGGACACACAGGAACACAGTACAACGTGAACTGATATTTGGACCCCTCGGTTTTAGCCACTTTTCTACCCCTCACTTTTGGTTTTGAGCCAGATTTTTTGTAAAAAATGACTCATGATACCATAGTCCAAAAGTGCAGCCAGAAATAGTTTTCTGCTGACTCATTATTCTCATATGTACCTGGATTCTTCATACAATTCACTGTAATACTTGCCTTACAGGATTCTTTCAGTAGTCATTGTTCAAGCCAAACAGGGAGCTGCTAGCTTTTAGATCTACACCTCCTGCTGTCACTTGTCTTTAAACTTCCCAAACTGGAGCAATTCTTCCTCCACTATTAAGCAAAAATTGTTTAAGATTGTTTATTACAGAATTTTGAAGAAGAGCATTTAAAGGTATGGAATAGAAGTAAGCTTAACTTTCTCTGTCTATGGTGTTTATCTTTTATCACTGACTTAGAGGAGCAGAGCAAAGATAAGCACGAAAACGTAATGTTGAGCTTTCTAAAGTGAGGTTTCAAAAATTGTGAGATGAGTATTTAGAGAGTTTTGGAAATAGAGAATGCCAAAAAGAAAATCACCTGCCAAGCACTGCTGACAGTTTGATATGAGAGTTCCAAACTTTTAAGTGCTTTTAAGGTGTGTATTTTGACCTCTTCCCATGCACCACAAGTGACCTCAATGGCAACTGCAATAGTGACCCCTTCCCAGAGGCTCTCTCTTGCCTTTGCTCAGACCCAGCAGAGCAATCAGTGTCTGTGGCAGCTGCAGACTTAAAAGAAATATTTCTTAAAACAATGACCTGAAAGCTGAAAGGACTCCTTGGCCCGTGGGCTGCAGCATGGATGTAGTGTTGGCAGGCCTGGAAACAACATTAATTTTGTCCATCTCCATCAGCGCTCCAGGGAGACCAGGTGCATTGTCAACAAGCAGTCATATTTTGAAAGGAATGTTTTTTTTCCTCAACAGGAGGCTTGAAACACTGGGTAAAGTAGGCTGTAAACAGATGTGCCCTCGTCCAGGCTTTGCTGTTCCCCCACAGAGCACAATTCTTAAGGGCCCCTGGCTTTCAGAGTGGGCAGTGGAACTGGCTTCAGCTGAAAGTCACCAACTGCTTTAACCCCTGGCAAGAGACTCAGCCTGTCCTCTGAACTTTGAAGCCAGGCACTGACTTCTCCTCTCCAGCTATGAAAGCCCAGGCGGCGACGTCTTCCAAGAAGGCTGTTCTATCTACACTGAAAGCCTGGTGTTAGTCCACAACCTGCGTGAACAGTCTTAGATCTCCTGGGTAACTTGCTGCAGCTTCCCCGTCAGCACCTGCTGCTTCACCTGCACTTTGATGTTAGGGAGACGCCTTCTTTTCTTGAACCTCATGAAGTAAACCTCTGCTGGCCTCTAGCTTTTCTTCTGCAGCTTCCTCACCTCTCTCAGCCTCCACAGAGTTGAAGAGAGTCGGGTTAGGCTTTGGCCTAAGGGGATATGGCTGGTGGGATCTGTCAGGCCACTAACACCTTCTCCACATCACCAGCGAGACTGCTTCACTTCCCTGGTACTCGTGTCACTGGGGGAACACTTGGAACGATTTCCTTCAGGACTTTTCCCTTGCTTCACAGCCTGGCTGGTGCGGGAGGCCAAGCTTCCGGCCCCTCTTGGCTTCCAGTCACTCCTAGGTTTTGATTTGAAGTGAGAGATGTGTGGCTTTCCTTTCCCTTAAGCACTTGGAGGCCATTGTAGTGTGTGAATTGGTCTGAGGAGAGGAAGAGACGGGAACGCCGGCCAACAGAGCTGTCAGGACACACACATTCATTGATGAAGTTCACTGTCTTAACATGGGTGTGGTTTGTGGTTCCCAAAAGTTACCCAAGTGACATCAAAGATCACTGGTCCCGGGTCATCAGAACAAATACAATGAAAAAGTTTGAAATGTGAGAATTACTGAAACGTGACAGACAAAGTGAGCCAATGCTGTTGGGAAAATGGCGCCAGTGGACCCACTGGACGCACGGCTGCCGCAGACCTTCAATTTGTAAAAAGCATGTCTGTGAACTGCAGCAAAACGAAGTCTGTGGCCTCTTCTGGACTTGACATGACAGGAGCCAGAGGCCCGCACACGTGGGGGGCAGCCCACGTTGTAGGCAGACTGTGCTGCGGCCACTCCAGCCTTACCTGCTTTGTCTTGTGGGATCTGTGTTAGTTACACGGTTTGAGGTGGGTGTGATTCACAGTGCTTTGCTGTGGCTGATTTAATAAAAAATATTTAATGGCAGGTGGTGGTACTTTCTCATCCAGCAAGTCATGAGTCAACGAGTTTTGTGCAATGACATCTACACAACAAGGTCTGTTGGTGACTGGAGCTGCCCAGAGCTAAGAGTCTGTTCCACATGCAGTGAGCCCCGCCCTGGGGTTCCTCTCCTCCTGGAGTTCACCAGGAGTCGCACTGTCCCACTGGACGGTGCTGACGGACCCAGCGGTCGTGGGGCTCTTCACGTGTGACGCCATCTCCAAGTCTCACCTTTGCTGTCTGAAAATAAAATCCGATTCTGCAGCCACTGTGGTCGACTGTCCACATGACTCACTGCAGGACTAGTCATATAGGAGGGAGACACCATGCAGGGTGCTGGAGACGCGAGCATAAACCTGTCCTGTTTTCATGACCAACGAGTGTGACACACCTTGGCTCTCACACCTTGAATGGTAGGTACCAGGGTGAAGAATAAAAAGATAGGTTACTAGTAACTTCTAGACTTTTTTTCTGAATGTTCAGTGTGTAAAGGTTTCTCACATGCAGCCCTCAGCTCATTAGAGACGAGAAGGATTTTGGAGCGCAAATCCGAAGAGCTGGCTTCTGGAGACGCTCTCTGCACCAGGCCCATAGCCGCAGCCCCCACATGGTCCCTGCAGAAGCTGTGAAGTCCATGTTCAGCCTGGGGTGAGTGGAGGGGGCACTGAGGAGTGCTGTGCTATTTAAGGCTGCTTAGCAATTTTACATGTATAATAAAAGCAAGTCCTAATAAACTGTTGTTAATAATTTCATATTGTAACTGTCCAGGCTTTCTAATGTCCCTGAATGTTTCCTCATGTCTTAAATCTGTCTGATTGTGAGCAGTTCTCCCGTCTGAGCACTGGTGGCTCCCATCCAGAAACCCCTATGTGCAGTCTCCCCAAGCTCTGGGTTTGTCAGTGTGAAAACCAGGACGCCCCAGTCCAGCCGCAGGCGTGTGCGGGTGCTGCCAGCTGTGTTGCTCTGCCAGCTGCTGGAGGTGCGTGTGGGGGCCACACAGCTCTACTCTAACCTGCCTACATGTTTTAGGCTAAATAAACTTTTGGTTTTATAAATTGGTCACTGTAGGCATTTGAAGTCTGCCATGGTATAAGACGATCTTGCTTTGAAGCCAGTCGTAGGACAGTAAGGAGGCCCCTGGGCTCTGCCTTCTAGTCCAGTATTTTGTGAGTCGGTTCAGTCATAGTTAGAAATAATGGTACTTTGGGTATTAAAACACTATCTTAAGTAGCTTTTAAACAGCAGTTAAATTTCTCCTATAAATGCTTTAAAGATATCTTTAAAATTTTACACTTAAGCTACCCATAGAAAAACATTAGAAATACCCCTTGAGAATTAAAAAGAAAATTTATTTATTACAAAGCATATGATGGAATGTGCCTCGCCGTCAGCCTCCTTGGAACTAGGCCAGAACTTTCATCTCTATCTAGTCAAAAGCAAACATTTAAGAAGGGGAAGAAATTTAAGTATGGCTTATTTTTGTGGTATCATTCTAAAAAAACAAAACAAAATCCTTGTTAATGAAAAATCCCAGGAAGCAGAAAACTGACAAATTGGATAATATCTAGTTTTTTTTAATGAACAATGAATGAGTTTGACCTTCAAATAGACACTTTTTTTAGCATCAATTTGACATTTTACGATCTGTCTTTGTTTTATACCCACAGGAAGTACCCCTCCCTGACCGTGCCCCCCACTTTACAGGCTCTGTGCCCTGTCACAGTTACATTCTCAAGAGCAGTGAGAAACCCCTAGAAACCAGAGCCCTGGGGTCCCGACCATCCGTGAAGGCCCCGACATCTGGGCCTCTGTGAAGTGGGGTTGACCAGCCAGCATGTCTCTCGCTTTGTCACATGAAAATTCCGTCTGATTGACACGTTCTCCAGAAAGGACCTGGCGGCAGCGCAGAACACACCCTCTAACACGTGGTAGGAATGTTCCTAGCTGGCATGACAGCCTTTCTCATTTCTCCTCTGCCCCCACCCCGCTCAGTTCCAGGCCTTTCCATGGAGAGTCCTCAGCCTTCTCCCTCCGCGTGGAGGGGCCCGCTGGGCCCAGCTGAGCAGGGCTTGTCGCCACTCCGGAGCCCTGCCCACAGCGACAGCAGCAGAGCTGGGATGGACGCAGAGGAGCTGAGGCATGAGGTGGGTGCACCCAGGCGCAGGGCGGTGGTGGGCCTGCGTTTGCAGACTTCTCCCCAAGGGTGGGGCGGCCGGCCTCGTGAGCAGAAGGGCTGATGGCGCCCCCAGTCAGACCTGGTCCTGATACCCATCGCCATCTGGGCCCTTTGGTACAGTTGCTTGTTAAGGTAACAGGTACTGGCACCTGCTGGTTCCCAGTGCTGGGGCCCTGGGAGTCCTGCTCGTTGGGTGCCCACCCTGTCAGTCAAGTGACCAGGAAGAGGGAGGACTCCAGGGATCCCGTCTTGTCAGGGGTCAGAGGAGGCATTCAGGCTGATGGGCGTGTCCCGGGGTGGAGGGTCGCGCCAGGGCCTGTGGGTTTACAGGCTCTCCCTGCAGTCCCCTGCTCACTGTCAGGGAGCTTGAGCTTGAGGCAATGGCACCTCTGGCCTCCTGGCCGTCACCTGCAGCCCAGGCCTCACATCACAGACAAGGTGGTGGGAGTGAGGCGGCTTCGGGAGTGGGCACACCGAAAGGACAAAGGGTCCAGGAACCCGAGGTTTGGGGAAGAGGGTGATTAAAACAATGGGCTGTGACTGTTGGGCCAGGGGTCCCCGGGGGGAAAAGCAGAACCTCTCCCCTGCGAATGGCGGCCTGGAGATGCAGGCCAAGGAGAGCCGGCTGGACCAGCCCCGCCTCACAGGTGCCTGTCGTGTGGGTGGCTGCTGTCATGAGCACCTTAGCATCCCCTTGGGTCTCATCCTGAAGTGGCTGCAGAGGTCATACCTGTCCCGGCCACCCATGCATCCCCTCTGCACCTGGGGTGCAGGGAACCCCTCCAAGGCCAAGGACAGGCGGCGCACACCCCTTGTGCAGCAAGAGCAGCCCCTGAACTGCCAGGCAGGCTGGCGTGTGGGGCAGCCAGGCGAGGGCGTGGCTCCCAGAGCTGGACCCCTGCTCCGTGTGCAAGGCTTTGTGGCCACCCCCACACCTTAGAATGGGCTCTTGGCCTCCAGGCACGTTGGGCTGGCTGGCAGAGGTCCCTTGGGCCCCTCGGACGTTCTTTGGCAGAAGGACATTTGGCTTGGAGACTCTTTTATTTATTTAGAAAACCTAATTGTTGAGCTCTTTTTGGTGCAAAAACAAAAATGGCTTGGAGGAAGGCTGTTTATAAGCCACCTTTTAACTTGTTATTTTCTGTATTCCAATAGATAGTCGATCTTTAGTAGGGTGATGACTTCTAACACCTGGGGTAATGGTGGGTGACGGACCCTTCAGGCCAGGCCCAAAGGGCACCTAACAGCCCTGCTCCCGGGACCCCAGGCTCTGCCTCCACCCCTCTGCACTCCTCAGGGACCTCGCGGCCTCATCGTTTCCAGCCCACAGTGCTGCATGTCCCCGGCTACAGAGCAAAACCAGCATCAAGACTGGGAAGGGTCCCTGGCACAGGTACTACCTCTCTTGCCTGCTGCCCCCAGACCAGCCCGGAGTGAACAGGTTGTGCCCTGTGCCATCCTTATGAGTGTGCCTCCCCAGCCTGGTCACCCTGGGTGCTCTTGGGGGTGGGGGTAGCGTCTATGTGTCCCGAGCCACACAGTGCACAGCAGGCTTAGAACCTCGCACCCCCGTGGCTAAGCCGTGAGTGTCTGCTTGCCTGTGCTGCTCGGCCGCATAGACAGGCAAGGTTGCCGCGTTTCCTGGGGTGCCCTGCTCACCAGCGTCCCCCTCTCAGTGTGCATCTCTCCTCCTTTCTAGTAGACATCAGTGAGGCCCACCGCATCTGAGAGGTATGAGAGAAGAGGTGCTGACACATCAGTCTGGGCCCTTGAGTGGCTTGCTGTGCAGACAGTTGGCAGAAAGCACCTTCTGGCAGCCCTCTCACCACCCCTGACATGCAGCCCGGCAGCCTGGGGCTCAATGTGGAGGCCTGTGTGGAGGCGTGGCTGGGAGGGCAGCAGCTCTCTCCCTGGAGAGGCTAGAAACCAGGGGTGGCCCTGGTACCCAGGCCATCCCAAGCCACTCCACTCTTTCTGTTCCCTTGTCACTAACTGGTGGCCCCTGGGTATTACTGGGACACATTGTGCTGCCCTAGTTGTTTCTGAGCACCTCTGTCTGGGTGCTTTCACCTGACATGGAAAGGAACTGGCCTGGAACCTCGGGGTGACTGTTTCTGAGGATGGCACTCGGGGTCAGGACCTCACACAGAGGTGAGCATGGTTAGGAAGCCAGCCTGCCTGCTGGGGACTCTCCCCTAGAGCCACAGGCCAACAGTTCATAGGCATAGATGCCCAGAATCTGGGTGGGGGACCAGAGCAGGGAGGGCTGGGACCTCCAGACCATGGACATGGCCTCCTGGGCCAGCTCTGACTCAGGCAGAGATGCAACATGCTAGAGATCTGACTGGATTTGGATTTGAAAAGGTCAATTTAATAACACAAAGCCCAGAAAGAAACAGTCGAAGAGCATAAAGTCTGGAAAGGTGACCCTGCTGCCCCAGAGGTCGGGACCAGGGCCGGGTCTCTGAGGGGACATTGCTGGACTGGCGCCGTGTGCGGCCGCTCAGCATGCCCAGTGACTGACTCGGGCGAAGTGGTTGAGTGGAGTGGATAGGAGGGCCGCGCCCATAGGCTGTCCAGCCCTACTGGGGACTCCAGGGCACAGGAGACATCAGCCCCCCAAACAAGGGCCTCCAGCCCCACCAGCTGCAGACCCCCACACCCAGCGTGCTCTCTCTGGCATCTGAGGCATGGCCCAGCCTCCTGTGTCACAGACTGGACTCGGGCCTTTTCTCTCCAAACCCACAACCTGCAGCCAACCCACCTCAGGCTCCTTCCCTTTGCTTGGACCCAAACCATAGTCATCCTTGCCTCCTCCGTCCACCACACCTTCACCCCCACCAGACAGGACGCTGCACAGCCGGGTGAGACAGAGACCTGCTGTCCATGCAGCAGCCAGACTCTTCCTGGGCCTAGCACACCACATGTCCAGGTAGGCCCCCTCCCCTCCCCACCAGAAACCAGCTCGCCCACCCTTAGGCCTCCTCCAACCCACGTGACATGGGACAGTTGGCCCTGGAGCATCTCTTCCCGGTGGAGGAGTGACAGGTGTGCATGCAGGCCGGCTGGAGGGCTTGCCACGGGGTGCAGAGGACACATGCCTCCCAGGCCAAGCACAAGGCCTGTGCTTTGCCTGAACCCAGGAGCTGGCTCCCGGGGGCACAGAGCAGCCCTCCTGTCCTGGGAGTCCCACCATCTCTGGCTCCCCTGTAGCACCTGCACGTCAGAAAATGCCCAGATGGAGGTGGAGGAGCTCCAGGTCTGGGCCAGCCCAGTGCGCTAATCAGGGCGACCTACTTGTCAGTTTTACCGGCTGTTTTGTGAACTAGGCTTCGTCGTTTTTAATCACATATTTGTATATGTGCCCTCTGTGTGTGTTAAGCTGAACAGTAATTTCATCACCAAACCAGTAAGACCTTCATTACATGCTGTCGTTTGAACAGCAGTTCTTTCCCCAGAGAGAATAAAGCAAACAAGAGAGACACGAGGGGGCAACAGCCCCTTCAGGGTGTGCGTGGAAACTGGACGGCGATGCTGACAAGCAGGAGAAAGTGGGTGCTGTGTGTGTGGCTCAGGGCCAACACCCATGGGCTCACACCCCAGTGCAGACGAGGCCTATTTCATGGTGAAGGAGATTCTCACTACAGAGCACACGCACCTGAAGGGTTTGGAAGTCCTTACTGTGGTATGAAACCTATGCCCTTTATTGCTTTGATTTTCTTAATATACAGAAGATCCCTCCTGAGAGCTCTGGGCCATCACGAGATCTGCACATTTATGTTCTCCAAAGATGGGTTCTCCTCAAACTATGTCTGAGGTCAGAATACCCAGTGCACTGTAGCCATCTGAAGCTGGTCACCCAGAAGTGTCTTCATCAGGAGACTGGCTTGTTGGCCAGGAGGACAGCCCGGCACCTGCAGAGCCATCCCCCAGGGCCTCCAAAGAGGGGGGTCCCATGGCCACAGCCCTGGCTCTTCCTGCAGTGGTTCCACAGTGTGGTGGTCAGGGAGGATGCCATGCCTGCAGGCCTGATGGACCTGCTCTTCTCCAACATCGACCCCATGTACGCGTCCCACAGGGGCTTCCTGCGTGAGGGAGCGTGGCGGCTGCTGCTCTGGTAACAGCCCCGCAGGTGCCGCCCCACCGTCTCCACTGCTCTCGGGAACCTCCCAGCTTCAGCAACTAATCCACAAAACCATTATTTTGGGGTATATTTTTTAAACTTGAAGGTGGAGCGGACACACACAGCCACTTGTATTCATCCTATTCCAGAGGAATGAGAGCAAAGGTCAAGGTGGGTGACGCTTCTTTTGGCCTGAATGCTATCTGGGGGAGTGGGAGGCGCGGGGCAAGGGGCACCACTGTGCTGTCCAGCAGGGCCTCCCCGTCAGAGCATCTCCCATCACCGAGTGCACCTCGCCCGGTCACCAGGTTTGACCTTGCTTGTCCATCTCCCCAGGGAAGGATCTTCCAGCGCCCACGACACAGGTGGCCACCGATGAACGGGGATGTCCTTCTCAGGAACATGTGGCAGCTGAAGGTAGCAAGGGTTCTCCTGGGACTGCAGGCCTGGCACCTGACAGCCCAACACGGCATTCCCACCCCGGACGGCATCCTCCCCAGTTGGCGTCCCCCCCTGGATAGCATCTCCCCCGCGCGGCATCCCCACCCTGGACAGTGTCCCCACCAGGCAGTGTGCATGCCCCCAGGTGGCAGCTGTGGGAGGAGCTGTCATGGCCGTGGGCCTGCTGCCCCGGGTGCAGGGGCTGCTGCCTGTGCTGGGCTCTGCAGCCCGCAGGGAGGCCTGTCAGGCCTGTCACGGCTGTGTGCACCCCCACTGGCCCGTAGTTCCAGCGTTCACTCAAAGGCAGTACACCTCCTTGAGAGGAATGTGCCACGGGGAATGAGCCACAGGAAATGTCCCACTGGCGGGCAGAGGGGCTCACAGCCCAGGTCCCTCAGGGATGCATTTGTTCCATGTGCTGGAATCAACAGACCATTTGCTCTTCCATTCAGGGGCCTTATTCTCGTGGGACAGACGGTGGGCAGGCATCCCCACTGCAGCTTATCCCATGGCGGCCGAGTGGCTTCCAGCCGGGGCTCCGCAGTGCCTGCCCTGCCAGCATCGCCCGAGCTGCTCGGCCCCCACCATCCAGCTGGAGCCACAGACCCTAGGGGCTGGCCGGCAGTTACGCTCGACGTTCAGCCCACAGGAGGAGCCCTGTGCTCCAGACCCTTCTTACCACGAAACTGTGGTTTTCTGAGCCCGGTGGTTCCAGAAGCACTTGCACAAATTTAAATCCAACTGAATGCAGATCTCGCTGGTTCAGCTCATTGGACCACAGCAGTCGCCTGCAGTGTCATTCAAACAAACTGATTCAACATTAAGACCTTCTAGAAGGCAGAGGCTCATGTTAATGTCTGTAACGCTGGACTCCACGCTTGTGTGCACTCCCGTGCTGTGAGTCACCAGGCGTGAGTACTGCCTCTCCCAGTTACCGGGTGACCCATGTCCACAGCGCTGAGAGCAGAGCCCTGCATCACTGTTGCTGGTTCTGGGAAGCCAGGTCCGGCCCGCTCACTTCAGGCCTTCCTCTGTAAAGTGAGGTGACCCCTCTGGCCACACGGCGATGAGGTGAGGGTCAGTCCCCAGAGCCCCCGCCCTCCTGTCTGGATGGGGTCAGGCCAGACTGGGTCTCAGGGCAGCACAGACCTGGGGAATCACACACATGCTGACCCATTCTGCTCTGCCCACGGGGATGCCCACCCTGGAGATGCCGTCCAGGTGGACCCCCTCCCACCTCCCCGAATCTAAGGGACCCCCCTTTTGTGCCTCAGCAGGAGCTTACCAGCCGCTTCCAAGGGCACGATGAGGCCCTGGCAGAGCTGGAAGGGCCACCGAGCACCTGGAGAAGCTGGAGGCGATGTGCAGAGAATCTGAGCTCCAGAAAGTCTGCCACTTGCCTCTCAACACATTCCTGCTGAAGCCCGTCCAGAGGCCGGTCCACTACCGCCCGCTGCTGAGGCAGCTGTGCAAGCACAACACGCCAGGCCCCGAGACTGTGCCGACCGCCACGGTGAGCACAGCGCCGGGCCCTCCCTTCTAGGCCTGCTGTGGTGGTGTGCTGGGAGCCCACATGGACACGTGTGAGGATCCCACTGGGCTATGTGGCTAGGAGCTCATGGGCCCGTGGGCCACATGGCTGTGCGATAGGGGACTATGTGGCCGTGTGCGGGGAGCACTTTGCAGACCTGCAGGCCTTGGCCCCCTTCACTGGGAAGTGCAGGCTGTGCTGGCCACTGCCCTTGCCTCCAACCCTCGGGGGTCTGTGTCCATCCATTCCCCCACCACAAGGCAAGGCAGGGAAGGGGCTAGGGAGGGGCTCCAGCTGCCCTGAAGGGGGCATGGAGTGGACACTGTAGCCAGGGTGCCTGGGCAGGGGCTCCTGCCACAGCCAGTCCCTGAGCCCTACGGGTGAGCACAGCCCCAGTGTGCCCTGCAGCCTGCCGCATGTCCATTCTGAAGCCTGGCTCTAAAACGCAAACATGTAGGCCAGGGTGGCCTTGTTAGATGGATTTGGTCATTGTTATTTGTGTTAAGGGGACAAAGGAATAACCCTGACCTTTTTAACCTATAAAGATGACATGGAGTTGTATAAATTCAGTGCAGGAAGTTCTTGTCTATCAGGTTTTCACAAGCAAGTTTACCACTGTCATTGAAGGTACAAGGTGAGAGACTCAGCGTTTCCTCCTAGCTGGTCTCCCAGAGGCATAAACGGGGGTGAAGAAGGTGCTTTCTGATGCACAGGAAAGAAAACGAACCCCATGAGGTTGACGACTCTCTTCCTCTTCATTTTAAAAGCAAGTGTTTTGTGTTTGCTAGAAAGGAGAGGACAAAATTGCCAAAAACATTTACAGGCATTTTAAGGGAAATAGGAAATAAGTGCTCCCTGGAGTCAGCCTTCTCCCATGGTGCCACGGGGCAAGCACTGCTGCGGCAGGTGGCCACGCAAGTGGAGGGGCCAGCGCCCTCACTCCTGGCAGGTCCCCACTGCCTCGGGGCTGACAAGGACTGAATGCAGCCACAAGTGCCTGATGAGCCATCCCCACAGCTGAGGGCAGTGCTGGGGACCCCCGTGCCCCACCCCCACCTAGGGGGCCTCAGGGAAAGGGCCCTGGGGCGCAACTGTGTCAGTCCTCCTCATCTCCCAAGAGTGGAAGACTCAGCCTGTTTCACAAGAGGCGGAATGTCTACTTGGGGCTGGGAGATGGCAGCCTAGTGTCCATATGGGTTCCCAAGGGCAGAGCCAGGTGACGCCCAGGTGCTGAGGCGCCGTGGAGGCCCAGGTGGCACCTGGCACATCAGTCCAGCATCAGGTCTGAAGTGCACCCCGGCACCCGCCCACGGGCAGCGTGCAGCCCGCGCAGCAGCTGAGCCTCCAGCCACAGTCCCTGGGCCACAACGTCTGAGGGCCGGTTGTCTGCAGAGCCATCCAGGCAGCCTGCAGTGAGCGCGTGGGGCCAAACGAGTCAGTCTGCAGTGCATCCGGAAGGGAGCTGGCCCTGTGGGTGGCCAGGCCTGCACGGTGTGGGCGGGGTCTGCCCCTGGGAGACTCTTACACAGCTCACACATGTATGCTGAGGGAACAGCGGCTCCTCTCCCCACGTGCTTCCTTATCTGTCCTCCTGAAGCCGCGGCAGAGGCCCTCACTTCCATGAAGAGGAGACGGGCCTCATCGCATGCCTTCCGGGGCTCTGGCTGGGAAAGAGAGTGGCACTGGGTCAGGGAGCCGCCTCCTGCTGCTGCGCTGAGGACCCAAGGCCGGCGCTGTAGCCTGGCCAT
This sequence comes from Phataginus tricuspis, assembly GCA_029783875.1. NCBI lineage: Eukaryota > Metazoa > Chordata > Mammalia > Pholidota > Manidae > Phataginus > Phataginus tricuspis. Next base: position 26,443,452 of record JAQQAC010019064.1, read on the forward strand.
CGGGGGTCCTGGTGACGAGGCAGCAGTGTCTCCATGTGGGGTTCCCACAAGGCAGTGGGAGATGTGATCGGATGGCCAGGTGGACCCAGGTCCTGCCCCCCACCTGTCCCCAGTTAGCCTGTTCAGGGCTGTGAAGGCTGCTTTGTCGGATTTTGTGTTCTGTCCAAATAACTTTCTCACCTGATTATAAACCTTCATATTTTTGCTTGAACTGTAAGATTAGCATCTGTTCCTCCCTTCAAAAAGAAAACAAGTGCTTTCAAGGCATAAATCATTTAGCCTTTAAACTACAATAAATCAAGATTCTCAAGATGGCGACATGAGTAGGGTGGCAGAAATCTCCTCCCAAAACCATATATATTTTGGAAATACAGCAAATACAACTATTCCCAAAAGAGTGACCAGAAGATTCAGTACACGAGCCAGGCTACATCTGCGAAAACCCAACATCTCACAGAAAAGGGTAGGATACAAAGCCGTGACCCCGTGGGGTCCGAGCACTCCCCCCCGCCCCAGCTCACAAGTGGGAGGAAAAGAATCAGAGTGGGGAGGGAGTAGAAGCACAAGACTCCTAAATAACCAGTCCTAGTAATCTGCCCCAGGAGCACAGACACACATTGCATGGTGTACTGGGTATTAGAGGAGCGGAAAAGCAAAATCCAAGATTAAGACTGCGAACAGGTTCCCACAGCCGGCTGACCTGGGACAAAGGAAAAGCAGGCGCTTTAAAAGTCTTAAAGGGACAATGGTTTAACAGGTGGACAAAATTGTTCCAGCACATTCAGCCCATCAGGTTGGGAACTTTAAGGAACTTTAGGTACCCTAACCCCTGGGTGGCAGCACAGCTCCAAACCCCCTCACAGTGATAAGCCTGCCGTTCCTTGCCCCCCACCGGCACTGCAAGCAAACCCGGCTAACCCGCCATTGGTGCGGAACAGCCAGGGAGCAGCCCTGCCTACAGCAACCACACAGCTTAACACAGAGGCTTCTCCCAGCACGGGCTAACTGGCCCAGACCCAGAGGCTTCTCCATGCGCGCAGTTGACCAGCACAGACAGCGGAGACTGGCTCAGAGTCTGGTAAGCACAAAGGGGCTTTGTTCTAGCGGCAGAACACAAGCTGCTCGCCTGCGGCCCCCACCAGTGATCTAGGCCATCCCAAGGGCCACCCCACCCAGAGCAGCTTAGGGGTTTAACCCAATGGGTGCTCCCTGTGTGTGATTAACTGGCATAGACAGAGGAAACAGGCAAGGCGACCGGAAAGCAGGAAGGGACTTTGTTCTCCTAGCTGACGCATGTGCCACTCACCGGCGACCACTCACATCACCATGAAAAGGCAGAGGAACCTTGTTCAGTCCAAAATCCCTCAAACACCAGAGAGAGGGCTTGGTGAGACTGAAATCATTAATCTTCCTGAAAAGAATTCAAAATAAAAGTTATGAGCATGCTGATGGAGCTATAGAGAAATATTCAAGAGCTAAGGGATGAATTCAGGAGGGATATAACAGAAATGAAACAAAAAGTGGAAGGATTTAAGAGCAGACTGGATGAGGCAGAAGAGACTGTTAATGGAATAGAAATCAAAGAACAGGAATACAGAGCAGCTGAGGCAGAGAGAGATAAAAGGATCTCTAGAAATGAAAGAATACTAACAGAACTTTGTGACCCATCAAACAGAACAATATTTGCATTATAGGGGTACCAGAAGAAGAAGGGAGAGAAAAAGGGATAGTAAGTATCTTTGAAAAAATAATTGCTGAAAACTTCCCCAATATGGGGAAGGAAATAATGTCTCATATCATGGAAATCCACAGATCTCCCAACACAAGGGACCCAAGGTGGACAACACCAAGACATATAATAATTAAAATGGCAAAGATCAAAGACAAGGACAGAGTATTAAAAGCAGCCCGAGTGAGAAAAAAGATCACCTACAAAGGAAAATCCATCAGGCTATCATCAGACTTCTCAGCAGAAACCCTACAGGCCAGAAGGGAGTGGCATGATATATTTAATGCAATGAAACAGAAGGGCCTCGAACCAAGAATACTGTATCCAGCAAGATTATCATATAAATTTGAAGGAGGAATTAAACAATTCCCGGATAAGCAAAAGTTGAGGGAATTTACCTCCCACAAACCATCTCTACAGTGTATTTTAAAGGGACTGTTCTAGATGGAAGGCTAAATAGCTGTCACCAGAGAAAATAAAACCACAGTAAAGAAGGTAGACCAACCAAACACTAACTAAATGCAAAATAAATCAGCTACCCACAAAAAAAGTCAAGGGAAACACAAAGAGCACAGAATAAAACACCTAACATATAAAGAGTGGAGGAGGAAGAAAAAGAAGGGAGAGAAATAGAGAATCAGACTGTGTTTATAATAGCGTAATAAGTGAGTTTAGTTAGACAGTCAGATAGTAAAGAAGTTGTCCTTGAACCTTCAGTAGCCACAAATCCAAAGCCAGCAATGGCAATAAGTACATACCTATCAATAATCACCCTAGATGTAAATGGACTGAATGCAACAATCAAAAGACACAGAGTAATAGAATGGATAAAAAAGCAAGACCCATCTATATGCTGCTTACAAGAGACTCACCTCAAACCCAAAGACATACACAGACTAAAAGTGAAGGGATGGAAAAAGATATTTCATGCAAACAATAGGGAGAGAAAAGCAGGTGTTGCAGTACCTGTATCAGATAAAATAGACTTCAAAAGAAAGAAAATAATGAGACAAATAAGGACATTACATAATGATAAAGGGATCAGTCCAACAAGAAGATATAACCATTATAAATATATATGCACCCAACACAGGAGCACCTACATATGTGAAACAAATACTAACAGAATTAAAGGAAGAAATAGACAGCAATGCATTCATTTTAGGAGACTTCAACACTCCACTCACTCAGAAGGACAGATCAACCAGACAGAGAATAAGTAAAGACACAGAGGCACTGAACAGCACACTAGAACAGATGGACCTAACAGACATCTACAGAACTCTGCACCCAAAAGCAACAGGATACACATTCTTCTCAAGAGCACATGGAACATTTTCCAGAATAGACCACATACTAGGCCACAAAAGAGCCTTGGTAAATTTAAAAAGATGGAAATTGTACCAACCAACTTCTAGATCACAAAGGTAAAAAACTAGAAATAAATTGTACAAAGGAAACCAAAAGGCTCACAAACACACGGAGACTCAACAACATGCTCCTGAATAATCAATGGATCAACGACCAAATTAAAACAGATATCAAGCAATATATGGAGACAAATGAAAACAACAGCACAACACCCCAACTTCTGTGGGACGCAGCAAACGCAGTTCTAAGAGGAAAGTATACAGCAATCCAGGCCTATTTAAAGAAGGGAGAACAATCCCAAATGAATAGTCTAAATTCACAGTTACTGAAACTGGAAAAAGAAGAACAAATGAGACCCAAAGTCAGCAGGAGGAGGGACATAATAAAGATCAGAGAAGAAATAAATAAAACGAGAAGAATAGAACAATAGAAAAAATTAATGAAACCAAGAGCTGGTTCTTTGAGAAAATAAAATAGATGAACCCCTAGTCAGACTTATTAAGAGAAAAAAAGAATCTGCACATGTAAACAGAATCAGAAATGAAAAAGGAAAAATCATGATGGACACCACAGAAATACAAAGAGTTATACAGAATACTATGAAAAACTATATGCTAACAAACTGCATAACCTAGAAGAAATGGACAACTCTCTAGAAAAATACAACCTTCCAAGACTGACCCAGGAAGAAACAGAAAATCTAAACAGACCAATTACGAGCAATGAAATTGAATCAGTTGTCAAAAAACTACCCAAAAACAAAACCCCGGACCAGATGGATTCACTGCTGAATTTTATCAGACATTTAGAGAAGACATAATACCCATTCTCCTTAAAGTTTTCCAAAAAATAGAAGAGGAGGGAATACTTCCAAACTCATTCCATAAAGTCAGCATCACTCTAATACCAAAACCAGGCAAGGACACCACAAAAAAAGAAAACTACAGACCAATATCCCTGATGAACATAGATGCAAAAATACTCAACAAAATATTAGCAAACCAAATTCAAAAATACATCAAAAACCATCCATAATGATCAAGTGGGATTCATCACAGGGATGCAAGGATGGTACAACATTCAAAAATCCATCAACATCATCCACCACATCAACAAAAAGAAGGACAAAAACCACCTGATCATCTCCATAGATGCTGAAAAAGCATTCAACAAAATTCAACATCCATTCATGATAAAATTCTCAACAAAATGGGTATAGAGGGCAAGTACCTCATAATAATAAAGACCATATATGACAAACCCACAGCCAACATTATACTTAAGAGTGAGAAGCTGAAAGCTTTTGCCCTAAGATCGGGAACAAGACAAGGATGCCCACTCTCCCTGCTTTTATTCAACATGGTACTGGCGGTCCTAGCCACCGCAATCAGACAACACAAAGAATACAAGGCATCCAGATTGGTAAGGAAGACGCCAAACTATCACTGTTTGCAGATGGCATGATACTGTACATAAAAAAACCCTAAAGAATCCACTCCAAAACTACTAGAACTAATATCTGAATTCAGCAAAGTTGTGGGATGCAAAATTAATACACAGAAATCTGTTGCTTTCCTATATACTAACGATGAACTAACAGAAAGAGAAATCAGGAAAACAATTCCATTCACAATTGCATCAAAAAGAATAAAATACCTAGGAATAAACCTAACGAAGGAAGTGAAAGACCTGTACTCTGAAAACTACAAGACACTTCTAAGAGAAATTAAAGAGGACACTAACAAATGGAAATTCATCCCATTCTCTTGGCTAGGAAGAATTAATATTGTCAAAATGGCCATCCAGCCTAAAGCAATCTACAGATTCAATGCAATCCCTATCAAAATACCGACACCATTCTTCAACGAACTGGAACAAATAGTTCTAAAATTCATATGGAACCACAAAAGACCCCGAATAGCCAAAGCAATCCTGAGAAGGAGGAATCAAACAGGGGGAATTACACTCCCTGACTTCAAGCTCTACTACAAAGCCACAGTAATCAAGACAATTTCGTACTGGCACCAGAACAGACCCACGAACCAGTGGAACAGAATAGAGAGTCCAGATATTAACCCAAGTATATATGGTCAATTATTATACAACAAAGGAACCATGGATATACAATGGTGAAATGACAGCCTCTTCAACAGCTGGTGTGGGCAAAACTGGACAGCTACATGCAAGAGAATGAAACTGGATTACTGTCTAACTCCATACACAAAAGTAAAGTCAAAATGGATCACAGACCTGAATGTAAGTCATGAAAACATAAAACTTTTAGAAGAAAACATGGGCAAAACTCTCTTGAATATAAACATGAAAAACTTTTTCATGAACATATCTCCACGGGCAAGGGAAACAAAAGCAAAAATGAACAAGTTGGGACTATGTCAAACTAAAAAGCTTCTATACACCAAAGGACACCATCAACAGAACAAAAAGGTGTCCTACAGTATGGGAGAATATGTTCATAAATGACATATCCAATAAGGGGTTGACATCCAAAATATACAAAGAGCTCATGCACCTCAACAAACAAAAAGCAATTAACCCAATTAAAAAATTGGCAGAGGATCTGAACAGACACTTCTCCAAAGAAGAAATTCAGATGGCCAACAGGCGCATGAAAAGATGTTCCACATCACTAATTATCAGGGAAATGCAAATTAAAACCACAATGAGATATCATCTCACACCAGTGAGGATGGCCAAGATCCAAAAGACAAACAACAACAAATGTTGGCAAGGATGTGGAGAAAGGGAACCCTCCTACACTGCTGGTGGGAATGCAAATTAGTTCAACCATTGTGGAAAGCAGTATGGGGGTTCCTCCAAAAACTCAAAATAGAAACACCATTTGACCCAGGAATTCCACTCCTAGGAGTTTACCCTAAGAATGCAGCAGCCCAGTTTCAAAAAGACAGATTCACCCCTATGTTTATCGCAGCACTACTTACAATAGCCAAGAAATGGAAGCAACCTAAGTGTCCAACAGTAGATGAATGGATAAAGAAGATGTAGTACATATACACAATGACATAAGAAGAAAATAAATCCTACCATTTGCAACAACATGGATGGAGCTAAAGGGTATTATGCTCAGTGAAATAAGCCAGGCAGAGAAATACAAGTATCAAATGATTTCACTCATCTGTGGAGTATAAGAACAAAGAAAAAACTGAAGGAACAAAACAGCAGCAGACTCACAGAACCCAAGAATGGACTAATAGTTACCAAAGGGAAAAGGACTGGGGAGGATGGGTGGGAAGGGAGGGATAAGGCAAAAAAGGGGCATTACGATTAGCACACATAACATAGGGTGGGCACAGGGAAGGCAGTATAGCACAGAGAAGACAAGTAGTGGTTCTATAGCATCTTACTACGCTGGTGGACAATGACTGTAATGGGGTATGTGGTGGGGACTTGATAATGGGGGGAATATAGTAACCACAATGTTGCTTATGTAATTGTATATTAATGATATCAAAAGAAATAAAAATTTTTTTTAATTAAAAAAAAAAACTACAATAAATCATTTTCCCCCAAGAACAAATGCCACTTTGCCCATAACATGAGTTATTTACAAAGGCTATTCCTTCTCTTTACCACCCTTAGAGCTGGCTAGTCAGCAGGTAAGCTGACCAAGTCCGCGCTCCCAGCCATCTGCAGGGAGCGTGCTTGCTGCAGTCCCGTGGAGTGCTTGCACAGTGCTCCCTGAACTAAAGCCTCCTTTTAAAATGCCAGTTCCTGCCACAAAGTGGTGGGCACAGGGCTTTGTCTGCACCACCCCCAGCCTGCCCCAGCCTGTGGCTGGCACCTGTCCTTAGGCCTCTCTCCACACAGATGCCCTGGAGTCTGTCCCCGAGGTGACCTCCACACTCCAGCACAGTCTTGTCTGGCTGCAGAACCTCCAGAAGCTGACGGATCTGCAGCGGGACCTGGTGGGCATCGAGATGTTCCTCGCTTCCGGCAGGGTAAGTGACTGTTAGAGAGTATTTCTTAGGCTGGTCACTTGTTTTTAATTGAGAGTTTTTAAATGTGCACACCACAGAATTCACCCTTTTTACGTGTGTGACTCAGTGACTTCTAGTTCATCCACAAAGTCGGGCAGCTATCACCTCTATCTATTCCAGAATTTTCATCCCTCCCTAAAAAAAAACCCTGCCTGTTAACTCCCCTGTCCCCAGTCCCTGGCAGCTACTAACTGACTTTCTGTCTCTTGGATTTCCCTATTCTGAACACTTCTATACACGGAATATTGCATCACATGGCCTTTGTGTCTGGCTTCTGTCAGGGTCAGGGGGTCAGGGTCAGGCTCAGGGCCAGGTCCAGGTCAGGGCTTTCGAAGTCCGTCTGTGTAGAGCGTGTCAGCACCCATCCTCTGTGCAGAGCAGCAATGCGCTCAGAGGGCCACCTGGTGTTCGCCCACTTTTCTGCCAACGGACACCTTGGGCTGTTCCACTTTGGTGGCCGTGCATAGGGCCTCTGTGAGCATTCGTGTGGACTCCTGAGTGTATACCTAGGAATGGCGTTGCTGGGCCACGTTGAGACTCTGTTGAACATTTTGAGGAACTGCCAAAGTTTTCCAGAGTAACTGCACCATTTCAGGTCCTAGCAGGAGCATATGAGGGTTCTGTCTTCTCCGCTTCGTGGCTTTGAGTCTAGCCACCTGGCCTATGTAGTGGCAGTTCCTATAGCTGTGACACGTGTTTCCCTGAGGGCGAGTGCAAGCCTCTGTCCGTGCATCTGTGGCCCATCTGTGTGCCTCCTTTGGAGCAATGCCTCTTCCAAACTTTGCCCACCTTTTTGATTGTCTGTCCTTTCACTGTTTTGAGATTCTTCATCTACTTGGATACCAGACCTTTACCAGAATATGACTTGCAGATGGACTTTCCCATTCAGTGGGCTGTGCTTTCCACTTTGTTGGTGTTTCTGTTGTTTTGATGAAGTCCAACTGACCTGCTCATTCTTTCGTTGCCGCGCGTAAGGCGTCCCAGCGAAGAGACTCCTGCCTGACCCCGGGCATGAAGACTTAGCCTCATGTTTTCTTCTGGAAGTTTTGTGTCCTGGCTCTCATTTAGATGCATGTGCTGTGAGGTGGGTCATCTCATTCTCTGCTGTGTGGACACACCCTCCACTGCCAGTTGAATTGTCTGCACACCCTTGTCAGGCACCCACAGGCTTGTGTGCGTGAGTTTAGCTCTGAACTCTCAGCTCTGCCCCACTGGCCTGTGTCTCCCAGGTCACTTGCTTTCCACCACTCAGTGCTGCCAACATGAGAAACTTATATTATTAGTTGCAAGGGGATGTTTCCTGCCTCAACAAACATACGGGTATCTGAGTGTGGGCGTGCGAGTCACATCTCTGCGTCAGCCTCGTTAGAAGAGAACGTGGCCCACGAGCGCACACTTTGTTGGTGTTTTTGTTGCTTTTGATGAACTCCGACTTTGAGGCAGCCGGCCTGCCCTCCTGGGGGCTCCAACGGGACAGCACCCTCCCCTCCCTGAAAGGCTGGCAGGGCCCTTGCATCGTATCTTTGAGATGGTGGCCCCAGGGGACTGCCACTGAAGGGAAACAAAGGAGAGCAGACACAGAGTGGGGAGGGGGTGGCTGTCCCCCTTCTCCAAGACGGGGGGCCTTGGGGATCCCCACTGCCAGCATGGAGCAGGCTCTGTATTCATGTGTGGCTGTAATTGCTGTTTTTAGTCAAAATCCCTTAAGTCCTGTCTTCTGACCCAGGGTTCCTAGTCCCCCTAAGCCAAATATGCATATCAGTAAGAGACGGAAACCACCCTGCTTACTTGAGCAGAGGAATTTAAGAGGAGGGCTTGTTAACTGGGTAGGAAGTTAATAAGGAGGCGCCAAAGGGAGAGAGGGGCTGGGGCCTCAGGAGGTGGGCGGCAGGGCCTGGGCAGCCACTGGAGGTGAGCTCGCGGGGGTGCGGGCTCAGTCTGGGGGCCTGGGAGCTGGCTCTGGGGGGTGCAGGCTGGCTCTGCGCAGCAGAAAGGGCAGGGCCGGGAAGGTGGTGGGAGTGAGGCCTCACGACTGGCCGGGTCCAGTGGACCAGTGCCTGCCACCCGGCTGTTTTTCTGTCTTGCTCTGTCCAGGGGTACGTCTGTGTAGAGGTTGCCTGTCATGTCTTCTGGGGGCTGCTAAGGCTGGGGGCCTCTGTCCTGTTTTCAGGGCACAAACTCCTACTTGTCTGAAGGTAACTACAGGCAGTAGGCAAGAACACTTAGTTCCCGCCACCAGGCAGGTGGTCAGGGACCTGTCCAGTGTGTGCCCTGCATGCCCGGCTCCCGCACAGAGCAGGGCGCAGTCAGGTCTGAGCAGGGCGCAGTCAGGTCTCAGCAGGAGAGGCAGTGCTCTCCCCTCCTCCATGAGGACCATGGGACCCAGCCTGCTGGGGTGGCAACTCCCGGGGTCAGATAGCCTCTGTGCTATTAGGACTCCTGTCTCAAGTGCCAATGCCTGGGTGGCAGCTGACATTTACTACCTATTGCCACCCATGAGTGGCTGTCCCACACTCTCCACCCACTAGCTGCTCCTGTCGCTTTTCTCTGAGCTGAGCTCAGATGTCAACTCCATGACCAAACCTTCCAGAAGCCTCCCCTCAGTAAGAATGACACCCTTTGCTTACATGGTGGCCTTCAGCATAGCCAGCTCGTGCTGAGTGCCCAGCAGCTGGGGGACTGAGTAGCCGGCCCCCAGACAGGACTCAGTGGCTGAGGGGGAACAGGCAGGAGATATGAAAGCTGGAAAGGCACGAGGGTCCACAGAGGGCTGGACGGAGCCTGCGAGGGGCTCAGAGAAGCACAGACGGAGATGTCCCCCAACCCAGCCCTCTGTCTGCCACCTGCCATCTGCCGAGGCAGCCCTCAGCTGGCCCAAAGGGACCTCATGTCTTTCAGGAGTTTCTCCACGAAGGCTGCCTGCACAAGGTCACCAAGAAGGGCCTGCAGCAGAGGGTGTTCCTGCTGGTAGGTGGGTGGGGAGCCGCCGGTTGGGGCCCCAGGGAAGATGACCCAGCAAGGGCCACACAAAATCCTTCTGGTGCTGGGCTCTGGGCACCCGTCCTCAGTGGGCCAGAAGCCAGAAGAGAGCTCCCCATGCCTGTGGCTGGTTCGTGGGGTCTCACCACAGGCCTGATGTGCTGGCTTGGACTCTGGGAGCCAAGGCCTTCCCAGGGAGCCCCTGTGGCCACCAGACTTCCTATAGTCAGCTCCTTCCTCATGCTCAGTGAGGTTCAGTCCTGAGCTATCCTGGATGAGGGGGACTATATGGACCAGCTGGGGACCCCCACCTGCAGCTGATGAACCAGCACAGCTGGTGGGCAGCAGGCACAGGCCCAGGAGGGTTAGTTATGTCTGGTCAAAAAATAAGTGTGTGGGAGTTCCGGGAAGATGGCAGCATGAGCAGGGTGGCGGAAATCTCCTCCCAAAACCATATATATCTATGAAAATACAGCAAATACAACTATTCCTAAAAGAGATACCAGAATATACAGGACAGTGCACAGCCTCCATCTGCACCTCAGAGGACTCAGCACCCCATGAGGTGGTCTTAAAGAGCCCAGCTGACATACGTGGCACCTACCAGCAACCACTTCTATCACCATGAAAAGACAGAGGAATATGGTACAGACCAAGCTCACCCAGACCCAGACAACACCAGAGAGGGAGACTGAAAGGATGGAAATGCACAATCTTCCTGAAAAAGAATTCAGAATAAAAGTCATAACCATGCTGATGGATCTACAGAGAAATATGCAAGACCTGAGGGAGGAAGTGAGGGAAGTCAGGAAAGACAATGCAGAAATGAGACAAGCCATTGACGGGCTTAGCAGCAGACTGGATGAGATACAAGAGGCTGTTAATGGAATAGAAATCAGAGAACAGGAATACAGAGCATCTGAGGCACAGAGAACAGGAATACAGAGCAGCTGAGGCAGAGAGAGATAAAAAGATCTCTAGGAAGGAAAGAATATTAAGAGAACTGTGTGACCAATCCAAACGGAACAATATTCGTATTATAGGAGTACCAGAGGAAGAAGAGAGAGAAAAGGGGACAGAAAGTGTCTTTGAAGAAATAATTGCTGAAAACTTCCCCATGCTGGGGAAGGAAATAGTCTGCAATCCACAGAAGCCACAGATCTCCCAATACAAGGGACCCAAGGAAGACAACACCAAGACACATAATAATTAAAATGGCAAAGATCAAAGATAAGGACAGAGTATTAAAGGCAGCTAGAGAGAGAAAAAAGATCACCTACAAAGGAAAACCCATCAGACTATCATCAGACTTCTCAACAGAAACCTTACAGGCCAGAAGAGAATGGCATGAAGAATATTGTATCCAGCACGACTGTCATTTAAATATGACAGAGGGATTAAACAATTTCCAGACAAGTGAAAGCTGAGAGAATTTGCCTCCCATAAACCACCTCTACAGGACATCTCAAAGGAACTGCTCTAGAGGGAAGCACTCCTAAGGCTAAAAAGATGTCACCAGAGAAAATAAAATCATAACAAAGAAAGCAGACCATCCAAATACTAACTAAAGGCAAAGAATAAAACACCCAGTATATAAAGAATGGATGAGGAAGAATAAGAAGGGAGAGAAATAAAGAAACATCAGACTGTGTTTTCAATAACTTAACAAGAAAGTTAAGTTATATTCTTAGATAGTAAAGAAGAAACCCTTGAACCTTTAGGAACCACGAATCTAAAGCCAGCAATGGCAATAAGTACATATCTGTAGATAATCACCCTAAATGTAAATGGACTGAATGCACCAATCAAAAGACAGAGTAACAGAATGGATAAAAAAGCAAGACCCATCTATATATGCTGCTTACAAGAGACTCACCTAAAACCCAAAGATATACACAGACTAAAAGTGAAGGGATGGAAAAATATATTTCATGCAAACAACAAAGAGGAAAAAGCAGGTGTTGCAGTACTTGTATCAGACAAAATAGACTTCAAAACGAAGAAAGTAGCAAGAGATAAAGAAGGACATTACATAATGATAAAGGGGTCAATCCAACAAGAGGATATGACCATTATAAATATATACGCACCCAATATGGAGCGCGGGCATATGTGAAACAAATACTAACAGAATTAAAGGAGGAAATAGACAGCAATGCATTCATTTTAGGAGACTTCAACACACCACTCACTCCAAAGGACAGATCAACCAGACAGAAAATAAGTAAAGACACAGAGGCACTGAACAACACACTAGAACAGATGGACCTAACAGACATCTACAGAACTCTGCACCCAAAAGCAGCAGGATACACATTCTTCTCAAGAGCACATGGAACATTTTCCAGAATAGACCACATACTAGGCCACAAAAAGAACCTCAGTAAAGTCAAAAATATTGAAATTCTACCAACCAACTTCTCAGATCACAAAGGTATAAAACTAGAAATGACTTTTAGAAAGAAAACAAAAAAGCTCACAAATACATGGAGACTTAACAACATTCTCCTAATTAATCAATAGGTTAATGACCAAATCAAAACAGATATCAAAGAATATATGGAGACTAATGACAACAACAACACAAAGCCACAAATTCTGTGGGATGCAGCAAAGGCAGTTCTAAGAGGAAAGTATATTGCAATCCAGGCCTATTTAAAGAAGGAAAAACAACCCCAAATGAACAGTCTAAAGTCACAATTACTGAAATTGGAATAAGAAGAACAAATGAGACCCAAAGTCACCAGAAGGAGGGACATAATAAAGACCAGAGAAGAAATAAATGCAATTGAGAAGAATAGAACAATAGAAAAAAATCAATGAAACCAAGAGCTGGTTCTTTGAAAAAATAAACAAAATAGATAAAGCCCTAGCCAGACTCATTAAGAGAAAAAGAGAATCTACACACAAACAGAATCAGAAATGAGAAAGAAAAAATCACGACGGACACCACAGAAATACAAAGAATTATAAGAGAATATTATGAGAATCTATATGCTAACAAGCTGGAAAACCTAGAAGAAATGGATAACTTCTTAGAAAAATACAACCTTCCAAGACTGACCAAACAAGAAACTGAAAACTAAACAGACCAATCACCAGCAACAAAATTGAATCGGTAATCAAAAAACTACCTAAGAACAAAACCCCCAGACCAGATGGATTCACCTCTGAATTCCACCAGACATATATAGAAAAAATAACACCCATTTTCCTTAAAGTTTTCCAAAAAATAGAAGAGGAGGGAATACTTCCAAACTCATTCTATGAAGCCAGCATCACTCTAATACCAAAACCAGGCAAAGACCTCACCAAAAAAGAAAATTACAGACCAATATCCCTGATGAACGAAGATGCAAAAATACTCAACAAAATATTAGCAAACCGAATTCAAAAATACATCAAGAGGGTCATACACCAAGATCAAGTGGGATTCATCTCAGGGATGCAAGGATGGTACAACATTCGAAAATCCATCAACATCATCCACCACATCAACAAAAAGAACAAAAACCACATGATCATCTCCATAGATGCTGAAAAAGCATTTGACAAAATTCAGCATCCATTCATGATTAAAACTCTCAACAGAATGGGTATAGACGGCAAGTACCTCAACATCATAAAGGCCATATATGACAAACCCACAGCTAACATCATACTTAACAGTGAGAAGCTGAAAGCTTTTCCTCTAAGATCGGGAACAAGACAGGAATGCCCACTCTCTCCACTGTTATTCAACATAGTACTGGAGGTCCTAGCCACGGCAATCAGACAAAACAAAGACATACAAGGCATCCAGATTGGTAAAGAAGAAGTCAAATTGTCACTATTTGCAGATGACATGATACTGTACATAAAAAACCCTAAAGACTCCACTCCAAAACTACTAGAACTAATATCTGAATTCAGCAAAGTTGCAGAATACAAAATTAACACACAGAAATCTGTTGCTTTCCTATACACTAATGATGAACTAACAGAAAGAGAAATCAGAAAAACAATTCCATTCACAATTGCATGAAAAAGAATAAAATACCTAGGAATAAACCTAACGAAGGAGGTGAAAGACCTGTACTCTGAAAACTACAAGACACTCCTAGGAGAAATTAAAAAGGACACTAACAAATGGAAATGCATCCCATGCTCTTGGCCAGGAAGAATAAATATTGTCAAAATGGCTATACTACCTAAAGCAATCTACAGATTCAATGCAATCCCTATCAAACTACCAACAGCTTTCTTCAATGAACTCGAACAAATAGTTCTAAAATTCATATGGAACCACAAAAGACCCTGAATAGCCAAAGCAAACTGAGAAGGAGAAATAAAACAGGGGGAATTACACTCCCTGACTTCAAGCTCTACTACAAAGCCACAGTAATCAAGACAATTTGGTATTGGCACAAAAACAGACCCACAGACCAGTGGAACAGAATAGAAAATCCAAACATTAACCCAAACACCTACAGTCAATTAATATTTGATAAAGGAGCCTTGGATATACAATGGGGAAATGACAGCCTCTTCAGCAGCTGGTGTTGGAAAAACTGGACAGCTACATGTAAGAGAATGAAACTGGACTACTGTCTAACCCCATACACAAAGGTAAACTCAAGGTGGATCAAAGACCTGAATGTACGTCATGAAACCATAAAACTCTTAGAAAAAAACATAGGCAAAAATCTCTTGGACATAAACATGAGCGACTTCTTCATGAACATATCTCCCCGGGCAAGGGAAACAAAAGCAAAATTGAACAAGTGGGACTATATCAAGCTGAAAAGCTTCTGTACAGCAAAGGACACCATCAGTACAACAAAAAGACATCCTACAGGATGGGAGAATATATTCATAAATGACGTATTTGATAAGGGGTTGACATCCAAAATATATAAAGAATTCAAGGGCCTTAACAAACAAAAAGCAAATAATCCAGTTAAGAAATGGGCAGAGGACATGAATAGACACTTCCCCAAAGAAGAAATTCAGATGGCCAACAGGCACATGAAAAGATGCTCCACATCGCTAATCATCAGAGAAATGCAGATTTAAACCACAATGCGATATCACCTCACTACAGTGAGGATAGCCAACATCCAAAACACAAACAACAACAAATGTTGGCGAGGATGTGGAGAAAAGGGAACCCTCCTATACTGCTGGTGGGAATGCAAATTAGTTCAACCATTGTGGGAAGCGGTATGGAGGTACCTCAAAAACCTCAAAATAGAAATACCATTTGACCCAGGAATACCACTCCTAGGAATTTACCCTAAGAATTCAGCAGTGCAGTTTCAAAAAGACAAATGCACCCCTATGTTTATTGCAGCACTATTTACAATACCCAAGAAATGGAAGCAACCTAAGTGTCCATCAGTAGATGAATGGATAAAGAAGACGTGGTACATATACACAATGGAATATTATTCAGCCATAAGAAGAAAACAAATCCTACCATTTGAAACAACATGGATGGATCTAGAGGGTATTATGCTCAGTGAAATAAGCCAGGCCGAAAAAGACAAGTACCAAATGATTTCACTCATATGTGGAGTATAAGAACAAAGAAAAAGGTAATCCTTGGTGGAAAGATGGTGACATGAGAGGTGAGACAGAGGCTTCCTCCTAAAACCGCATATAATATGAAAATAAAGCTACTACAACTACTCTTGAAAGAGCAACGGGAAGGAGGACTACAACAAACTGCATACACCTGGAGACAAGAGCAGCCTTCACAGAAAACGGTAATGTACTAAAGCTGTGGTCCTGCCGGATCCAAGCCCTTCCCGCACCCCAGCTCACCGGCAGGAGGAACAGGAACAGAGCAGAGAGGGAGTGGAGAACTGGGACTGCTGAATACCTAACTCCGGAGATCTACTCTGGGAGCACAAACCTACATTTCATGGTGCTTGCGTGATACTCTTGTAATTAGGAGCTTGGAAAGCTAAGACAGGTCGAATTCCTGGAGAGACTGAGATTCCAGCTACTTGTGAAATCAGGGACCCATACCCAGCTGCTCTGGGGTTGGGGAGAGGCGGGCTGTCTGAGAGACTTCCTGGCAGGGAGGACCTTGGAAGGAGGCCTGCTGAGGGGCAAGGACTGCACGGAGCTTGCGGCTCGGGAGAAAGGACAGGTGGACAGGATTGTCCGGGTGTACTCTGCCCAGCAGATAGGGAGTTTTCTGATCTTCCGGTGTGCCAGCTCCCTGGCTGCCTGCACAGCTCCAGGAACCCCTTCTGTGACAGGCAGACTAGTGCACCTTTTTCCTGGCCAGCCCCACCGGGCCTGCAAACCTGGAAGCCCTTCCCTGGTGTTGGGCCAGCCGGAGGGAGGATCTGTGTACAGCAACAAAAAAGGCAAAGCACAGAGGCTTATACCTGTGGGCTCAGCCCACTGGTTCAGACAGTGGAGACAAGCATAGCAGCCAGGAACCAGGAAACAGCCCTTTCCTCCCCGGAGGCACAAATACCACTCCCCTACAATCCCTGACATTGCTTCAGGGGCTGAGCAGCTCCAGAGGGCACTAGAGGGCTCCATACACAAATATGAAACGCCAAAGGAACCTGGTCCAGAGTAAAATTATGAATACAACTCCTGAGAAAGATTTAAATAACATGGACCTTATGACTCTCCCTGAAAGGGAGTTCAAAATAAAAATCATTCACATGCTCGTGGAGGTATGGAAAGATATTCAAGAACTCAGGAATGAATTCTGGTCAGAGATCCAATCCTTGAAGAACACAATGGACAGTATTAAAAGCAGATTGGATACAGTGGAGGAGAAGATAAATGAAATAGAAACTAGAGAAGAGGAATACAAAGAAGCTGAGGTACTGAGAGAAAAAAGGATCTTTAAGAATGAAAGAATATTGAGAGAACTGTGTGACCAATCCAAACAGAACAATATTCGCATTATAGGAGTACCAGAGGAAGAAGAGAGAGAAAAAGGGATAGAAAGTGTCTTTGAAGAAATAATTGCTGAAAACTTTCCCACACTGGGGAAGGAAATAGTCTTGTAGTCCACAGAAGCCCACAGAACTCCCAACACAAGGGACCCAAGGAAGACAACACCAAGACACATAATAACTAAGATGGCAAAGGTTAAAGATAAAGACAGAGTATTAAAGCAGCTAGAGAGAGAAAAAAGATCACCTACAAAGGAAAACCCATCAGACTATCATCAGACTTCTCAACAGAAACCTTACAGGCCAGAAGAGAATGGCATGATATATTTAACGTAATGAAACAGAAGGACCTCGAACCAAGAATATTGTATCCAGCACGATTATCATTTAAATATGATGGAGGTATTAGTAGAAATCTCTTTTTTTTCTTGTCTCTCCTTTCTTATCTCTCCTTGCTACCAACAACCAATTCTATAGTCATGAGAAGACAGAAGAATATGATACAGACAAAGCTTCAGACAAACACCACCCCAGAGAAAGAATCTGCAGAAATGGACATTCAGTCTTCCAGAAAAAGAATTCAGAATAAAAGTCATAGCCATGCTGACGGATCTACAGAAAAATGTGCAAGAGCTGAGGGAGGAAGTGAGGGAAGTGAGGAAAGACAATGCAGAAATGAGACAAGCCATCGAAGGGCTCAACAGCAGATTGAATCAGGTTCAAGACACGATCAAGGAATTACAAGACAGGGACCAGGAATACAAAGAAGCTGAGGCAGAGAGAGATAAAAGGATCTCTAAGAATGAAAGAATATTAAGAGAACTCTGTGACCAATCGAAACGTAGCAATATTCGCATTATAGGAGTACCAGAGGAAGAAGAGAGAGAAAAAGGGATAGAAAGTGTCTTTGAAGAAATAATTGCCGAAAACTTCCCCATGCTGGGGAAGGAAATAGTCTCACAGTCCACGGAAGCCCACAG
This sequence comes from Phataginus tricuspis, assembly GCA_029783875.1. NCBI lineage: Eukaryota > Metazoa > Chordata > Mammalia > Pholidota > Manidae > Phataginus > Phataginus tricuspis. Next base: position 26,461,435 of record JAQQAC010019064.1, read on the forward strand.
ATCTCCCAACACAAGGGACCCAAAGAAGACAACACCAAGACACATAATAATCAAGATGGCAAAGATCAAAGACAAGGACAGAGTATTAAAGGCAGCTAGA
>JAQQAC010019064.1:26462034-26484879 GCA_029783875.1 Phataginus tricuspis
AACATTCTCCTAATTAATCAATGGGTTAACGGCCAAATCAAAACAGAAATCAAAGAATATGTGGAGACTAATGACAACAACAACACAAAGCCACAACTTCTGTGGGACGCAGCAAAGGCAGTTCTAAGGCCTATTTAAAGAAGGAAGAGCATTCCCAAATGAACAGTCTAAAGACACAATTATTGAAATTGGAAAAAGAAGAACAAAGGAGGCCCAAAATCACCAGAAGGAGGGACATAATAAAGATCAGAGAAGAAATAAATAAAATTGAGAAGAATAAAACAATAGAAAAAATCAATGAAACCAAAAGCTGGTTCTTTGAAAAAGTAAACAAAATAGATAAACCCCTAGCCAGGCTCATTAAGAGAAAAAGAGAATCTACACACATAAACAGAATCACAAACGAGAAAGGAAAAATAACGACGGACCCCACAGAAATACAAAGAAGTATAAGAGAATATTATGAGCATCTGTATGCTAACAAGCTGCAAAACCTAGAAGAAAAGGACAACTTCTTAGAAAAATACAACCTTCCAAGACTGACCAAGCAAGAAACAGAAAAACTAAACAGACCAATCATCAGCAACGAAATTGAATCAGTAATCAAAAAACTACCCAAGAACAAAAGCCCCGGACCTGATGGATTCACCTCTGAATTCTACCAGACATATAGAGAAGAAATAACACCCATTCTCCTTAAAGTTTTCCAAAAAATAGAAGAGGAGGGAATACTTCCAAACTCATTCTATGAAGCCAGCATCACTCTAATACCAAAACCGGGCAAAGACCTCACCAGAAAAGAAAATTACAGACCAATATCCCTGATGAACGTAGATGCAAAAATACTCAACAAAATATTAGCAAACCGAATTCAAAAATACATCAAGAGGATCATACACCATGATCAAGTGGGATTCATCCCAGGGATGCAAGGATGGTACAACATTCGAAAATCCATCAACATCATCCATCACATCAATAAAAAGAAGAACAAAAACCACATGATCATCTCCATAGATGCTGAAAAAGCATTTGACAAAATTCAGCATCCATTCATGATTAAAACTCTCAACAGAATGGGTATAGACGGCAAGTACCTCAACATCATAAAGGCTATATATGACAAACCCACAGCTAACATCATACTTAATAGCAAGAAGCTGAAAGCTTTTCATCTAAGATCGGGAACAAGACAGGGACGCCCACTCTCTCCACTGTTATTCAACATAGTACTGGAGGTCCTAGCCACGGCAATCAGACAAAACAAAGACATACAAGGCATCCAGATTGGTAAAGAAGAAGTCAAATTGTCACTATTTGCAGATGATATGATACTGTACATAAAAAACCCTAAAGACTCCACTCCAAAACTACTAGAACTAATATCTGAATTCAGCAAAGTTGCAGGATACAATATTAACACACAGAAATCTGTTGCTTTCCTATACACTAATGATGAACTAACAGAAAGAGAAATCAGAAAAACAATTCCATTCACAATTGCATCAAAAAGAATAAAATACCTAGGAATAAACCTAACGAAGGCAGTGAAAGACCTGTACTCTGAAAACTACAAGACACTCCTAGGAGAAATTAAAGAGGACACTAACAAATGGAAATGCACCCCATGCTCTTGGCTAGGAAGAATAAATATTGTCAAAATGGCTATACTACCTAAAGCAATCTACAGATTCAATGCAATCCCTATCAAACTACCAACAACTTTCTTCAATGAAATGGAACAAATAACTCAAAAATTCATATGGAACCACAAAAGACCCCGAATAGCCAAAGCAATTCTGAGAAGGAGGAATCAAACGGGGAATTACACTCCCTGACCTCAAACTCTACTACAAAGCCACAGTAATCAAGACAATTTGGTACTGGCACAAAAACAGACCCACAGACCAGTGGAACAGAATAGAAAATCCAAACATTAACCCAAACACTTACAGCCAATTAATATTTGATAAAGGAGCCTTGGATATACAATGGGGAGAGGACAGCCTCTTCAGCAGCTGGTGTTGGAAAAACTGGACAGCTACATGTAAAAGAATGAAACTGGACTACTGTCTAACCCCATGCACAAAGGTAAACTCAAGGTGGATCAAAGACCTGAATGTAAGTCATGAAACCATAAAACTCTTAGAAAAAAACATAGGCAAAAATCTCTTGGACATAAACATGAGCGACTTCTTCATGAACATATCCCCCTGGGCAAGGGAAACAAAAGCAAAAATGAACAAGTGGGACTATATCAAGCTGAAAAGCTTCTGTACAGCAAAGGACACCATCAGTAGAACAAAAAGACATCCTACAGTATGGGAAAATATAGTCATAAATGACACATCTGAGAAGGGGTTGACATCCAAAATATACAAAGAACTCACGCACCTTAACAAACAAAAAGCAAATACTCCAATTAAGAAATGGGCAGAGGACATGAATAGACACTTCTCTAAAGAAGAAATTCAGATGGCCAACAGGCACATGAAAAGATGCTCCACATCGCTGATCATCAGAGAAATGCAGGTTAAAACCACAATGAGATATCACCTCACACCAGTGAGGATGACCAACATCCAAAACACAAACAACAACAAATGTTGGTGAGGATGTGGAGAAAAGGGAACCCTCCTACACTGCTGGTGGGAATGCAATTTAGTTCAACCATTGTGGAAAGCAGTATGGAGGTTCCTCAAAAAACTCCAAATACAAATACCATTTGACTCAGGAATCCCACTCCTAGGAATTTACCCTAAGAATGCAGCAGCCCAGTTTCAAAAAGACAGATGCACCCCTATGTTTATCACAGCACTATTTACAATAGCCAAGAAATGGAAGCAACCTAAGTGTCCATCAGTAGATGAATGGATTAAGAAGATGTGGTACATATACACAATGGACTTTATTCAGCCATAAGAAGGAAACAAATCCTACCATTTGCAACAACATGAATGGAGTTAGAGGGTATTATGCTCAGTGAAATAAGCCAAGCCGAAAAAGACAAGTATCAAATGATTCCACTCATATATGGAGTATAAGAACAAAGAAAAAAACTGAAGGAACAAAACAGCAGCAGACTCACAGAACCCAAGAACGGACTAATAGTTACCAAAGGGAAAGGGACTGGGGAAGATGGGTGGGAAGGGAGGGATAAGAGGGTAAAAGGAGTATTACTATTAGCAGATGTAAGTTAGCGGGGGCACGGGGAGGGCTGTACAACTCAAAGACAAGTAGTGACTCTATAGCATCTCACTATGCTGATGGACAGTGACTGTAATGGGGTTGGTGGGGGGAACCTGATGAAGGGGGTAGTTTAATCACCATAATATTGCACATGTAACTGCAGGTTAATGATACCAAAATAAATTGTAAAAAAAAAAAAGAACAAAGAAAAAACCAAACAGCAGCAGATTCACAGAACCCAAGAACGGACTAATAGTTACCAAAGGGAAAGGGACTGGGGAGGATGGGTGGGAAAGGAGGGATAAGCGGGAAAAAGGGGCATTACGATTAGCAGATGTAATGTTCGGGGGGCATGGGAAGGGCTGTACAACTCAGAGAAGACAAGTAGTGATTCTATAGCATCTCACTACGCTGATGGACAGTGACTGCAATGGGGTTGGTGGGGGGACCTGATGAAGGGGGTAGTTTAATCACCATAATACTGCACATGTAATTGTAGATTAATGATACCAAAATAAAACTATAAAAAAAACATATATATAGGTTTCCTGAAACTGAAAAAAAAATGTGTGCATGAAATAAAACTTCTGCCAAAATCATTTTTGCCAAAAGTCCCCAGCAAGTTGAGTCTGACAAGCTCCTACCAGCCCCAGCGAGGAGTTGGTCTCACCATGGAGACAATGAAACCTACCTAGTTACTTGTTTTTAAAACTTGTTTATCTGAAGGTCCATCTCTCAGTTCTCAGATATGTTGCTGTACACAAGCAAAGGGGCATCGGACACCAGCCTCTTCTGGGTCGGGACTGCTCCCTCTCCGAGGTGTGACGGTGAGGGCTTGGGCCCCAGCCGTGGCAGCACTGGGCTGTTGGCTATGCCTCAGCCAGTCATAGCTACTGTCCTTGCAGCTCCAGCGACCACACCTGGGGCCAGGGGGGCCCCTCCAGGCCTCCAGCCCAGCCCGCACCTGCAGGACAAGGCCCTTCACCTTGTCCACCTCTTGCCTTATCTTTCTCTCATGACCATGACCATCTTGGCTGTTTGTGGCATCAGTTAATGTCACACACACACACATGCACACAGCTCTAAAATGGTAAGACCCACACCCCAGCATGAAAAGCCCAGGCTGGGCTGAGGGCCACTGTTAGCCTGGCTGCCCTGCCCCCATGAGGCCTCTAGCTGGCGTCTGCCCCACGGCCCATGTGCACATTACGACCTCCATCTCTGCTCTGTGCTATGTCCCGCCACAGGTGCATGTGACGCTTTAATGCTGTCCCTGGAAAGCTGGGGGCAGCCTGGTCCCTTGCGGTCTCATGAAGATAGTGTGAAGGGCATGTGGAGGCGCTGGCACTCTTCTGTCCCCTTGGGGGGGACCTACACCCACCCAGCCAGGGGCCCATCTTCGGAGGGCAGAGAGGCGGCCACAGCTGGTTTGCCATAAAGACGTGTCTGGCCTGGAACATCCTGCTGCAGCCACTACTGGCAGGCAGCCCTGTCCCCTCCTGCCTGGGAGTGGTTGCTCAGCCCTGCCCACTCTCAGCCAGGCCTCATTGGCCAGCACCAGGACAGACCCATCTGTTAAAGCAGCCTCTTTACAGCTACACTCGCATTATAGGAGAAAACAACCAAAAACATAAAACGAAAAGCACTCTTTCTGCCCAGCACGCACCACACCCACACACTCACAGGCTCCATGCACTGGGATCGCCTCCCCAGGGCCTCGGAGCTGAACGGCCCACTCACCACTGAGCCCTCGTGCCCTCGCCCTCTCACTTGGCAACTTCCCTATGCTGGCCATCTGATGGCACTGATTTTTCTGAATTGGAAATAGCCATTAGACCTGCATCTATCTACTCCCCCTTAGCTGTCTTGAGAAGCATACTGTGTGAGCACAGTGCATGCCTGTTTCTCTGAATCTTGCCTGTTATGCCCATCCCCTGGCACTCAGCGCTCCCTCTGGAGAGGAACTCGGGTGTGTCACCCTGGTCTCCACTGTCCTGTTTGCTTTTCCTACACGTTTGTGAAACATTTATAAAGACACCAGCCAGCCCTTTGGGGGCCTGGCCCACTGGCCAGTCCTATTTACTCTGACTGCAGTTGGCTTTACCTTGTAGGACAAGAACTCCCATCTGGATGGGGACGGGGTTTGTCTCATTCCCAGAACAGCATCTGGTCTGGGGGCCCCAGCAAATACTTGAGTGAACATGGTCAGACTTGTGCCCCTGCCCCAGGCAACTCCTGCCCTTGGTGTGGCCTCAGAGAGCCCTGCCCGCACCAGTGTCACATTGGCACCTTGTCTTCCTGGTGCACCCATGGTTTCATTTCGTTGGTTTCCATTTGCCTGGGTTCACCAGGTGGTGTTCAGATTGGGACGTCATGTCTCTTTCCCATATAGCCATTTCCCTATTGTTTGTTGAGTCCGTTTCCTCACTCAGTCAAAGGCCACCTTTATGGTGTGGAACGTTCCCGTCTTCACCTTGGGGTTCCTCCTGGGCACTCTGCCCTGCTTCTCAGGACCAGTGTCCACCTGTGCTCTTCTGATTAATGTATGCCTAAGTTCCGTCCCTTATTCATTCCCCTTTAGAAAGGTCTTTGCTATTTTCAAGCGTCTGATTCTTCCAAAATAAACTTTGGAATCACTTGGACAGATTCCTTCAAAAATATACCATTTTGATTACATTAAATTGATGTATTAGGGGAGAGTATCTTCTTGATGACCTTCTGCTGGCTACTGGTCATGTGACTTCAGATCATTATGTCCTGTGTGGGGCCCAGTGGCTGGCATCCTGCAGACCCTGCACAGGGAACCTGTGTGCTCTGTGGGGCCATGTGTTACTGGCCAGTCCTGGGGAAGGATGACAGCCCCTGGCTTAAGAAAGGCCACCTTTATCATGTTAACACAGCATCTGTTCTGTTCCTCACACATACCATCAGATGGAACATGCTTTTTAGCCAAGAAGTTTTCAGCATGTAGAGAAGTGACCACTTTTCCTCTTGAGTATGTAACAAGGCTAACTCCATGAATCAGCTTCCTGCTTTCAAACCACCCTACATTCTTAGGCCTTACTTGGTCTTAGAACAATTTTCTGTCTATGCTCTTATGTTTGATTAGGTAGTATTTTACTTTGGAGTTATTTCATTTGATCACTTACAACTGGGATTAGTATGTATAGGTTTTTCTTGGAATCTAACTTCATTAGGTTTTGGTACCAGATTTACAAAATTATTTGTCCAACTCCTTTTTAATAATGATAATGCTCAACACTTTTTCCTGTGCTTGATTTTCAGCTAATAGTGCTGGCCCCACCAGCAAGTAGTGTCTGGTAGCCCACAGCTCACCCAGCTGGGTGGCAGGCGCCATGGCATGGGGACTCCATGCTGCCTGTGGACCCTCAGAGTCAGTGTGGACTTGTGTCATGCTTCGTGCTTGGGTCCAGCCAGCTTCGCTCCCGTCCACACTCCCACCTCTTCTCCCACTCACAGGTAGAAGAGAGAGGGAATGAATGGTCTATTCCACAGTTTCACCATTTACGCAGCTCAGAAGACAATCGTGTTGGCAGCCAGGTAAGGGCTTCTATGTCTGCACCCACAGGGTCCCAGGAAGCCTGTCATGACCTGGGGTCCCCTGAATTGTGTCAGTCAGGGGTCTATGTACCCCTTGAGCATAGCTTCAAAGTTAAGCAACCGCCCCCTTGGTGGAGAGCAAGGGGGAGGCTGGTGCCTTTGAAAAGACCCATGGAGACTGGCCGTGGCACTGCTGGGCTGCCCCATGCAGGGACGGTAGGACACAAGCACTCTGGCACCAAGCTGGGGAGCAGGTGGTGGGAAGAGCTGGTCAGGCAGCCATGCCAGGACTCCCAGAGCTGTGCAGCACAAGGCCAGCAAGCCATGGCTTGGGAAGAGGTAGGTCACCCCACTCCTCCCAGAGTCAGTCAAGGGGAAGGGGGAAGGCAGGAGCACAGGGCAGCCAGGGGCCCCACCCAGCGCTCACCCTCCCCGTGGCCAGGCGTCCCCAGCACCACCCAGGACACAGCCTTTGTGCTCCTCCTGGTGGGCGCCCAGCCCTCAGTTCCCCCACCATGTCCTGGCCAATGCCAGTGAGCACGGGGTACTCAACCCCAGAGAGAGGCCCTGGAAGCTTAGGTCTTGTATCTCAGCAACAGAGTTTCAGGAACAAATTGCCCAGTAGCCCTGGTGCCAGTGCTGAGGGGCTGCACCCTCCATCCTGCCCCCCAAAGTTCTGGGGGGTACAGGCAGGGTCCCCAGCAATGGTCAGGACCCATGGGTCAGTTGCCCCTGAGCTGGCCCTGACCCCCAACTCCCACAGCACCCAGCTGGAAAAAGAGAAGTGGATGCATGACCTGGCCATGGCCATTGACGCAGCCAAGAACAGGGCTGCCACCTCACTGGCAGTGTGCACCCCACCCCACAGTGAGTTCTGGCCAGGACCCCCCAACACTCCCACAGCACCCGAGGAAGCTTCTGTAAATCGGTTTTCCTTGGCCACAGCCCACCCACTGAGCCCTCAGACTCTCCTTCCACAAGGGCCATCCCGGGCTCTACAGCTGGGAAGGGGCCCCAGGCTCTCTGGCCTCGGCCTGCTACTGCCCTGGGGACCGGGCACCCTGGTCCCAGGGCCTTGGCCTCTGCAGAGCACCCAGACCAAGGGCACCCCAGCCCCACGCACCCGAACGGTCCCTTCTCCCCCAAGCAGAGTGCTGATGTCTCCCACAGGACCCTCCAACAAGATCTCTCTGGAGCAGAAGTCAGAAGACACTCGCTGCGCCCACGGCTCCCTACAGGGGCCGACCCAGCAACGGGCCACCACAGTGCACGTGCTGGCACTGGAACACGACCATCTCAGAGCCGACCACGATGCCGCCATCCAGGTGGGGCTCCCACGAGCTCCCCCTCTGCTGTGCTAGCTGCTGGCGAGGCAGCAGGGCTGGGCAGGCAAATGAGTGGGCTGCTTTGTGCTCCCCTTGGGCAGGAAGGCAATGTGGAAGATGTCCTCGGGTACAGCGGCCAGGGGCCGCTTGTCCTCCCCCATCACCTTCTGGGTCCATCCCCTGGAGCCACCACCCTGGACTCTAGCCACTCGGTCCTCAGGCTGCCACCCGTTTGGCTTTTGAGTTTGTCGAACCCATGGGTGTGAACAGCAAAGCCAGGCGGAAGCATTCAGAGCCCCAGGCTCACCTGTCAGATGGGGCCGGCACGGGGCACACTCGAGTGGAAGCACGTGGCCACACTGGGACCCGCAAGCTGGGAGTGGCCCTGGACACTGCACCTCAGCCATCTGTGCTGTCCCCTCACAGTAGGTGCAGGGTCTGCACCCCCTCCAGACCCTCATGAGCATCAACCCTGAAAAGGGTGTTGGGCTCTTGGGTCGTGGAGGGCCGCTGACCCGATGTGCCTTACCCCTGAGCAACGGTCCAAAGACAAAGTGGGTCCCACCACAGGTCAGGGCGCCCACCTCACCTCAGCACAAGGACCACAGCTCGGCACTGGCTAAGCCAGACGTGCTGTGGGCCTGCACTACACACCCCCACTCCCATGCGAACGAGCCCTCCAGAAGCTCCACATGGTCTATCCCAGCATCTCCTTGCATGGGGGCTCGTGGCAGTGGTCTCACAGGAGGGAGGCTTGGCACCATGCCCCTTGGTGCCTGAGCCTTAGTTCTCCATGTCCTCTGACGCCATGTCCTGTGGTCCCATGCTGACGGGCAGCATGGCGTGGGGCTGAAACCCAGGCTCGGCCTGGAGGTCCGTGGGGGTGGCCCGCGCCCTTGGGAGCAGCCTGCCCTCCGGGATGCTTCAGCAAGTTACCCAGTCCTGAGATCATTAGAGAGGTGCCACACTAGGCACTTTCGGTGTGGATGGACAGCTTTCTGCCAGAAGATGCCACCTTGGATTTCCCCGCTTCTTTCAGAAGCAGCTTTCAGGGCATCTGCTGAGAGTTCAAAACCAATCATGGCTGGCAGAAGCTCTGGATGGTCTTTACCAACTTGTTTGTTCTTCTACAAAACTCATCAGGTAGGGGTGTTGCCCCAGAGCACACGGCCGAGGGGACTCGGCCCCTGCTTGCTGCCCTCTTCCCGTTTCCATTCACAAAGAGGGGGGCAGGGGTCTCCTCCCCTTCACCAAAGCGCCCAGGGCCCCATCACCTGCGGCCTGTCTAGCCCAGCTGCGTGCAGGGGGAACACCTGCAGAAGCGCGTCCTGCACTGCCCTCCAGGACGACCACACCCTGGCCAGCCTCCCGCTGCTGGGATACCGTGTGAGCGTCCCCCAGGAGGCTGACGGAATCCATCACGAGTGGGTCTTCAAGCTCCAGTTCAGGTCACATGTCTACTTCTTCTGGGCTGACAGCAAGTACACTCAAGAGGCCATCAGGCTGCTGGCTCGGCTGGTGTCTGCTTCTGTGCACAGAGCTTCAGCCGGCCCATCTGGGCTCATTCCGTCCATGTTTTTGGGGGTCCTGGGAAGGTGACTGAGCACAAGCCCACTGGTCTGACGGCCAGAACTTGTTCTGCTTGGGAGTTTCTGACGGTCCAACCTCTTCTCCAGGTGGATGCAGGTAATCAGGAGGGCCAGCAGCTCAACCAGGGTGGGCAGGCGCCCCAAGGAGGCGGCAGCCTGAGCCATCCTGCCTGGGTGGCAGAGCACAGAAGCCAGGCAGGGTCAGCGCATGCCCACAGCTGCTCACCCCAATCTTCCGGGCAGACTAGCAGTGTGGGTGGGCCTCGTGGTGACACCCAGGAGGGGGCAGCGCTACCTTAAGACCCAGCGTGGTCCCTGAGCCTGTGCAGCTGGGAGTGCAGGCCCGCAGGCCGTGGCAGAGCTGGTGCTCACCTGCCCTCTCCTCCTCTAGAGCAGGGCCCTGCTGAGAAGCAGCCCAGAATGGACCAGTGGCCCCCAGATGCCGCCACGTGACATACACTCAAGCCCAGCCACACTGTCCTTCATCTGGGTGAACCAGGGGTGGGGGCATGGCTGGGCCGCTGGGCCACCTGACATACCTCTGGACAAGTGGAAACCAAAGTTCCCACACGGCCCTGAGAGGGCGAGGGCCTTGAAGACAAGTGGTGTGCACATGCACGCATTCCTGTAACGTGCAGCCCATAATAAAAGGCATTGTCCCGTGCCTGTGTACCTTTTCTGTTCTGTCAGGGTCACCCCTGCCCCTACTCTGCTCTCCTTCCAGCGGGCCACGTGCTGTCACCAGGGGCTATGAGGGACTCAGAAGCCAGGAACTGAGCACTCCAATGGGGGACCAGGGCTGTCGTCAGCCCTACCTGGTCCCGGTCCCCACCCACCGCCAGCATGCCTCCAATTCAGGTCTTTATTGAAAGTGGTAGAAGCTTCTCAATGTTCTATGAAAATGAACCTTAACCTCAGATTATTTAGGGAAGCAAGGACATTGTTTGGTTTCTTGTATACAAAACATTCTGACACAAGTACTTAGAAGACACAGTACCTGATCTGACACCACAAGGCAAATCTAGGACCACAGGGGGGCCTGGGTGGGGTTGAAGGGGGGGCAGACCTGCTCCCATCTGCTCCTTAGGCTGGTGGCCACACCACCCAAGCCTGCAGAGGGGATAGCCTAGCAGGGGGCCTCAGAAGACCAGCCACTGCCTTGGGGCTGCAGCGGAAGCTGGGCTGCCCTCTGTAAAGGGTGGGGTCTGTGGCCCAGCAGTGAGGCCCACGCAGCCATGACACAGCACGAGGGGTTCTGAGTCAGCCAAGTCCTCACGGAGCCCTAAGCTGAGACCCTCCTCCCGGAGCTTCACAACCAGCACACTTCAGCGGGTCGAGGTCAGGTGGTTCCTGTTGTGTGAATACCTGCGGAGAAGGGAGAGGCCCCATCACCACCCCTGCCCCCCAGCTGAAGGCAGGGCAGCCAGTCCCCTGCCCCAGGCCCTCCATGCCTCACCGCTGCACCCGCTCCACCAGGTGGGCCATCAGCTGGTCTGAGATACCAGGGCAGGACTCCTCGGCCAGGCTGAAGGCGTTCTCCAGCTCCTCCAGCGCCCCCACGCCCCCGCCGCTCTGCCTGTGCTTCTCCTTGAGCTGCAGAGACCACCACGCCTGACCACGGGCCCTGCCCCAGGGCACCCGGCAGCACCAGCCAGAGGCATGCTGGAGGCTTCCCAGCCCACCTGTGACTTGCATTAGGGGCCCCAACAGCTGGGAAGTGCGTGCGTGCAGCACCCCCACCCACCAGAGCTTCCAATGCCCCTCCCACCGCAAGCTAGGATGGGCTGGGCCCTACTGAGTTCCTGGAGGTCTGGTTTAGGATCCAGCCAACCCCAAAAAGCTCCAGGAAAGGCAGGTGCTGCCCTCACGCCCACCCATGTGCGTCTAGGCCTTGGTTCTCAAGAGGGGTCTCCGCCAGCCCCTGTGCCGGGGCAGGCCAGGCCAAGCACAGGGCTTCCTCCCAGCAAGGGCCACAGAAGCCCAGGCTCAGATCCAGCAGCCTTGAGAAAGCAGCCAAGGCTTCCCGCGTGCTCAGCACGGCCAGCCTGTCATCCCGGCGAGCCGGCCCTGACCTCTCCTTCGGCTGGAGGGCCCCCAAATGCAGACATGAAGCCTCCTCACCCAGGGCTGTGGCGCCAGATGGAGGGCCCCATCCTCTGGGCATGCACAATGAGGGTTAGATGGGTGGGCGCATCCTCCTGGTCACATCCCTCACCACAGAAACAGAGGGAAGGGCCTGCATGCATCCTGGGCTACCTGCCCAGCATCCCTGACCGCAGGCTCACCCATGGCATCAGGACCCCAGGGCTGCCCCTGCCAGCCTGGGTTGGGCTATGCTTCCCACCCCTTACACATTCCCCCCCTGAACTCCTGAACCAGATACACAGACACAGCCTCTGCTTCCCACCCCACACATTCCACCCCCAACTCCTGAACCACACACACACACACACACACACACACACACCCAACTCCTGAAACACACACACACACACACACCCAACTCCTGAAACACACACACACACGCGCGCACTGGTTGGCCCTGCTCTCCAATATTTACCACCTGCCCAGGCCGCCCTGCCTGACCTAAATGTCCAAGAAGCATGCCACAGCCTCTACTGCACAGCCCCAGGTGCCCACACAGCCGCACTGACAGCCCCTCCCCACAAACTCCCTCTGCATTCCAGGCACCCCCACCCCTGGGGAGGCCCATGTCCTGCCTTTCTCTGGGAGGCTCTGATGCCTCACCACTCACAGGACAGGAGCCAGGCACATGACCCACTGCCCACAGAGTCCAGGGTGTGGGAGCTCCCAGCTGCATCATATTCCCAGGGATGCTGCCAACTGCCTGTCAGCGGGTGACAGGGTCATGGGACCTCTGGGGAGTCGCCCTTGGGGCCTCCCTGGCCTGGGTTTGACGCCTAACACCAAAGACTAAATCTCCAGGCCTCACTAGACAGGATTTTCCTGTGTGTGTGCTGTTCACAACAGGCGGCCACAGGACAGCAGTTCTTGTTTGAAACCACCCTGGGATTCCAGAGGACCCCGGCAGGCCTGGGAACTCAAGAGTTCCTGTCCCAACCATTCCTGGTTCTTCCCTTAGCCTGGCTCACAGTCCAAACACACTGGGTTCCCAGGTACCTTGTCGCAACCCATGTCGGGGCACAGTGGGGAAGTGTCCCCACCAATAGCACTACAGCCCCAGCCCAGCCCTCACCTCTCCGAAGACAGGCCGGACCAGCGTGGACAGGCACTGGGACCTTGGCTGCCTCTGGACAGGCTCTGCCGGCTACAAAGGCAAAGCATGAGGCGGGTGGGCAGGGTGGAGAGCGCCAGCAGGAGCCCCCTACCTCTCACGGGGCCTGCCCCTACCCAGCCTTCCTCGTCGGCTCTGAAGGCCCACCCTCCCACGGGACAGACCTTCTGGGGGCCGAGCAGTGCTGTCCCCTTGTGCAGCTTGCCATGCGGGCTTGGCCGGATAGTCGGGGGGAATGTCCAGACGGGGCCCTGCTCCCCATCCTCAGCATCCCCGTCAATGTCAGAGTCCTCGGAGCTGGACTCCTCGCCATGCCCCTCCGCCTTCCAGCGCTTATAGCGGTCAGTGAGCTCCGTGAGGAAGGAGGTCTTCTTGGTGTAGCGCGCAATGAACTTGTGCTTCAGAAGCTCCTTGGCGGTGGGCCGCTGCAGGGACAGACGTGGGTCACCAGGCACAGGGGCAGCTGCGCTTGCCCCTCAAACTCCTAGAACGCAGACACGGCGGGCCTGGGACACACAGGTGGGCCGAGCCATCCCTGCTCCCTGGGAGGCTGTGGCTTGGGGTCATCCGGGGGAAGCAAGCAACCATGAGCTCCCCCAGACCCAGAAACAGAGGGGAGGGCTGCATGGCAAGCTGCACAAGGGGGGGTCTGGGCTAGGAGGGGCTCAAGGTGAGGCAGACCCAGTGCAGGGCCCTCCAGCCCCACTGCCTCCTACTCCTGCCCTGGGACCCCAGCTGCTGTTCTCTGGGGTCCGATCCAGGCCTTCTCCTGGCCCAGCCCACGAAGCCAGGGGCTTACAAATCGGGGGTCTTTGTTGAGACAGGCCTCCACAAACTCCTTGAAGGGCTTGCTGTGGTGGCCCTCCAGCGTGGGCGGGCTGTTCTTGGGGATGAGGAACAGGACGCGCATGGGGTGGAGGTCCGAGTTCGGAGGCTCGCCCTTGGCCAGCTCGATGGCCGTTATCCCCAGGGACCAGATGTCGGCCTGCACAGAAAGCCACACGGGCCTGCTGGCACCAGGGCACCCAAGCCCCACCACCCTCACACCCGCCACTGTGCCTACCTTGAAGTCATAGGCCGACTGCTTGATGACCTCAGGGGCCATCCAGAAAGGGGTGCCCACAAACGTGTTCCTCTTGATCTGCGTGTCTGTGAGCTGCCCTGCCACCCCGAAGTCCGCCAGCTTCACATCACCCTGCTCTGAGAGCAGCACGTTCGCAGCTGCTCGACACAGGATGCGGGTGTCACCCTCAGTCGCAAGGGCCCCATCCTACGTGCAGCTGCCCAAGGAGGCACTGCTGGCACCCACCTGCTGCCTGAGCGCTCCCCCAGCCTGAGCCCCCAACCCCAACAACACAGTGGCTGCCCTTTCTCCCAAAGCGCTCAGCAGACAGGATGACCCTGACCCCTCCCCTCACTCCAGCCGGCCCTCAGCCACGGCCTCCCAGGGCACACCTGTGGGGCCAGCCCACAGAGGGGGTGCTCACACCCACACCTGACGCTCAGCAAGAACTCGGCTGAAACAGAGTCCCCCTGCACAGGGCACACTGTGGGCTTCTCAGCACACAGGACATGGTGCCAAGGCAGTGTCTTCTGGCACCAGAGCAGAAGGGGGCTGCTCAGGGTGCACTGGCCGCAGGAAGCCAGGGCTAGCACCCCAAGCTAAAGGGCCCATGCCCCAAACCCCGGCACCACAGTCATGCGCCCTCACAGTGGCCTGCCACCTCATGCCTGGCCTCCCTGGGGCTGGCGGGGTGCAGGTCGAGGGCAGGGGCCGTGCCTACAGGGACCTTTGATGTCGCGGTGGATCTTGCGCTCCGAGTGTAGGTAGTCCAGACCCTTCAGGATCTCCCGCAGGATCGTGGCGATGTAGGTCTCCTCCAGGGGGCCAGGCTTAAGCTGTGGACAAACCCCAGACCATCGCCAAGCTCAACTACCTCTCCACTGGGGGGGCCGGAGCCTGTGGATGTGGATGGTGGGGCGTCCTGTTCCCTTAAATACGCTCAAGATAAAAACGAAGTTTCAGACGGCAAGTGGGGGTGGGGGCAACGAGGCTTTTCAGAGAACACACCTCCTCTCTGTTGTAAAGGGGACAGATGAGAACACTGTCCCAGCCTTACTACTGGACCTGTTTGCCTGGAGGCAATAAACCCACCTGCCCCCACAGGCAGCAAATGACCAGGACCCTTAGCACCAACCCAAGAAAACAGACCACAAAGAGCAGTTGCTTTTCAGCTAAGACAGCTCCTAATTAACATCTAATGCACCAAGACAGCACAGGAGAGGAGAGGAGTCCACAGGAGCCCACGGGCCCGCGTGTACAGGTCTAAGGACCCTGCTGTGACCCTCCCCACCTCAGCTCTTGGAACAGGGTACCCACTGTTGAGGCCTACTCCTCACCAGGTCCAACGCCGAGCCACCGCCCAGGTACTCCATGATAATCCACAGCTTTGTGCTCTGGAACCAGAAAACGCCTGTCAGTACATGGCAGAGAGCACGGGGGCACAGCCAGGAATGGGTGTCCCAGGCCAGGGCCCAGTGACACAGTCCCTAGCAGGGGTGACTCAGCCCGTGTTCCAGCCCATCGGGGGCCTACCAGGAAAGGCTCAGAGCAGCCTCGTCAAGCTTCCCTCCCATCACAGCCCTGCTGCAGCCACTCTGCGGATGGACCAAGTGCTCAGATCAGTGGCCAAGCACACGTTGCCAACACCTCGTCAAACACCAGGGTGGGATATGGCACGCCCAGCTAGCACTTGGCCTCAATGGCCCGGCCCACAAGCATCTCCTGGGCAGGGCCCAGAAGCTGGCCTGGGCTCCCAACTCCAGCCACAGAGGTCCCAGAGAGTCCCCAGCAGGCCCACGAATGCCGACCACAGGGCTTACCCGGCCAAGGGAGGCAGCACAGCCAAGTGGGTTGATCACTGTGGCCACTTCAGAGCCACCCACCCTGTAGGCCCCACTCATTACCTGCCATCGCCAGGATGGGACCAGGACCCTCCCTGAATGCCCTCCTGGTCCTCAGGGCTGCTGTCTCTCAGGGGCCCACTCCTCTGTGAGGTTGGGTCTGTGCTCAGCTGTCACCCCCGACTCCCTTGCCCTACAGACCAGGCCTCTCCTCCCCACCATTCCCAGTGAGGGCAGCCCCAGCCCAGCCTTCTGAGTGGCAACAGGGACTCCTGCTGCGTGGAGCCCCGGGCTATGACTCAGCCCTCTGAAGGGAGGGGCCGGGGTGGGGATGGCTGTCAGGGCACTGCCTGAGTGCAGGCCGGCCTGCAGGCACCTTCAGGTAGGAGCCGAAGTAGCGAGTGATGTAGGGGCTGTCGCACTGGCTGAGAACCGTGATCTCCTGCTGGATGTCCTCGATCTCATCTTCAGCCTCCTCCAGGTCGATGATCTTGATGGCCACCACCTCCTTGGTGCGGTTGTCGATGCCCTTGTAAACCTCCCCGAACGAGCCCTTGCCAATGCGGTCAAGCTTGGTGAAGAGCTCCTCAGGGTCCACACGGGGGTGCTGCGGGGCAGAGGGTGGGGCGTCCATCAGGGAGGGGCTGTGGAGCCCACCCATACCCTTCCCCCCATTTCTTCTTTTATTCTTCATTCAGAAAACCTACGTGTAGCCCTCACACAAGGGAAAAGGTCCTCAGAGCCCAGAGGGGCCATGGAGTGGTGAGGGGCAGGAGGCGACGCCGACCTGCCCACACCCAAGGGGGGCTCAGTGATGAGGCAAAGGGGAGGAGGAGATGGAGCTCAGATGTCCCAGGGAGTGAGGGACCTGCACGACCACAAAGCACCAAGAGCCAACCCCGGGCACTGCAGGCTGCTCACCAACCCTAAATGACCTCACACTGAAGTCCCTGGGCAGGGATGAGGCACTGGACAGTGTCCTTCTGCTGTAAACCTAAAACTCTCCTACAAAATAAAGTCTTTCAATTAACTGAGACCCCCTGCACACCTGGAAGCTGCACCCCTCTGAAAAGGCTTCCCGGAACTGCCCCTGAATCAGTTCTCACACCAGCAATGAGCTGAAAACCGACATTTTCTTAGATGCTTGATCCTGGATATTCAAATACTACAGAAAATTGCCCACACGGTCCTCAGGTTTAAACACAAAGGCACTAAGCTGTCGCTGCATCAGGACACAGCCAGCAGAGTGGCTCTTCACCCTGACCTCAGTGCCTCAGGGGCTGAGATGGCTCAGCATGAGGTCACGGAGGACGGTAGCACCAGACAGGGCCAGGGCCTCCCCTGGGCGTCCTCCAGGCCCTGCCTATGTGGCCTCCTGGGCTCCTAAGAAAACCACACTCCCTGCACCAAGCATGGTGCCCCATGGTGAACATCCCTGATGTTCCCAAAAAGCCAGGGGCAATCCACACACCCCCGGGGCAATGGCAAGGAGGAAGCAGGGTGCCAGAGGGCCCACGTGGGGTCAGTGACCTGTGGAAGTGCTGGGGATGCCAGCCTGGAGTCGTACGGACAGAGGCAGAAAGGGCTTTCAAGGCCCCCAGGCCTCAAATCCTCCAGGACCCACCTCCCTCCACAGAGGCTGCCCTGCTCCCCAAGCACTTACCAACAGGGGGTATCTTGGTGCCAATGTACAGTGGCCAGGCCCCGGCAGTCATGACCAGCTGTACTGTGTGCCCCGGGGCAGAGGGCAGGCCCGTCCTGAGGCAGGCATGCTCTCCATAGCCCCAAGCAAGAGAGCCTACAGCACAATGGGCACAAGCCACAGGCTCATCCCCCACACAGAGCCCTGACTTAAGACTACCGCCAGCCACCTTCCTGGGCTCCTAGCCAGGAGGGAGGTGGGGACAGTAGGCCCCACCAGTGACCACACCACAGGACGTTACCTAACCCCGAGGCTGAGTGCCAGGTGGGCCCAGAGACAGGGACTCTGAAGGAGACTCTGGCTGGAACAAGCCCTGGCAGGACCAAGAGCAGTGTCCCAGCACAGGATCCTCCCAAACAAGGCAGGCTGGACAAGGACCAGGGTGTTCATACAGTGGCCAGGCAGGCCGGGGGGGTGTCCACTCCAACTTGGCTTGGCCAGTGAAAGCCCAGCCCTAAAGCCAGCGTACATGGAAAAGGAAACAGCAGTAGACATGTGCAGCCCACCTGCTGGGAAGTCCCCAAAGCCAAGGCTTAGGGTCACACCAGAGAACTCAGGCACGTACTGCGAGTCCCAACTGCTCAGCTCTCTTCAGGGTGTGGGTGCGGGCATGGACCCCGAGAGGAGAAGCAACCCACCCTGAGAGAACAGCCACTGATGGCCAACGGCTCATCAGCATCAGACACCCTCCTGCCTGTGTCTTCCTGCTCCCCATCACCCACAGGTGGAGCACGGTGTGGGAAGGAGGAAGGGCTCCTCCTCTGCACCCCTCCCACACTGGACCCAAATGGCCCCTCCCAGGCGCTCCTTCCGCTCAGTCCATCAGCACATCCTTGGTGCCCCTGGGGTGGCAGTACACCGAACACCCACCCGCAGCCCCGTGAGACACCCCAAGAAAGCTGTTCAGGACTCCAGTCCAGCTGAGGCAGAACCATGACTAGCTGTACTGAGCGCTCTGGGGTAGAGGGCAGGCCTGTTCCGAGGCAGAAGCTCACACCCTCTGCTGCTCCAAGAACACAGTCCCTCTCCTTCTAAGAGGAGTCGGGAGGAGGTGGGGCCGAGCAGGCCACACCAACTGACACCGCTGTCCCTCCAGCTCTTAGAGGTCCCTTTCCCACCCTCAGACCTCTGCCAATGACATGTCATCCTGCTCTGCTCCCCAGGCCCTGCCAAGAACACCATGTCACGCTCCATGCAGGGCCTGCACCCAGTCTGGTCTACTGCAGTAGCTAACAAGGAAGACTGCCAGGCAGGGCAGCAGACCCCCACCGCACTGGAGCAGAACACAGCAGACCCCTAAGCCAGAGTTCCAGGCTTAGCAGGGAGGGAGGAGCCCTGACTCCCAACTCATACTATTTGCAGGTCAGTGTGATAGTACGGTCCTGGCGGTGACCCCAACCCTACAAGCACCTCAAAGGGACGGCCTGTGCCAGCCCCACCAGGTAAAGGACAGGCCAGCAGCTCCTGGGCCTGGGGGCCTTGGCTGCCTTTCTAGATGATGCACATGGTCCAATCACAACAAGATCCCTGCTCTCCGGATCAGCCATGGGCTTCCTGATCTGGGGCCACCACCTGGCAGTGTGCCTGCCATCAATGTTACCCCATAAAATACAGGGAGCTGAACCATCTCCAGCCACCACGTGATGGGCTCTGGCACCCCACAACCACCCAGGCCCTGCAGGCAGGACAGGACTAGCTGAATGGAGGGGAGCCAGCTATGGCAGGAACACAGGATACGGGGGGCACCCCCACTGCCCTGAGCAGGAACTGCCCCACAGGGCCACAGTGACAACCGTCTCGGGAGGAAACAACCTCCTGTCAGGCTTCCTGCCAAGGACATCCCTGCAAGGACAAAAGGCACTCCTTGCTATGGGGTCCTTTCCCCAGACCCTTTGCACCTGCATCCCTCCCAGAGTCTGACCTGGACACCCAGGCTAACCACTCAGCACCGCCAGCACACAGGTCCCATTTCTCATTCTGGGACCCATGGGCGCTTTGGCTACAGCACTTAAACACAAACTCGAGGCAGACTTTGTCAGCATCTTAGTCCTGTAATTTACCAGATACAGATGTCAAAATTGAATGAAAAATCTGTTAGCTTAACTCAGCATCTGTGGCCTCAGCTGGTCCAGGATGCCCTGCATGACAGCCGAGCATGGTGTTCCGGGTTCACCAAGGAGCCGGGCTGGGTCTGGAGCAGAGCCCTGACTCCGGCCCCTCCTCCCCACAGGCGGACACACATTTCCTGTTCCCCCTGCCACCCAGTCCTCACAGATTCCACACCCAGGGGCAGACGCTCTCGACCGCTCGTCCGGGAAGGGCCCCCACAGCCCCAGCCCAGCCCACCACAGCCCGAATGACCCCAACAAGGCCCAAGCTTCCTGCTGACCCTGACCTGTCCTTTCAGATGCCAACTTTCAGGTTCCTGCAGGATTCCCGCCCAAGCCTATCTGTTCCCGAGATAGGTCTCTGCACGCCCCCACTGACCTTGCACTGTGGCTGTTTCCAGAGGCCTATGGGCTTCTGCCCCGCACAACCCACACCGGCCACCCTGAGTCAGCCCTGCGTCCACCAAGCCCACACCTCTGGACTGTTCCTCAACTGCCACAGGGGTGCCTCGGAGAACACTCCTGCCTTCACCCCTCACGCCCCTCGGGGGCGCTCTTCTAAGACCCCAGAATGACTTTCAAGAGACGGTGCTGAAATAAGGCGTCCCCTCATAAGCTGCGCCCTTCCGTGAACTCTGCACTCAGAGCTCTTGTTTCGGGGCCTCACAGCCCAGAAACCAGCCCTTACCTGGTTGGCAAATCCCCTGAGATGAGCCATGTCGGCGCTGCCCTCCGACCATCCGTTGCTATCCCAGGAAGCCCCTCGATCCCGCCGCGAGGCTCTGGAACCCGGCTCGGTGCGTCAATCAACTGGAGGAAGGCAGGCCCGCTTGGTGCTTGCTCCCAGATGGCCTCGCCAACCGGCGCCCTCCCACCTCGGCCCCCGGCCCCCGACCTCACCAGGCCCGCTTGTCCCCAGGATGCCCTCCCCCAGCGCTGTGCCCCCGCCCTGCTTCCCGTACCGCCCGATCCCCTCCCCACCCGCCGCAGGCGCGGGTCCGTCCGGCAGCGCGCCCACCTCCGGGGGGCTCCATCCCGGCCTCCCCCGGCCCGCTCCGCAGTGCCCGCGAAGGCTCCCACCCGCAGCCTGCGCTTGCCGGGGACGCCCGGGCCCTCCGGGCCGCGAAGCAGAGGCAGTGGCGGTGACGGCTGGAGAATGCCTGGCGGCCGTGACGGCTAGGGCGGTGCGCGGCATCGTGGCCCAGCGCGGGGCTCTCTGGGAAACCGAGTCCCGCCGTGCATCGCATGCCAGGGTGCCGGCCAGCGCTGGACTACAAGTCCCAGCAGGCCTCGGGGCGGCTCGGTGTGGCGGCCTTTAGGCGCGCCGCGGAGCTCGCTGGGACTCCGAGTACGGCTTCCTGAGAGACTGGACTACATCTCCCGGCGGGCTGCGGGGCAGGGCAGGGGCAGGGCTGAGGGTGGAGCTAGGAGGGTGGGTCCGACGGGGCAGGGGATAGCTGCGGGACGGGGCTAGGAGGGTGAGGGGGAGTGCTTTGGGCGGGCCCGGTGGGCGGAGCCTGGTCGGGGTCTGATGAGGAGGTTGGCGGCAGCATTGGAGTCACCGCCCCTTCCCGGTTCCTCCTCCCCTCCGCCCTTCCTCGTCCTCCCGCAGCCCCTTCTATCCTCTGTTCGTCCTCCCACTCCCTCCAGCTCGTAGGCCTCGGCCCCCGTGGTTGCCCGACGCTATGCTGGAGGCCCTGCGGCTCGCAGCCGCCCGCTGGTCCCGGGAGGGACCAAGGGTGAACGGAACGCGGTGTGCATGTGCGATGGAGACTGTTCAACCTGCAGGCGGGAGTCCGGCCGCGAGGCAGGGATGGATGCTCAGTGCAGGGAGTGGTACACCTGCTGTGCGATTCCTCAGGACCCAGGTGTGCAGAACAGGCGACTCCAGAGCCGAAAGTAGAACAGGTTTCCAGGGGCCGGGCGACGCCAGGAAGATTATTACCTAATGGGAACAGAGTTTATGTTTGGGGTGATAAAAAATCCTGGAAATCGATAGCAGTCCTGAGATTTGGGGGAGCAGCCTGCTCCAGAAGTTGCTGCATGAGGGAAGTTTCTGGGTGTGATGGAACCGTTTGTGTCCTGATTGTGGGGTTACACACATCTGTACATGCACTAAAATGCACAGAACTTAACACAAGTTAATTTTGCTGTATGTCTTTTTAAGTAAAAGTGTAAAAATGAGCAGTTCCTTAATATCAAATATGCAGTCAGCATTCAGATTTCTTGTGCGTGTGATTTCGTTTTTATGACCACACACAGTTTGCTCAAATCAAGATCCCAGTAAAGCCCATGTGTCACACCCCACGCTGTGCCCCACTGCACCCCAACCCCCACTCCACTCTGTGCTGTTGCACCCATTCCTCGGTCCCCTCTCCTGGGCCTTCACAGCTGGATCTAAAGGCTCTGTTTGGAGGAGTGAAGAGACCCAGATCATCTCTATCAGCCTGCACACCCCTCAGACCACGAGATACAATGTCTTCCTGGAGAGTTCTGGAATGTGGGTGTCTGAGGATGCCCCACCAGATGCCCAGCCTCAACTCCTGCACTGCCCGGGGCAAGCTGCACCCCACAAGTGGCAGGCCCTGAGGTTGTGCCAACTGGGCCAGGGGAGGGATCGGAGAGGGTGCAGTCCCTCAGAGCCTGCCGGACCACCTGGCCCCAGAATGGGTGGTAGCACCCTCCTCAAGAGGGGCCTGGGGAAACTGAGAGAAGAGAGAGATTTGGAGACAGAGTAAGCCAGGCTGCCTTGAAGCCAGGGTTGCAGGGCCTGGGCTGCAGGTGATATGGGGGATCTTAGCCTAACTCCACCATAGAGCCCAGTAGGACTAGCCCTCCCTGAATGTAGGCCTCCAGGTCTTGCCACAGCATAAGGTTGGGTCCCTCAGCCCTGGGCTTGTGCGTTAGGACAGGTGGGGAGCCCCTCACTAGGGGTGTTTGTCACCAGGCCCCAGGGTATGACTACAGCTGGGGGGCATTGCCCAGTGTACATGGGCCTTCCCACCAATCCTTGGCCCACTGCGCTGCTGCTTCTGGTCAGGTGCCGTGGGCCTGGCCTTCTGCCACACTTCACTGGTGGAAGAGCAAGTTCTGTCCCCAGCGGGGTGGGGGTTGGGGGACTCAGGGACCCTGGGAGGCCATGGAGGTCGTGCTGATGGCTGGGATCCAGGAACACAGCTGCACCCTGACCTCATTTACCCAGGGAGACCAC
>JAQQAC010019064.1:26484889-26586480 GCA_029783875.1 Phataginus tricuspis
TGCCCCTGCAGCCCCCTTCCAAGCTGTCCCAGCCTGTCCCATGGCCTTTAATGGCCCCCATGTCATTGTGACCCAGATGCTGGGCTTGGAATTCCATGGGGCCCTCCTGCTCTGGGAGGTGAGTTAGAACACTGCCCACAGGACAGGCTTTCCCAGCCACCTAAGAGGAAACAAGCCAAAATACTAAGCGTTCTTATCTCTACACAGCAGTGTGGGCTATAAACTTTTATATGCTTTTCCAATTTTCCAAGTATATTTCAGTGAGCAGATTTTACCATTATGTTCAGAAAAATAGCTTGTCTTTGGTTGCTGGCCATGACTTTGAAGATGTCAGAACATGCAGTGTTTCAAAACAACATATTGTGCCTATAGGAGGCCTCCAGACGTCAGGAAGTGGGGAAGACAGAAAAAGAAGTTCTGTCAGGGGAGAAATGAACTGTCCCAACAGGAGGAAAAGGCCCCCTAGTCACCCACTCCTGTTGGTGTGCAGGACGTGGCTGGGGTCAAGGATCCAGCTTTGCTCTCTGTCCCCGTTGGGCTGCAGGCAGGGGGCTCTGGCCACCCCTGGGAAGATGAGCCCTGGGCCCCCACATACAGCCTCAGCCAGACCCTCACGTTCTTCTGTGGCATCCTGCAGCAGACCTTGGGACTCCAGACGCAGGCTGCCCCATCCATCCACCCTCACAGACACTGGCAGGTGCACCCCAGGGGAGGCCTGAGGGCACCAGTTAAGAAAAGGAAGTGGTTTCAGACAAGACTGTGTGGCTTTCAGTGCAGTCTCAGTGACAGGGGCACCGCCGTTCCTGGGGCAAGGGGCCTGCCAGCCTCCTCCACCCTGGAAGGGAGCACCTGAGAACACTTAGGGTATCCTGTCCTCTAGCCCCACGAAGAGGTGTGGCAGCCAGGAGGGTGGGGCCCAGCCACCCCACGCTGTCCCTAGAACTGGCAGGGCTGGGGAGCTGTGCCCGCAGTCCTGTCCCACCTGCCACGTGCATGTCCATGTCACAGCCCCTCCTCCACTCACCACAGCTCCTGCTCTGAGAGAAGGGACACAGCTCTCTGCTGCCTGCCCACAACAGTGATCTCAGAGCATGATCTGAGCTGCAGTGCCTGCCCTCCCCAGGCCATCAGGCAGGCCTTCCCCTCTTGCCTTGTCCCTCCCGCTGCCTCTGATGAGGTGCCCCTGCCCGCCCCATGCTGGGTGTCCTTAGCTGGGCCAGCACAGACAGAAGGAGTGGAGACCGCCCTGGGAACTTAGCTAAGACATACCCAAGGGAGCCCTGCCTCAGTTTCTGCCTGGAGCACAGATTGGGCCTGGCCTCCAGGGACAGTGGGGGTGCTGAGAACATGGGGCTTCTCTGGAGGGCCTGGCAACTTGGAGCGGGGGCCAAGCGGTGTGCCCATCCTTAGGTCTGAGCTCCCATATGGTGGGGAGTCAGGGGCTGGGGTGGACAGTGAGGTCTGCCCTGCCCTGCACGGGGGCCCAGTCCCCATTCCATCCCCTACTAGGCCTGAGTGATGGGGGGTGCAGCCTTCCATAGGGAGCTGCAGCCCTGGGGGAGGTGTCTGCCTGTGCCCTCACCGTGCCACCAGTGCATAGCCAGGACTCTACTAGTGCTGGCAAAGGGATGACCCACAGTGTGGCAGCATCGGTTCCCTGAAGACCACTGCTGGTACGGTGGAGCCAGGCTCCTGTGTACCCAGTGGTGGCCTCACGGAGCTAAGGCTGCAGGATGCACTCCTGTCTTTCACCACCACCAGTCCCCATGACACGGCCCACAGCCCGCCCGCAGCTGCCCAGACCTGCCAGGTTCCACCCTTTTCCCTCCCCTCCCAGGCAACAGCCCGTCACCTGTGAGGCTGAGCTTAAGCTTTGGAGACATTCAGACCCACTTTGGTGAAGCCTGGGTGCCCAAGGCACCTCCCACCAGCCACCTGTCCTGCCCACCACTCTCCAGCCACAGGTGCTTGGCCGTGGGCCGGACACAGACCAAACCTGGGCCCTGCTCTAGCTGGCATCCCGAGGTGGTGTTGCCGGGGACGGTGCCCTCCCCCACACCTCAGCTTCAAGACCCGTTCTCCTGTTGACCCACCACACCGCGTCTGAGCCTGGACACCAAGAGAACATGACAGGCGCAGGACTGAGCTCAGCGGCGTAAAAGTGCAAAGGATGTACATACGCCCAGCGGCATCATGGCGGACTGCACACCACTCAGGGTGCATGGATCAGTCTAAAAGCAATGACGTAGGAAAGTGCTCTCAGGCCAATTTATGCAGGAAAATTAGACAAAAATCATTACAACACAGCCCCTCCCTCCCCTGCCCACCTCCCTCTCTTTTACCTCCTGTGGTCGGATAGAAGTAGAGCAAACCAAATTACAATGGTTGCTTGTAAGCCAGATTATGCATTTTTTACCTAAATTCTTTGTAATTTTTCTATATTTTCCAGAATTTATCAAATGAATATGTATTACTTTTATGACTAGTTCCCCCCCAGGGGGGCCAGAAGCTCTGCTCTTGAAGTGCCCACCCTGCAGACTTCCTACCCGTCTGATGGGTTGGGTGGGGGCCTGAGCACCAGGCAGGTAAGTGCCCCATGGCTGCAGCAGCAAATGGCCACAGACTGAATGGCTGTAAACAATGCACAGGCATGAGAGGCTCTGGAGGGCCTCCAACATGGTTCTCCTGGTGCTAAGGTCACAGTGCCATCAGGGCTGGTTCCCTTTTGGAGCCTCCAGTGACAGTGTGTTTCTGTGCCTTCTCCAGCTTCTAGAACCACTTGCGTCCCTTGGTTCATGACCCCTTCCTCCACCTGCAGAGCCAGCAGTGGAGCTCCTCTCAGACCCTGTGATGTGTCTCCTGTCTGAGCTGACCTTCCTCCCTCCCTTTGGGAGGACCAGCGAGGACGCTGGGCCCACAGGGACAATCCAGGATGGTGCTCATCTCAGCATCCTGCGTAGTCACACCTGTAGCCCTCTTTTGCCATGTGTGGCGGCACTGCCCACGGATGAGGACCAAAGTCTGTCTCAGAGAGCAAGAGGGCGTTGCATCTGCAGAAAGGAGCCAAGTCTCCAGCTAGAGGACAATGTGAATCAAGGGAAATGACACAGTAAATAGAGTGAATAGCACAATGACTGAAGATGAAAATTCACGGGATGAAGATGGAGTCCAGGAATCCTCCAGAATGTGGGACCCAGAAAAATGGAGTGTGAAGGAGCTGAGACATGTGGGAATGAGCCGCGAGTCCCACTGTCCACCAGGGGGCTTCTAGGCAGAGGCCAGAGAGGCCAGATGGGAGGGGAGGTTCCACAGACAGACTCTCAGACCACACACAGACACACACGGATGCACACAGATGCCCACTCACACACAAATTCACCCACACTCAGATCACACATGGATAAACATAACACACTGGGAAAATTCCCCCCAAAGTGAAGAGAAATGTGGGTTTTCAGGTTAGACGGAGAAATAAACTCTTGACCTGACACACTATAGTAAAATTTCAGAACTCTTTATCTAAGGATAAAGATGAGTCTTAAAAGCTGAAAGGGGTGTTGTGGGTTGGGTGTCATGGGCTGGTCCCCCAAAAGCTATGTTGCAGTGCTAACCCCATCCCTGTGCATGTGGCCTTATTTGGACAGGGAGTTCCTACAGATGTCATCACGTGAAGATGCGGTCACACCGAGCAGGGTGGGTCCTAAGCCCAGTGACTAGTGTCCTTATAAGGAGAAAGATTGAGACAGACACAGATGCACAGGGGGAAGGCCATGTGGTGTGATGGCAGACCGTGCAGCCACGCTGCCGGGGCGCCAAGGACTGTGGGCAGCGACAAGACCAGGAGAGAAGCGCAGGCAGGCCCAGGCTCTTCCGACGCCTGCTTTCTGACATCTGCCTCCAGGCTTTTGAGGGAGTGGGTGTCTGTTGTTCTGTGGGCTTAGGCCGGCCTCCCCAGGAAGCTGATAAAGGAGAGAAGGAGGGGACAGAGTGGGAGGAAGGCTACCGAGGGAAAAGGAACAAAATCAGGTTACATGTGAAACTAGAGCGCGGACGGGGTGGTGTCCCCAATTCTGTTCCAAGCCATGACCATGAAATTATAGCCCAGAGTTTGCCCCACAACCCTGCTCTGAAAACAAGGACAGCACTACCCAAAAAGAAAGGCGAGCAGCAGAGGGTGGAGCAGAGGCTGGGGACGTGCACTGTGCAGTCCACATCAGGGTCAGTCATGAGATGAAAAAGCAGGGTGATCAGAGTCCCACTGAAAAATGGCTCTGCAGCCCCATCTCCTCATGGCATCCTTCTGAGGTGATGATGAAGGAATCTTAAAACGAGGGGAAACCCGTGAGAGCAGAGAGATGGCAGAGGAGGTGGCTGAGAGAGCGCAGCGCCTTCCACTGCATGTTGACAGAAAGGTGGAGGTGGTCTGACTCAGCATCTGGCAGCTGGCCAAACAGCACCAGGGGGACAGGCAGCCCGGGTCACGGTGGCCACAGGTGGCCATGTCTCCGCCTTGCACAGGTGCTACGTCGTGGGCTCCCAGCAGCTGGGCTCACACTACCCACTCCTGCTTTGCCAGGGAGCCCGCAGGGAGCCCGCAGAGGGGGCAGGCTCTCTGGACAGAGCTGTCCTGTGGCAGAGGGAGGGCAGGAGGCGGAGGGAAACACAGAGGAGGTACGTCACGAAGCCCAGCCAGACGTCGGGGGGCTGGAGTTGTGCCCCCACGGGTGGGGCGGTGGCAGTGGTGGAGCTCACTGCCACCTCCAGGTGTGTAGCAGAGAGGGTGGTGCTGAGGAGCAGGGCCTGGAGGCTGGGAGGGTCCAGCGCCCACTCCTCTTCCCCACTGGGCTGGGCAGCCTTTCCCCAGCCCCCAGCCTCCTGCCCCAGGCTGAAACCATCAGACCCTCTTTTCAGGAGAAACTGGTCTGAGGGGCTCCAGCTATGGGAGCGTTGGGGATGGTGAGGCCAGGAGGGGCCCTTCATGGAGGCTACCTCCTGATGTGTAGACTCTGGCCCCCTTCCTACACTCTGTCTCAGATGCCACCAGCCGGATTGGGACACCCCCACCACAAGCAGGAGAACTGAGGAGCCTTTTCAGGAGAGGTCTAACTGCACAGGGCTTCCAGGAAAGAGGAGGCTGGTCACCAGGCTCGGCCAGGACACCCCACCAGACCTGCCAGTCCTTCCTGCTACATGGAAGGACAGCCAGGAGCCCCTGCCTCTGAGAGGGACAAAAATGTGCAGAAGTGGGGGGCAGCCAGGGGCAAGGTGAGAAGTGGGGGTGCCACCCACCAAAAGCCTCTTTGGCAGTCCTCACAGGACAAGATATTGTGTCTATGACACAGAGAACAGAATACCATGTTATGACAAATATCAAAGAATTAGAAAGAGGCGTCAGGAGTCAATAATAGGCCAGAAGGCAAAATGAAGGCACTCTTCCAGAAACCAGGACCAAAACATTAAGAGACAGTGGAGACAGTGTGCTGTGGGTAAGGTGGGGCCTTCGGGCCTTTCTGCCCATAGTGCTTGATGCGCAGAAGCACTCAGAGTGGCAGGGAAGCGCCTGAGCAGGAAGTGGGCTCAGCAGGGAATGGTTGCATGGCTGTGCCCAGGTCAAGCCTGAGAGTGGATGGACCAGCATCTGTGATGTGACCAGACTGGGGAAGCGGGAAGCAGGGCAGAGAGGTGGGCTGAGAGGCACGGGCCTCCCCCACTCTGAGAGGATGAGGAGGCTCTCCTCCAACCCTGATGATCATTGGATGGTGACGATCAGTGAGCACTCCTGGGTATCTCTGGGATGTGTTATGTTTCCCTTTAATAGGAAGTGATCAGACCAATGCAGAATGTTGTTTTGGATCGACCTAGAAGATGGAGTGGCCAAGAAGCAGGTGTGGGGCTGGCGGAAGCTGATTCTTCGCCTTCCAGGTAGAAAGCCAATCGATACAGCCTCCAGTGGAAGACTGCAGCAGTGTGAGCAAAACAAGCAGAGGCGTGAAATGTAATGAACCATGAGCTGGAAATGGCCTGGCTGAAGAGGCAGACAGACAGTCCCCCCAGGTGGCTGCTTTTCATTGGCGTCTTTAGATCATGGTCATGCATAACTTTGGTTAAGGTGCACAGTAACATGAAAAACTCACAGACGTTGAATTTACTGCACTAGGTACAGTACGTATACGAAAGGAGTTAGAAAGCAGAGATAGGTCCATGGAGTATAGACTCGGACTCAGGTTCATCTTCGAGTTCAAAGTCCTGAAATGTGTGAGTCTCATCAGGAAGTGCCGGACCAACTACCAATCGAGTTTTGGGAAGAAAAGTAAGAGAAAGTAACAAGAAAGCTCTTACTTTTCTTCCCAAAATGGGTCTTGAAAACCACAGCAGAAGGTCAGGAACAAAGCCTGGGCAGCAGGTTTATGGAGGGAGGGTGGGGAAGGCCCTGGGGAGGTGCACATGGGTCTGGGACAGAGTCTGTGAGCTCTGGACAGGAAAAGGGAAAGGAACAAGGTTTGAAGTGACAGCCTAGGGGAGATATTTGCAACATCTTTAAAGGACAAAGGATAAATTCCCAGAATGTATACAGAAAACAGACAAGTCAATGAGAGAAATAACCCTGGAGAAGATGGGCAAATTCTGTGCCTAGACAATTAAAAGGATTCAAATGGCTGATAGATGGATGGCCACATGCTCAACCCCACTAGCAATCAGGGATGCACATGCACTCAAAACAGTGTGCTATCATTGTTCACATGACAATATTTTTAATATTTTATAGTTTATAACACCAAGGGTACCTCCAGAAGCAGTAGGGGGCATTTGGAGGGGGGAGTCTCTGTTTGGGGGGCATGCAGCTGGCCTAGAAGACCTTGGACTTAAGGCCACACAGGCCTCGCTGCAGTCCCAGACTGGGCCCACCCTTGCAGACGGGTAGAGGACTGTGGGAGAGGAGGGGCAGGTAGGCAGGGTGGGGACTAAAGGCCTGGGAACATGGACCCCACCCCTGCATCAATGGCCCTCCATGTGCAGGCTCCTAGTTGTTTATCCAGAACTCATTCAAGTTTATACAAAACCTTTCTGGTCTGGGCTCTGATCCCTCATGGAGAATGAGCTTCTGGCAATAAATAAACAGGGAGGGGCTAAGCCAGGGAGGGGTCTGGGTCTGGGCAAATGGGGCTACCAGTCCCCAAGAGCCTCAGCCCAAGAGCTTCCGTGTGCTGCATCTGTCCCCCAAACTCCATCCAATCACCTGCCATTACTGTGGAATCGCTCTACCAATGGAAGATGCCCACCCAGGCGCCCCAGCCTCTGTCCACGTAGCTCTCCTCAGGGGCAGTGAGGGTAGCCCCCACCCAGACCTGGAACAGGATGAGGAGGTGGGCTGCAGCTTGGGCCTGCATGGGCTTTTACAGTCCTTGCCCTTGTCACAGGATGGGGTGGGGACCACACAAGTGCCCGAGAGAACACTGCCTGGGAAGCAGCCCATTGCAAACCTTGCTCACCACCTCCAGGGTTCCCTCCTGGGGTGTCCTGTTCAGGCAGCAGGGTAATGAGTTTACAGGAGGGCCTGGGCCCAGCTGCGAGGGTTTGCAGATCTATGTCCACTCGGCCACTTTATTAGCTTCTGCTTCTGGGACTCTTTAAACACCACCAGAGCTCAGGGACGCTGTGAACTTTTGCTCAGGACCCTTCTCCCTCACTGCTCCAGCCTCCACCAGTTGCATTTGGTAAAGTGGTCCCATCTTGAACCCCTGCGGAGTGGCTGGTGTCTGGGGAGCCCGTTTCCCCTCCTCTGTCTTTTCTGGAGGCTTCTGACCTACTTCCAGTAAGCTGCAGGCATATATTCCCATTTTATCAGAGCAGCTGGAGGGCTGGTGTCACTCATGGCCTGAAGCACCCCACTGCTGCTGTACTCGCTAGCGGTGGGCAAGAAGGCCTTGGGGTTTAGAATAGGCCCATCCCCCTAAAAGCAGATGATTTGGGAATGAATCACCCCTGAAAGGGATGGGGGCCAGGGCCACAGCAGCATGTGCTCTTGTGCAGTCCAGGCTCAGCACAGGCTCTGACCAGATCCTGAGGGCCAGGCTCCTGCCAAGAACCTCCATGAACCTCCTCCTCCACCCCTGCATGCCAGAGGCCTCACGTGAGCCCGCCTGGCCAGCCTGTCCATGACCATCACACCCCTGCAAACTCCAGGCCAGACTAGGAAGAGGCCCCCACAGGCTGGGAAGGTGGCTGCAGTGGTATAGACAGTGTTCCAGGGGTCTGGGGGTTTGCTCTGGGACAGGGGATCCCCATCCGCATCTGAGGTAGGTACTCACCTTCCAAGTCTGGGTTATGGACCCGTCTGTTCCCCTGACTGACCTACACGATAGCCTTGAGCAGATTTTTAATGGGAAGCCAGGAGCCTTCTGGTAGCCTCCCACCCTCTTTCACGTGCTTTGCTTGCACTGACAGGACCCAGCACCCCCTCCAGGGCCTGGTATGTGACTAGGACTGACAACTTGGCACCTTCCCTATCTCCAGCCACAGATGGTTCAGAGATGGGCACATGGCAGAAGCTGTCCACCCCAGGATATCCCCAGGAGATACCTGAAAGAGTGGCTTTTTTCTATTAGGAAAGGTTGAATTTGTGGGATATAGACATGGAGCTGTGGGCATTAGTCTGCAATCTCTTGGGGACAGCCTGCCTGAGAGTGACTCCATCACAAAAGAGCACAGATAGACTCACAGGTAAGAGGGAGTCCTGGGTCCAGCTACTCCTGAAGCCGTGGACCCCTCCCTGGACTTGTTAGTCACACAGTCAACAATCTCCTTTGGCTCAAGCCAGTTTGGGCTGGTGTCGGCACTCAGAAGACTCCTCCCAAGCCAGGGATGAAATTCCACACTGGGTCGACAGAAGGGTCAGATGCAAGACAGGAGTGAAGAACAAGAATGTTACAGAGGCAGAAGTAGGGCCAAGGGTGACTGGAGGAATGTCAAGACACTCCTGGGGAATTGAGGGCTGGGAGCCAGAGCATCAGGCCAGCCTCCTCCAGGCCTCGAGGGACAGAAAGACTTCAGCTGACTCCAACATGACCTGGGCTTCTTAATGTTGAGAGAGAGGTTTGTGGTCTGGTCGCTCCAGTTGGTCTGACCTCCTCTCTTGACAGACTCGTGGGTCACTGCCAGCTGCTCACTGCTGTCACTGTCCTGTATGGGATCCCGAGACATGGCTTTGATCTGATCTAAAATGTCTGGGGCGAGGTCTACTGGTTTCAGGCATGGCTGGGTCCACGTGTGGCAGCTCCTGGACTGGAGGGGCCACGTTAAACATGACTCTATCAGCTATGCCCAGGGATTCGTCACTTCCACGTCAGAGCCCATTGAGTCTTTCCACATCCACCCACATTCCCAGGAGATGGGAAGCAGAGAGCTCGGTGCCATTTTCTACAGGAGGAGAGTGAGGTTGTGAGCCAGGTGGGAAGTTACCTGAGGCTACAGGGTGGGAAGGTAGCGGGAAGTCCCTGTCTTCAGGTGCAGGTTCTTCCGCTGCCAGAGGTATATTGCAGGGGCCTTACCTTGACAGGTTTTGATATTAATGTTATGGTGACCTCACAAAATGAGTTGGGAAATATTTCCTCCTTTTCTACTTTGTATAAGGCTGGTGTACTTCAACTGTTTAGAAGAATTCCTCAATGAAACCATCTAAACCTAGAATTTTCTTTGTGCAAAAATTTTAAATTATGAATTAAACTTATTTAACTGGTATAGGACTATTCAGATTTTCTGTTTCTCCTTGTTGTCAGTGTCGGCAAGTGTGTTTCATTTAAATTTCAAATGTACTACCCTGGATTTGTTCATACTACCTTCTTGTTTCCCTGTTAATGTTTGGAGCATCTGTGGTGATGTCTTCTTTTCCATTCCTGACACTGGAATTTGAGGGGGAGTTTCTTATCCAATAGTACCAGGAGTTTATCAATTCTACTAGTCTCTTCAAAAAACCAACTTTTGGCTTTATTAGTTTTCTCTAATTGTTTGCTTTGTTTCATTAATTTGTGCTCCAATTTTTGTTATTTTCTTTCACCTTTGGGTTATTTGTTGTTCTTTTTTTTTTTTGAGCTTCCTGAATTGGGCTTAAAGCATTAATTTTCAACTTTTCTCCTAAAGCTGTGAACTCCTCTAAGGACTGCTGTATTTGTATCCCACAGTGTTTGATACGTCATATTTTCACTACTGTTCACTTCCAAACATTTTACAACTTCCTTTGTGATTTCCTATTTGACCTATTGACTGTTTAGAAGTGTGATGTTTAATTTTCAAGCACTTGGAGCCTTTCTAATAGTTTTCCTGTTATAGAGTTTTAATTTAGAGAGTACACACTTGTATGGTTTCCATCCTTTGAAGTTTGTTGAGACCTTATGGCACAGGATATGATGTATTTTGATTGACAGCCGATGTGCACATGGAAAGAGCATATATTTATGAATTAGGGCAGGCTGGTGAATCCTTTGCTTGAACTGCATGATGTTGGTTCAGAGATAGAAAAACAGACCACTGTGATAGAGAATAGCTCAGAACACGTCCTCACATATACAGCTACTTGATCTGAGATGGGACTCTTCCCCATTCAGTGGGAAAATGATGGTCTTTTCAGAAAACAATGAGGGGTCAACTGGATACCCACATGGGAAAAAGTGGGCTCTGGCCTCCTCCCTCGACATTCACAAGAATTAATGTATCATACATCTAAATGTGAGGGCCACAACATTTAGAAGAAAACACAGGATAATATCCTAATGAAAAAGCACTAACCAGAAGAGAAAAAATGGGTATAGTGGACTTCATTGAGGATAACTCCTGTTCACTATAAGCAATAGCAAACCAGAGTGAGAGAGGATGGGCGCAGTTATCTCGTGCAATACGAACCCAAGCGTCCATCTACAATACACAGCCCTGTGTCAGACCAGGGACGTATACCGAATATATAGAAACCCTCCACGAAGCAATAAGAAAACGGAGCAAGTGTGAACCCAGGCGACTGGTGCAGAACCCGGTCCTAATCCCTGGGCCGCGCGCGGACGCACTTTGCCTGGTGGCCCCTGCGCGCACGCTGGGAACTCGCTCGGTCGTCCTTAGGTGGGGCGGTGGCCGGGAAGCTCGGCGGCCCCGCCCCGGGGTTGCCTTTTCCTTAGAAGGCGAAGCCCCAAGCCTCGCCTCTCGCCGGCGGAGAGCCGCGCCGCGCGCCCCTCGCTACTCTCGCCCCCGCCGCCGCCGCCGCTGCCGGCCCCGGGAGCGCCCCAGCCCGGCTCGGACGCGGACTGGGCGGGCGCCGGGCGGGGCGTACACCCTCGCCGTTTGAATGGAAGGATCGAGGCCGGCGGAGACGGCGGCTAGCAGATCCTGAAGCCAGAACTCGTTCCCGGCCCGGCGCCCGCGACATGCGGCGGGAGAGGTGAGCAGGGTGGCCGCGCCGAGGGACGGCGCTGGTGCCGGCCGGGTGAGGGTCCAGGCCGCCCGGCTGCGGAGCAGGTTGGGACCAGCCGCCCGCCAGCGCCTACGCCGCCCGCGCACTCGTCTTCGAGCGCGGGCAGGCGGCCCCAGAGCGAACCGCCATTTCCCCGCGGCTCTTCCCATCCCCGCCAGCCGCTGGGATCTTTGTATTCAATTCGGAATCTAAAAGAATGTGACACCGTGTTCTTAAAGATTTGGGGCACAAGAGCGAACGGCTACCGCAGCTGGCCGCAGCCCTGCCTGGAGGCTTCCCGGACGCCCCGGCGGTTCCCCGCAAGGCCGACCCCTCCGCTCGCCGGCCGGGGTTCAGCGCCGTCTGCCCGCAGGTGCCGCGCCCCCCGCCTGCGTCCCCGTCATGGAGGTGCTACGGCGCTCCTCGGTCTTCGCCGCGGAGTTCATGGACGCCTTTGACCGCTCGCCCACCGACAAGGAGCTGGTGGCCCAAGCCAAGGCGCTCGGCCGCGAGTTCGTGCACGCGCGGCTGCTGCGCGCCGGCCTCTCCTGGAGCGCGCCCGATCGCGCCGCGCCCGCTCCCGGGGGCCGCCTGGCCGAGGTGTGCGCGGTCCTGCTGCGCCTGGGTGAGTGCGGGCCCGGGCGGGCGGGGTCCGCAGGCTGCCCTTGAGGCAGTGCCGCGCTGGTCCGCACCCGGAGACGCGGGGCGACACCCTCCGCTGCTGGGTCAGCCTCCTGCTTGGACAGAGGGGGCCGGCCTCAGGGAGCCCGGAATAGCCATGTGCGCAAGGCAGGCCCAACCCAGGTCGATCGATGCTCCCCTCTATCCCCAGCCTCAGGCTCGCTGCACACCCGCCACAGACCTCCCCAGATCTGCCTGCTCAGCCCAGATTTCAGATATTCTGGCGATAACGGATAGAAAGCTCCAGGACAGTAATGCTTTGATGGCTAAACTTCTGGAGTGACCCTTGTACTCAGCTGGGCTCAGAAATCTTTTGACTGACCACATGTCCTGACGATTGTTTTAGAAAACAGGTCCTTTGCAGTTAGTGGCTGAAACCCCGCCACCTATTGCTCTGTCCCCTCGCTATGGGGCCTCCAGGGCTCCCCGTAGAAATTGGCCCCAGGAGAGCTGAAACCACCATGGGGCTGAGAGCCCCAAATCCTACCCGGCCGGCTGGCTGGTGTGGGTAGACACCTTGGGTACTTGTTTCTGGGGTCACACACAGCCCAATAACTGTCTCCACCTTCTTCAAAGTTGACCCCAGAGAGGGAGGGACCAGCCCAGCTGCTTCAGCCTCGGTCTGTCCCACCCTGGGGACCAGGGTCACTCACCCTCCAACCGGTTGTTAGGTGCTGGGAGTGGGCACATGGGGAGGGTGGGCAGCAAAGACTGCACCCTGACTGGGTGTCTCCAGGCAGAGTGTGGGGAGAGGCTGGTTCAGGATGAGGGTTTGAGGGAATGTCCAGTGAAAGCGACACCCTGCTGCTTCTCAGGCTGACACTGGTGTCCCCATGTCCCTGTTTTGCATGGACCCTGGGAGCAGGGCTTACAGGCCTGGCCTGCCCTGGGGGTGAGTGTGAGGACACGCAGATTCCATGGGGCCTGAGGTGGAGGCTGCAGGGGGCTGGTATCCCGATGAGTCTGGGTGGGGGAGGTTTCTGGTGTGGAGAGCAGGTGGGGCTTAGGGATCAGACTTCCATGAGGTCAGCCACCCAGCCGGGCTGTGGGCCTGGCACCAGGGACGCATTCTAAGAACCCTGGAGAAGATGGTTCTTTGGCCTCCCTAGAGCCCGCCAGGCCTTTGGAATGGCCAGGATGAAGAAGTCCTGCCCCTCCCATCTGGCTGTGAGCAGGGCTTGAGGCTGCCTGTCCTGGGATCAGAGTCCCTATTTAAATCTGGCTAAAAAGCCCGGCTTCCAGCCTGCTGCTCTGACTGGATCAGTGTTGGTCCCCTCTTCCGAGATCCCTGGGTGCTTTGGGCCTGGGCCTGGGCAGCAGGGGCAAGCCAGGGGTCCAGCGCTGGCCCTCTTAGGAGCCCGGCCCTCCAGGCCCTTGTCCAGTATTCAGTCCCATGTCTGGCCATGCCCAGTTCCCAGGGCTTGGCCTCTGCCGGGTAGCTGGGGGGGTCTGGTGGAAGATGGCTTGTACCCCCAAAGTGTTCACTTTCATGTCTCGTTTGCTGTGTTCTGCCCTTGGAGCTGCTCAGAGCGAGCCCCCACCCCCAGCACAGCCCACCCCCTCCTCAGCGCAGATGCTCAGCTCCTGGGGCAGAGGCAAACAGGAAGAAGCCTGGGTCACACCCCACGGTCAGTCTCTTGGGACCAGGCCCCGGCAGCCCCCGGGGTTTGTGTGTGGGAATTCCATGTTACCTCCCTCCACCAGCCTCGGCCTTGCCTCCCTCTGCTCTGGTTCCAGATCTTAATTAGATGGAGTACAGCTGGCCCCAGGGATGACGCTGTGCCCTTATCAGCCAGTCAGGACGTCCAGTAGGCTGCATTTCCCTGTTTGCTTTGGCTGGAGAAGGGGTTGGGCTGGGGGACACCCAGTAGAGGCCTGTGTGGAATTCCCGGCACATCATTGCCAGGGGTGCTGCGGCCAGCACATGCTGGAGTCAGGGCCGTTGAGAGGGCATTTCCTCTGCCAAGTGTGGCCTCTCTGTCTGGACCACACCTGCGTGGCCACAGGAGTGCAGATTTGAGCCTGGGTGGTGCTGGTGGCCCCAGGTAATGGCTCAGCTTCTTGGTTTACCAAGTCGAGCTAGGGCTGGAGTGAGGTCGCCCCTCCTTGGCTCTGCCATGGCTGCCCACCTGCGTGGGGTTGCTGACGCTGTCCTGGCTCAGGTTGGGCTCTGGCCACCTGCCCAGTCTGCCTGCCTCCTGGGCAGTTCCCTGTGAGTCACCAGTCAGGCACAGCCCATGCTCCTCCTTGGGGTTCCTGCCCCACTGACCCAGCCTGCTCTGCTCAGGGAGCGGAGGGGAGGTGTGAGGGTGGCTGACAGGCATATCAGAAGGGGCTGCAGACGCTCCTCCCTGGTCTTCTTGCCCGCAGGCCGTGGCAGGAATCTGACAGGTTGAGTCAGGGTGGGCTGGGGTCCTGGTGCCACGGGGCTGTGGAGTGGGCTGGACCCAGGCCTGTGTGACAGTCGGGTTGGTGTCAGGCATGTGTGGAAGACCCCTGACCCTCCTGTGTGGCCTTGCAGGGGATGAGCTGGAGCTGATTCGGCCCAGCGTCTACCGCAATGTGGCACGCCAGCTGAACGTCTCTGTGCAGTCAGAGCCTGTGGTGACTGACGCCTTTCTGGCTGTGGCGACTCAGATCTTCTCTGCAGGTGGGTCTGTGGGGCACCAGGATGCCCACAGTGCCGGCATGGCCCGGGGTCTGGTCGCATAGGAGCTGGCACAGGGTGGGGCCATGGGAGAGAGCCTTCCTGAGCCACAGACCGGCCCAGAACCGTGATGCGGTGATGCGATGTGACTCCCCTGGTTCTGAGGATGAGGGGCTGGCTGGGTGGCTGGCACAGGGCCTACGTGGTTCTGGCTGCCAGCAGTGCTGGCCATTGGCTGGAGGAGGGCCAGCCTGCCCTGCATGTGTCTCAGTCGAGGTTGTGGTGGCTTGGGCTTCTCACTGCATGGCGCTGGGTCCCAAGCAGCCTGGGTGGGTGCTGCCTGGCTCTTAGGACAGACAGCGACCTCCAGAGTCATGGTGTCACTGCTGAATTCCGTTGGTAAAAGGCAAGTCTCCGGCGGGGCAGCCCCGCTTGAGGGGAGGGTGCACGGGGGAGCAGCTTGCTGGGGAGTCTTTGGAGAATAGCCACACACCTTATGTGTCTTACCTGGCTGGCCCGCACTGCCTTTGTGGGTCTTCCGATGCCTCTGTCTGCTCCTCTGCCTCATCCCAGGCTTGGCTCTGCTGCTTCCTGTGTGCACACTTGCCTCCAGGCTCGCAGGAGGCTATGAGACTCATCCCTCAAACTCCCTCCTGTCTCCATGTCCCCTCCTTGGAACCCTACTGGGCACCCTGTGTCCTTGTCCTGTCCTGGGTTCCCCATGCTCTGGGGGTCCGCCTTGTCCATGGGTCCTGCACGTAGCAGGCACCAGGTGCTGCATCACCAAAGCCCCAGCCCCAGTGGGCCCCCCCCTCCGTCGGCAAACCCGTGGCTGTTTCCCCAGCACTTTCTGGGGCTGCTCTGGGCCTGGGTACCCTGGGATGAATGGTTGGCCCTTGAAGAGGGAGCTTGGGGGCTCTGGAGCTGGAGTGTCCCGAGGCTGCGTTCCAGCTGGTGTGGGGGAGCCAGCCGCCTAGTGGCGCCGAGTGTGTTTAGGCTCTGACTTTTCTGCTGCAGGAGGAGGTGAGCAGGGGGCCTCTTACCCCCTTGACTGTGAGGCAGTTCTGGGTCTGCTGACCAGCTATGCGACCTTGGCACTTCCCGGCCTCTCCCTCCTGGCTCCCTCACTTGTAGGACTGGTGGGACAGGGGCAGAGCAGGGTTTTAGGGCAGAGGGCTTGGGGGAGCCACAGCCCCCGCCTCCTGCAGGGCTCAGGGCCCACTGACCTCCAGATTCCCTGGCCAGAGTCTTGGGTGACAGCTGACCTCGTGTCCTTCCCCAAGGAGGCTCCTGTGGGCAGATCAGAGGCTGGCACAGAGCAGGGGCTGACTCAGGAGGCCTCCCTCCAGAGCGGTGGGACATGGGACACCAGCTGCAGAGGCAGCCTCCTCCAGGGTGGCCACTGGGCAGCTGACCTCCGTGGACAGGAGTCCCATCTAGGATGTGGTGAGGGGTGCTGGGTGGGCTGGCGGCGGTCGGGTCCTGCAGAGTGCTCTAACAGTCCTGCCTCGGGCCTGGGCTGGGGGACGAGGGGGGCGGTGTGTGGCGACCCTGGCAGGTGGGTGGCCCAGGCAGGCCCCTTGAGGAGGCAGAGGAGGGCGTCATCCTGGGTTGGCTACCACCTTCAGCCTCCCCGGGCTTTTGCGTGTGGGCCTGATGTGCCTGTGGGTAGCTGCCCTGTGTGTTTCCGGGTGCCAAGGGGCTGGCTGATGGCTGCTTGTGTGAGACCCTCTGAGGCTGGCACTGCCCTGCTGGTGCCTGGACTGAGCTGGGCGGGGCTGGCCCCCTGGGTGGTGGTGGGGGTGTGGGCAGGGAGCAGAGGGTGGGAGGCCAGGCCAGAGCACCCACCCCTGCCTGCCCAGCCGTGCCCAATTTGGGGACCTGCCTGAGAGATGCCTAGGAAGGCTCAGGGCCTCCACACTGGGAGGGGACATCCATGGACCTTGAAGGGATTCAGCTCAAATCTTGTGACTTTGTTTTGAAATCGGAGCAGAGCATTCCTCTGTGTTCGTGCCCTCCTGCCCCACTGGGGGCCAGCAGGCTTGTCCCCCGAGCTCCTGCCTCTGCCTTGGGGCATCTCCACACCCGCCCCTGGCTGCCCACTCGGGCTGGTTTCTCAACCTCTCTGAACATAGGTGCCACCTGGAAAGGGGCTGGGAGCAGACTCCATGGAGAGTGGGGCTGCCCGTGTGTCTGGCCCCCTCGCCCAGCCTGTGACACTCCACCTTTCCTTTTGCCCAAGCCTCCCCTTCACCTGTCGTCCATCCCAGCCCGGGTCCTTGGACCATAGGGTGAACAGGTGTCTGCTGGCCATTATCCCCCTCTGCAGTTGGGCCTAGTACATGCTGACCATCAGGCTGGACCGACCTTCCCTCTTCCTCGGGCGGCGGCCTGCCAGGCCTGGCCTCTGGCTCTGCAGCTGCAGTGCCCCCCCCCCACACCTGGCTGCATGCTGGGCTTCCCAGTTCCCTTCAGTGGGAAATCAATTTTTCCCTCCCCAGTCAAAAGTTGGCAAGAGTTATCCTTTTTTTCTTATTACAAGAGCAAAATATTTTACCACAGAAAGATCAGAACATACAGAAGATAAAGCACTCTTAGAAATCAGCACTGAAAAAACAGCCTAGTGTAAAACAAGCAAAGTGCCTGAGTGGACGTTTCTCCCTGGAAAGCACACAAACGGCCAGTAAGCCCGTGCAAAGAAACTCGTAGTCAGTCAGTAGCGAAGTGCACACCGAGCCCCAGGGAGATGCCACTGCACACCTGGGAGGATGGCCAGACCTCGGCCGTGGCATCAGCGAGGATGCGGGCACAGGAAGCCACACACTGCGTGAGCTAGCGGCTCCCCTCCCATGCATTCTCCCACAAGAAATGACACGTCCACCTGAGGACTCGTGCACAAAAGTCCACAGCAGCCCCAGCCCACTGTTTTGCCTGCATACGTCATGTGATGGGCGGACAAGCAAACTGTGGGCCATCTGGACAACGGAACAACGTGGCCGTGTGAAGAGGGAAGTTGGCAACAGCTGGCGCATGGGGGCCTCCAGGGTGAGAGATGGATGTGCATGGAGCATAGTGTCTCCTGCCTGGGGGAGCTACCCAGAGGGGTGCCTGTGGGGGACAGGAAGTGGATCAGTGGATGCGGGGGGCTGGGCGAGGGGTGAGACTGCTGATGGGGATGGGGCTTTTCCTGGGGGGGCACGGACTTTTCTGGAATTCAATA
The DNA here is from genome assembly GCA_029783875.1 of Phataginus tricuspis. Lineage (NCBI taxonomy): Eukaryota > Metazoa > Chordata > Mammalia > Pholidota > Manidae > Phataginus > Phataginus tricuspis. Next base: position 26,502,872 of record JAQQAC010019064.1, read on the forward strand.
GTGATGATGGTCACAACACTTGGTGAATATAGTAAAAACACTGTGTAAAAGAATGAATTTATGTATAAGATCATATCTCCATAAAAAATAAAACACAGAAGAAAACCTCAAAGAAAAGAGGACATACAGGAATCCTACCCCTGGATACCATCCCAGCTGGCACCCTCCAGACCCTGATTTATCCTCCAGATGCCAAAACGTGGCCTCATGTGGAGCCCACAGCCTCTGCGTGGCAACCCAGGAGGCGTCCGCTGGTGCCTGTCGGTGCTGAGTATGCACTGGGGCCGGGCCCTGGGGCACCGGGAGCTGCTGGTGATGGGGAACAAGGTGTAGTGTCCTGCCCCCACCGGATGGCCTGGTGGCCGGCACTGGAGGGGCACCCGTGCCAGAGCCCCGGGGAGGCAACGGTAAGGCCAGAGTAGCCTGCGGGATTGGATTTATTTTGGAAGAGGTGGGAACAGTAACAGAGCTTTAAGCAGGGGAGACACATGGGCTGATTTATGGGGTTTTCAAATTTCTTTTTATTGAGGTAAAGTTCACATCCTCACGTAAGTTAACCATTTTAAAATATGAATTCAGTGACAGTGTATTCAGCGTCGTGCAGCCAGCACGTCAGTTCTTGTGGCCCAGAAGAAAACCTGTCCCCCGACGTCTCCTCCCCAGGCCCTGGCAGCCTCTGATCTACTCTGTGGCCTATTCTGGACGTATCTTACAAATGGGCTTGTTACAGAAAACCGGAAAACCTGGATTGGATTGCTGATGGGAGAACCAAGCTGCACTCGGAGGTCTTGGAGTGTAGAGGTTTATTTTACACCGGTGGGCCCAGGGGATAGTGATCTCCAAAGGTCTGAGCCGCGAGTACAGCAGGGCCATGCCTTTTACACATTTACTACAAAGCTGGGGGGAGGCAGCACCCAGGATACGTTGCAGTGGGAGCTATGAGGTCACTATAGGTGTATTCAGGATGCTGGTTATATTTTAATCCATTTCTGTAAAGGTTACCTGGATACCGCATTATAAACTAATGGGCTTCCATGACTGGTTAACAAGCTGTTTGAGAACTTTCTGAGTATTTCCACATCAGGCTCATAGGCAAGGGGCCTTTGAGGCTGATTCTTTCACTGGGCTCCATGTCTTTGAGGATCATCCACAGGTAGCTTGTCAGTATCATTCATTTTCGCAACTGAGGAATACTCTGTTAATACTCCGTCGTGTGGGTGGACTGCGTTAGTTTTCACTCACAGTCGATGGGTGTTGGTCGTTTTGGAGACTGTGAGTAGGGCTGCCGTGGGCGTTAGTGACCATGTGTTCTCCAAGCTGCCCTCCGTTTTGTAGCAGGTCATCCTGGCTGCTGTGCAAACGTGGGTCGAGCCCATGCTCAGTCCCTGCATTTGCTGCTGCCCTAGGCCCCCTCCCTTTAGAGACTGATGCCCGGCACCCATGTTTGTGTCCTTTGTATTGCAGAGATCACACGCCCGCCAGCCGTCTTCCCCATCACAGTTAGGAGGCTGCAGTTGCCTGAATCCTCACATTGCCATTTAAACTTATCTGATTACAGCATCCATCTCATTTTAACTGGCCTTCTTTGATGATTACTAAGGGAAAGCATCTTTCATATGCCTAATGTATTTTTTTCTGGGGCTCAGCTGTTCATGTTCTGTGCTCATATTTATTTTGAAAGGTCTTTTCTCATGCTGACTTGACATGCTCAGGGAACTTGCATGCTAGAGCTTACACACATCCTTTGGGTTGTCCTCTGCTTTTCCTTCCAGGTGGGCTCCATCTCAGCTCTGCCTCTCAGGAGCTCTCAGGGGTCTGGGCAGATTGTGCCCCCCATGGGCCTCAGCTTCTTTATGAGAACAAAGTCCTGCTGCCCTTGCGGGGCAGGTCAGGAGGAGACAAGCCAGGGGCAGGTGCACCTTGAGGCTGCTTGCTGTTTGCTGTGTGCAACCCTCCTTGCTGTCCCTCTAGCAGATGGTGGGCTGAGCAGGGTCGTCCTGGGCTCTGACACAGGTGGGCAGGTGTCCAGGTATGTAACGGAGGCTTGAGAAATCTGCCCCTAAGAGAACTACCTATGAAGGTGGGCACGACTGCCCTGCAGCCCCTGGTGACTGGGGCTTGCTCCAGCCAGTCAGCTGGCCAGGCACCCTGTCCAGGTGGGGAGACTGTGTGCTGCCCCCAGTCGTCGGTGGAGTGACAGGGGTTGTGGCAGAGGGTTCAGCCCCTTCCCATGACCCTGAGAGCAGGATGGGAGGGGTTCGGGAGCCTTCTGCTGACCGGTGTCTGTCTCTCCTGCAGGCATCACGTGGGGCAAGGTGGTGTCCCTGTACTCGGTGGCCGCGGGGCTGGCTGTGGACTGTGTGCGGCAGGCCCAGCCCGCCGTGGTCTACGCTCTCGTTGACTGCCTCGGAGAATTTGTGCGCAAGACCCTGGCAGCTTGGCTGAGGAGGCGCGGTGGATGGGTGAGGGCGCTTGGGGGCAGGGGCGCCAGGAAGGGGGGTCGCTGGGTTGGATGTGGGAGAGTGAGTGCACCAAGGGGTGGGGCATGAGGCCCTGGCTGCCCAGCTCCAGTGCTGCCCTGTTCCCCCCCTAACTCCAGGGCTAAAGACCTATGGCCTGGAGCCTCTGCCTGGCAGAAGGCATGGGTCCCACCACCTGGGAGGGCAGAGCTCCAGCCCCCTCAGAGGGAAAACCCCAGCACTGTGCAGAGCACCCTCTCCTGGCCCCCTCCCAGCTGGGATCCAGCCCCTCTGCAGCCCACAGGCATGGGTGTCAGGGTTGTTAGGCCACCACTGTCTCCATGCCCCCAACCAGTTGCTCAGCCCTGGGCAGGGGGTTGGGTTGGCCCCCTCATAGGCGATCTCAGCTTGTGAAATGGATGGTGGGCAAGGTTGTGTGAAGCAGCCTGGCAGTCGGACAGTTGGTGGGAGCTGCTGTCAGCTGGAAGGTGGCTTCCAGGATGGCTCGGGTCGCTGGGCCAACCCTTGGCACACAATCCCTGAGGCCTCAGTCCCCTCCTGCCTTTCCCTAGGGCTGGGTCTGGGAACAGGGAGGACACACTGACCCCGTGGTCAAAGTCAGACTGTGGGGAAAAGATTTCATTGCTTAGCTGGCAATAGGGGAGTAAGGAGCGTGCCCATTCCTTGGGCTTTGGGGAAGCTCAGTTCCCACTCCTATTTTCAGGGAGGGCCTGAGGCTGGATTTATCCTTGGGGGTGCCCTACAGAAGGGGCAGAGATGTTTGCAGCCTTTGGGCAAGCGGCTGGCAGCTGAGCTGGGAGTGGGCACCCGCGTGTAGGCACAGCAGGCTTGTCTCTGCACCCGGAGTCCCTTCCTCCCCTTCTCACCAACTGAGTCCACATGGTCAGGCTGGGCTTTCTCAGCCCTGCTAACTGTCTCTTCTTTCCCCCCAGACCGATGTCCTCAAGTGCGTGGTCAGCACCGACCCTGGCTTCCACTCCCATTGGCTGGTGGCCACACTCTGCAGCTTTGGCCGCTTTCTGAAGGCCACCTTCTTTTTGCTGTTGCCAGAGAGATGAGTGGTCAGCAGGGCCTGAGGCCACAGCCACGCCCTCCAACCCAGTAGGCCCTGACCCTCGAAATCATCACCCTCCTCCCTGTCCAAGCTGGGAGCCCTGCCGCATTGCTGGAGGTCCGATCCTGAGTCTCCTCTGCAGGCCAGGGCCGTCTGAAAGGGGACTGGGGCTTCCCTGGGCCTGGAGCTGGGCTTCAGTGTCGACCTGTGGCCCCTGTTCACTGCTCCCCTTTGCCTGAGACCCCTGCTTGTCTCCTTTCTGTCTGGACCCAGAAAGAGAGTTACCTCCCAGGCTCAGAGTCAAAGGAGCTGGGAACACCTAGCTGTCACTGGACATGGGAGTCCCACCGGTGAAGGGGGACCATGTCAGGACACGAGTCGGTCTCGGTCCCTGAGGCCAGTGGGCCCTGCACATCTGGTCTGAAGGTGCCTCTGGCCTGGCCAGGCCTAGGGGAGCCGTGGGGTCTCACTGACCCTGCAAACAGAGCATATGGCTTGTGTGCTGATTGCTGACCCCATTTCTGGAGGGAGAGTGTACCCTATAGCAGGGTCCCTGTGTGGCAGGGACTAGGGGAGTGGGGCTCCAGGCCAACACACCTGACCTGTGAACACGAGCCCATGGACAAGGTTGGTGTATGCATGTCCGAGTCCAATAAAGTTTCTGGCAGTGGAGTGTGACCCGTCTGCTGTCCTCGTGCGACCACCTGCGACTGGTTGGGGCAGTGAACCCAGTGTTAGGACAGGAAGCATTGCAGTTCCCATCATCTCCCTAGTTAAGGTAGCTTCTGCTGCCACACGCCATGGCAAGGAGCTCATGCACACATGCACACATCCATGCACATACAGCTGTCACACGGCAGGTGCCCAGCCTGTGCCAGCCATGCCCATGCCTTTACTTTTCTTTTTTCTTTTTTTTTTACAATTTATTTTATTTTAGTATCATTAACCTACAATTACATGAGCAATATTGTGATGATTAAACTACCCCCTTCATCAGGTCCCCCCCACCAACCCTATTACAGTCACTGTCCATCAGTGTAGTGAGATGAGAATCACTACTTGTCTTCTCTGAGCTGTACAGTCCCCCCCGTGCCCCCCACACCCTATGTCAAAAAAAAAAATGCCCCTTTTACCCTCTTATCCCTCCCTTCCCACCCATCTCCCCAGTCCCTTTCCCTTTGGTAACTGTTAGTCCATTCTTGGGTTCTGTGAGTCTGCTGCTGTTTTGTTCCTTCATTTTTTTTTTTTTCTTTGTTCTTATACCCCACATATGAGTGAAATCATTTGATACTTGTCTTTTTCGGCCTGGCTTATTTCACTGAGCATAATACCCTCCAGCTCCATCCATGTTGTTGCAAATGGTAGGATTTGTTTTTTTCTTATCCATGCCTTTACTTTCCTGAGGGTGGCTTTCTGTCAGGGCCCACAGGGCCGTCCCCCCGCTCCGTGCTTCCTGGCACGGGGACATCTTCCCGAAGCCTGAGGACTCTGCCTGGGGCACAGGTACTCTGGAGGGCTGGGTCTTGCCCAGCCTCAGTTTCCCTTTCTGTAGGATGCAGGGTTGAGCCAGGCACCTGCGGAGGTCTCCTGGCCCAGCCCCCTCATCCAGTCCTGATGAAACAGGAGGCCCCCAGATGAGGCTTTCGTGCAGGCACTTACCTCCCCACGGCCTGCTGTTCACTCTGCCTCAGAGGCCCTGCTGGCTGCTGCCCGGCTCCCTGAGGCCATGGCCTTGGCTGGAGCCACTGAGGGAGAGAAGGGTCGGGGCAGGCATGCAGGGGGCCAGGCAGGGGATGTTGCCCAAGGCTGCGCTTTTCCGGCTGCCTGTCACTCGCTTCCTGGAGGAATCCTTTGGTATGTTTCCAGCAAAGGGAAGCAACATGACCGACCCAGGACTCTAGAGGCACAGGCTGGCCGTCCTCGCAGCATCAGGGGGCAGTGGAGCGGAGCCTCTTTTCCAACAGCAGCACAAAGGTAAATGCGAACCCCATGTGAGGAAAACTAAATAAACTGAGGGACATGTGAGCAGAGGGCACAAGTGCCAGGAAATCTGTCTCACAGAAGAGACACTTCACTAGTTAATTTATAAAGTTCATGCAATCCTTATGAAAATACCAGCATGGGTTTTTTTTTTTCCTGGATCCCAACAAGCTAGTTACAAAGTTCAAAGGAGAGGAAAATTAAAAAAAAGTCAAACAGCTGGGAAAACCCTTAAAAAGAGGAGAAGAGGGAGGGCGCAGCACCATCTCTGTGGGTCTGTCCCTGAACCACAGGGTGCCAGGCTCCGTGCAGACAGGCCTGGGTGGGCCCGAGGCAGACCCCATGCCTACAAGACCATGTCTGTGACGGAGCAGCTCCTCAGAGCAGGGCAACTGTGGGCTTGCTGACCGGGGCAGCTGGTCAGCCGCCGGGGAAAAGGCAGGAGCTGCGCCGAGGCTGATTCCACACAGACCCGAGAGCATCTATAACAATGAAATACCAGAAAAAATGGGTGGCTTCCTTTGTAACTGGGATGTGGGTAACACCTTCCCAAACGTGATTTAAAATCCAGGAATAATAAATGGCAAAATACTGGAAAAAGATGTTCATAACACCTAGTATTTTCAAAAAATATTTGTACCTTGAGACAGAAAGTAGTGTTTGTTGGCTGGGGCGGGCAAATTGGGGTGGCTGTCTAGTGGGCACAGGTCTCCCTTTGTAGCAACCAAAATGTTTTGAAAGTAGAGGTGATGGTTGCATAACATTGTGAATGTACTAAATGCCACTGAACTGTACACTTACTATTTTAATACACTTTAAAATGGTTGAAATGGTGACCCTTGTCATAATAGTGTATTTTACCTCAACAGAAGTTGTACCTTAAAATTAAGAATATTAGGATTAATATTCCTAATTCCAAAAAGCCCAACAGCTCCAAACAGCCAGAAGAAAAACACAAAATATAAGAGAAGTGCAAACCCAAACTACCCCAAGATGCCATTTCTCACGTATTAGGAGGCCTACATCCAACTTTGACAAGACGGTGGGGGAAGGCCAGCAACCTCACAGAGGCTGTGGGAATGCAAATGGCTCATCGATGGGGCTGCCCTGGTCACCTCACATACGCATTTATGGACTGGCAGCCCCACTTCTAGGAATCTACCCTGGAGATACACTGGCAAAAGGCTCGAACGACATGCACACGAGGTTATCCGCGCTGTGTTACCTGACAGTCAACAGACTGGTAATGAGCAGATGCCCTGCACTGGGGTGGTGCGGGATCAGTGGCCAGGCCACCTCTTGGAGCAGCACGACTCTGCTGGGCAAAGGCCTCTACACTGACCGTAAAGGAATGAAAGATGTTCTGCATGAGCAAGGCTGACTTACGAGGACAGTTTGTGACAAATGAGTCCGCACATCAGGCTGGGGACACAAGCACCTAGACAGATCACCTGTTCCAATTAGAACACATTTTAACTTCGTATCACCAGTGACAGGAAGGTGTGAAAACAATAGCAAAAAGTCCAAAACCTCAATCAGTTCTGTTAATAACATTATTCTGGAATAATTCTACATATCCCGTAGGATAGAGCAAATAATGTAAAGATTTTCACCTTAAAAGAGGTAAAATCAAAGAATTTTAAAACAACAAATTTTATAATAAATTTGATTTGGAAACATTAGTTTTGGATGCACGCATTTTTCTTTCAACAGCATGCACATCCCGTGCTAAAGCAGTGAGGGAAGCTGGAGCCTTTGCAACGAGATCTCACACAGCCCGGTGAAAACGTGTGAGAAAGTAAACGATAGGGCAATTTTCTGGTCCTGCACACAGAAAGGGCTGGAAGCAGAGTATGTCAGCTGTCTGTGGTCTCTGATCCCCACAGAGAACCAGGGCTTGGAGCATGCAGCTGCTGGGGGCTGAGGGGTCCCATTCAGCCACCTGCGGCACCGTGGAGCACCTCCCGTCCATCATGGGAAAACTTGGCTGGGTTGCAGCAAACACAGAGAGGACTGGGTTCCCAGGAGCCACAGCAGGAGCGAGTGGTGGCCTGGTTTGAGGAGGCATGTGAGGAGGGGCTCCACCCACCAGCCTTACTTGGGGCTGCAGGGCACCAGTAGCCCCATGACTGGCACTTCAAGGGGGCTCAGCTTTTGCGCAGGCTTTCTGGTGTGAGCTTGGCAGGGCACGCGCACAACCTGGCATAGGGATGTTCTTGCCAGAGTGCAAGCCCCTGGACACGGAGCAAGTGGAGTCGAGACCCACTTGCACTGCCAGCAGGAGGCCGGTGGGAAACACAACAGGGTCAGGCTGCTGCCACCATTCATTTTGGCCTCAGCAAAGTGAGACCAGCAGACACGTGAGGGTGCCTGTGCAGGACAGGGTGGACTGGTGGACCTTAGCAAGTGTGTGTCTGCCTTCCAGACCACAGGGGACGGATGGGAGAGGGCCAAGTCAGAACTACGGAATGCAGACACCCAGCACCCCACCTGGGGCATCCTGCAGGCTGTGGCCAGCTCCCCAGCCAGTGGCACAGGGGAGACAGGAGGACGGCCAGGCCAGCAGGTTGCATCTGCTCCTCGTCTCTTGGCTCCCAGGCCCACTTCCCTGCTGTGCTTAGGGCGCCGGCCTCTGGACTCCCTTCCAGCTGCAAGCAGCCAGGAGCCTAGGGTGCAGAGGGGATGAGTGGGTCCTGAGTCTCAGGTTCCTTGGCCCAGCCCCAGCAGGGGTGATGCCTTTGAGCTCAGCCTTCCTTCCCTCAGTGCTAAGAACGTTTTCCCCCAAACTCCTATGGTGAAATCTTCACCCCCAAGGAGATAGTACGAGAAGGTGGGCTTTTGGGAGGGGATCGGGACATGATGCACCCCCATGATGTGATCAGTGCCCTGTGGGAGACTGCAGAGGGCTAGCTTGACCACTGCCACGGCTGTAGTGGAGGGGGCTGTCCCCGAGGACGGGGCCTCTCACTGGACCAGATCGGCTGGCACCTGAATCTTGGGCTTCCAGCCTCCAGAACTGTGAGAAATAATTCTTTATAAGCCACCCAGTTTACGCATTTCCGTGACAGCAGCCTGGATGGACTGAGATAATCCAAACTGTCGTGGACAAGTGGGAATTATAACAGCTACAAATGTGGGCACAGCTCTGGGACTGGGTGGCACGCTGAGGCTGGGAGGGTTTGGAGGTGCAGCTAGAGGGGCCTACATAGCAACGAACGACCCATTTTGCATGATTCTGGTGAGAAACCAGAAAGGAAAGGAGAGTTGTAGAGAAAGTCTGTCTTAGAGAAGCCCCAATGATCCCGAACAGAATGTGGGCGGCAAAGGCCATCCTGGTGAGATCCCAGCCGGACATGGGGGTCATGTTCTTGGAAGCTGGAGGAAAAGTGGTCCTTGTTATAAAGTGACAAAGAACATGGCTGAATTGCATGTGTGGCTGGGGTTTGTTAGAAGCACAGCTGGCTGTCAGGCTGAGGGAGTCGCTAAGCAGACCCAGTGCTAGAGCAGCCAGGTTTCTCCTGAGCACTTCAGCCCAGTGCATCAGAGAAACAACCACCGATGCAACTGCTTGCAGAGAAGCAAGCAGACCTTCAAGTGTGGAAGAGTCTCAGCTCACCCACACTGACAGTTATTAGAAAGCTAGTTCAGAAAACATGCAGGGTGTGGCCAAATCCAGGGGAGATTAGTGTGGACACAATGGGAGATCAGCCAGCCATCAAACAGAAGTGGGCTCATGACCCTAAAGGCCCAGAGCCTCAGGGCCTGCTCCCCACTTTCTTGTGCCCCCCTGCTCTGGGGGGCACAGGCTATAAACATGGTTGGCATCCTGCATCTGTGAGGTGCCATCTCTGCCAGTGTACAGAATGTGAGCCATGGGGGCCTTGCTACCTCCACCTGGATTCTGAAGGGTGGGTTGGCCCGTGCCTCAGGCTCATGACCCACGCCCCACATGGTGGGGCCACTGCAGAGTAGCCCACTAGGGTGACCCAGAAGAATAGTCACTCATGTGTGCTTCCAGCCCAGGGTGGGCCACAGGCATGCACACCAACCCATGAGAACTGCACTGTGGGCCAGACCACCACCCCGTGTGTCTGGGAGGCAGCCCAGCGAGCCTGAGGTTACTCTGCAGCCTTGAGGTTCTGGACTTGCCTGGGACCCCTCACTCCCCCTTTCCAACCTCTCCTTCTAGAATGGGACTGTCCACCCCCACAGGCCCCTCTGAGGCATTCTGGAGGCACACAACTTGTCTAGTTTCACAGGTGTGCAGCTGGAGGGTACTCTGCTCAGGACGAATCCCACCTGATGGCCTCCACACGCCCTGCACCTGCCTCCCTGTGCCCCTTGGTGTCAGGGTTACCAGCCCAGTTCCTTCCACAACAGCTCTGGTCTCTCTGACAACCCCACCTGGTGATGTCTTTGTCCTCAGGCTTGGTGGAGGGGGCCTATAGCAGCCATCCCACCTTCACCCACACCCACATTACTGTGTCCTGGTGTGGCTTCTCACTGGGGGGCGGGGAAGATGTTAGGAAAAAGGAAAAGGGTTTGTGTATTTACATACATATTGAAGCATTTAGAGACAGATGACATTGTGTCTGGAATTTGCTTAAAAATACTCCAGTAAAGAGGAGGAAGAAAAGGAGATGGAGCAGTTAGAATGGGAAACATTAGCAGGTGGTGAGCTGGGTGACAGCATGAGGGGCCGGGTGTGCATTTGGATTGGAAACCTCTGTCATAAACAAACACGCTCCTGAAAGTACTACATTGTGGAGGAAAAAACGTTAACAAGCCTAAACTCCACTGCCCCCTTGTCTCACAGACACCCTTCATGGGATGGGGATGCTTCGCTCCTGAGAAGCAATGGGGGAGCTGTGACCCATCTGGTCCCTCTGTCTTCAGCTCATCACTGACTTCTCTATTCCAGATTTGTGATTACTTTAGATCTTGTCAAAACTGCAAGAAGAAAAAGAGAAGAGAGTTGCCCCTTCTTAAATTTGAGGGAAAAGACTGGAAAGCAAATAGTTACCAGCAGATCAGAGAAATGTATAGTCCACACAAGTGATGATATGCAAAATGCTCAGCCATAAAAATAAAGGCCTTTTATTTGGTTTTTCTCTGCCATTACACAGACACATGGCAACACTCTGGAACCCAGGAGACCCGCAGCCACACCCACATGGGCTGTGGGGCATCTGCCGAAGGCGAAGTGTCACAGTGCCACGTGGCCAGGCCCTGCCCTGGACGAAGCTCCACTCTGGGTCATGGGGTCACCCTCTTGTAGGTGATGTGAAGATGCTGAGTCATGGGCTGGGTAGTGGTTGCCATGGAGACGGTCTGTTCAAGTTTGCCTTCAGAATTCAGCCTGAATTTTCGTGTAATCTGAGCAGAACAAAACAAACACAAAACACCTTAGTTTTGCCTTCCAAAGATTCAACAAACCCTTGAGGTTGGACCATAGGCCCTGTGCTCCTGTGGAGGCGGCAGTGTGTTGCCGGAGTGGCCAAAGGCCTGTGAGCCAGGCAGTGTCCACCAGCAAACAACAGACACTCTGCTCACTGCCAAGGCCAAGGGGTCTTGGCCCCTTTCCGTGCCCTTCAGTTTTCCCCAGAAGACTTAACAGGTGAACATGGACACTGGTCTCAGTTTAGGTTAGAAGCAGTCTTTTTCTTTCTTATCTCTGTAAATTATACACTTGATTAGACAAAAGATGACCTTCCAACAAGTTCCTTCTTATTCTATTTTCATTCTACAACCTGAACTGATGTCAAATGTATTCTTGGAAAACTCTGGAATCACTAATTCAACAAAATTATGGCTGTTTCCAAGAAGAACACAAACCTGTAGCAACCAGTCCCCCAGTGAGAAAACCCTACAAGCCTGGGATGTCTGCAAACAGTGAGAGCACGGCGGCCGTGGAGAGACAACCCCAGTGGTCATCATTCTCCAGCACTCCAGAACTGATCGGGGGCTCCAGAGGGTATGAAATAGGAGTTCTGCTTCAGGCCACAGCCAAACTACTTTGTAACTGAAAATCCCTCTGGCAGAGAAAAAACATTAAAGCCACATTTCAAATAATCTATTTACAAGCATCAGAGAACCACCAAAGCAGTAAGGACCAAGGTCCCAGAGAGAAGGGAGTGTACAGTGTGATCCAACTTGGAGGCACTGAGGCATGTGCTGACTATAAGGGGCGACCTGGATGCAGAGGGGAAGGGGTGGGACAAGAGGAAAGTGGTGACTGACAAGCTGGGGAGCTGGACTGTGTGTTCCCAGACTGGTGGAGCTAGACTGCATGGCGCGGCATACACTCTGGAATTCAGTGCCTGCCCAGAAGGAATCCGGACCATGGTAAACAACCCAGAATTTTGGTTGGGACCCCTGAAGGGCTGAACCTAGAAGTAATAGTTAACCAGAAATAGATCAGGAAGTCCAGTTTCAAAATAGCTCACTGTCTTATTAACAGGATCTGCCCTTCCTAGACCTACAACCAGAAGCATGGAAACAGTTCTTTGGTCACAGATAACAATATACACAGCCTCACGATAGCTACAGGTTTTCATACATGACATCTAGAATTCAAGGGGAAAAAAAACTACTTAGCATAGGTGATAAACCCAAAAGAAAAACAGCTAACGGAAATAGACCACCCACTGGGGGGTGGGGGGTGGGGATGGAAATGCCAAGATTGGAGTTACTAGAAAACAGTATGGAGGATTATTTTAGCAGAGAATTTTAAACTCTGTCCAAAGAATAAGGTGGAAAAGCTACAGTTGCACAACTACCTCCTCAAATTGAAACACCCAAAATGGAATTAGAAGATTAAACACATCTGAAGAGAGGACTGGTAAACTGAAAAATGGCCAGAGGAAAATATCCAGACTCAACTGGTGAGAAAAGAGGTTGGAAAGTAAGGATGAAGCAATTTCTTTCTTTTTAAAAAAATTTTTTATTAAGGATTTATTGATAAACACTCTTATGAAGGTTTCACATGAAAAAAAATGTGGTTACTACATTTAACCATATTATCAAGTCCCCACCCATACCCCAATGCAGTCACTGTCCTTCAGTGTAGTAAGATTACTGTTTACCTAAGGATGAAGCAATTTCTAACGGGTGCAATCAGAGTCAAAGATAGAATGGAGTACAGGCAATATGTGAAGAGATTATGGCCATTTTCTGAGACTCACAAAAGATACCAAGCAACAGAGTCAAATCATATCATGGCAAAACACTGGCTGGTCAGCAAAGACAAGACAGACAAACACTTGCATGCAGCAGGTGGTGGGGTGAAAAACAGTAACTTCACATGAATGGCAAGATTTGGAACTGACTTTTCACCAGAAAGGCAGGGAGCCAGCAGGTAATGGAGCGATATCTTCAAAGCACAGTTTACCCCCGAACAATGCAGGGGTCACAGGCTCTCTCCCTCCATGCCATGGAAATTCCATGTATAACTTCTAACTCCCCAAAAGCCTAACTACTAATAACCTACTATTTACCAGAAGTCTTACCCTTAACATAAGTTGTTGATTTACACTTATTTTGCATGTTATATGTATTATATACTGTATCTCACAATAAAATAAGCTGGAAAAAAGAAAATGTTTTTCAAATTGTCACAAATATAAAAAAAAAAAACCCTTCCAGTATATTTGTTGAAAAAAATCCACATGTAAATGGACCCACTCGGTTTAAACCTGTGTTGTGCAAGGGTCAGCTGTAATTAAAATAACTGCCACCCTAGCATTCTAGCTGCAGAGAAAATACCCTTCAAAAACGAAGGCAGAATAAAGGCATTCTTAGAAAAGAAACACTCAGAGAGCGCACCCCAGCAGGACTCCCCACCCTTTAAAGAAAATTCTAGAGGAAGTTCTTCAGGTTTGAAGGAAGTGACCCCTGACAAGCACAAAGAGGCATGACGTGCAGAGCAACAAAGGAGTAAAAGTGTGGATGGCTGTAGGTGAACAGAGTACAAAGCATAGTCGTGATGTCCTTGTGCGTCAGATCACATGGCAGCATGGGCGGACAAGGCAGGAGGACGACCATGGGGCTGGCACCAGCACCTGTACTGCAGTGCCTCTGGGCCACAGCGGCATCAGTGTCACCCAGAAGGGGTGGAAATGCACCCCGGACCCCACCCAGACCCTGTGGGTCAGATTGAGGTTCTAACAAGGGTCTCAGGAGACTCACACATACACCACAGTCTGCAAGTGCTGTCTTTAGGTCCTTGCCATAGTCCAGATTTAGTCCAGTACTAAGCTCTTTAAACTTCAATGAGCCTAGGATGCACACTGTACTCCCTATGGTGACCATCAACAGGGCAGTAGGAGAACATCTAAAAGCCAATAAACAGAAAATGAATGATGAGAGACAGCAGGGAGTGAGCAGAGGACCCAGACACCAGAATGACCAGGTAGTAGTCACAAGTACAGGCAAGCTGTCCTGCCTGTACCACCTTCTTTTAACTCTACGTTATTTTGGAATTCCACTTGAAAATAAACAGTTTTGCCCTTGAGACCATTGTCCAAAGAACGGAAATGAGTGGAGAGAAACAAGGTGCACACTGCACACGTGCAGGACGTGCTGCTGGCCTCAGAGCTCGTGCCTGGGAGACCCTGCTCCCCGGGCCTCCTTGCCTCTGCTGTGGAGCAGCATGAGGTCTCACGGTGCCCACTGGCTGTTCCCCTCACACTGAACACTGCTTTATACTGTGCAGATGGAGCATGGGGACAGTGGTGGGGGGACGCTGTCATGAGCCTCTCCAAGAACAAGAGTGAGACCAGGCTTACCTTTCATGCTGAGCCTACCTGACTGGTGCCGAGGCTGCCTGCCTCTTAACAAGTAACACTAGAGGGTAACTTGCCGTTTCTGAATGGCTCCGTCACCCACCACCTCAGGGTGGTCTGTCTGCATTGCAGGGCAGAGGGGCCCCAACACCAGCAACGGCGGCACCAGCGCTTGGCTCCCCTTGGATGAAATTCCTCATGCTGTTTCCTCAAATGGAAGTCATTTGGAAGGATTTAAAGCCGAGGCAGGCTGCTGCATCACTAAGGCTCAAAGCTAGACCTCTTTTGGTGCCTACGGCCTGTGGAGACACCCGGAAGTCTGATGAGTCCTGTGGTCACGCCCAGGCTGCGTGGCACCTGAAGCACCATTTGGGTAAGCGTCCTACTGAGCCACAGCCTCAATGAGGTGGGGCCTTTAAGACTACCAAGTGCAGCTTGTTGAGGCGCTGGGTGATCACAGACAGGGTGCCACACAGCCAGGAGCCAGCTCAAGGGGCCCAGAGCCTCTGGGATGAAGGGAGGACCAATGCTCAGTTTCCTAGACTGCACAGGCCTGGACAACTGGAGCAGAAGTGCGATGTGAGCGTTTCTTGATGATTTAATGCTTTCACAAAGTGCTTTTATTCTTACTGTTTTGTTCAGTAGGGAAACAGTGGAAAAGTAAATGTTAGGAGGAAGGAAGATGGCTCTGACTTTGTTTTAAGCCCTAAAATAAGGAAACTGGAAGCCACAGTGGCTGCTGTGCCCACATCCAACACTTGTGCTGAGCCATCAGGCAAGAGTGAGGATGAGCAGGCCAAACCAGGTAAGCCTGGCACTGCACTCTGCTGCCTGAGAATGTCCAGACACCACAGGCCCTCACAGCCCGGCAGCCAGTTGCTACGGTTACAAAGCATAACAAAAGACCACATGCTGCAAATACAGGTTCTTTCTTTTTCCTTTCCACTGACAGCCAATGAGAAAAGGCAGACAGAAATGTAAAAAACACATGTAAGGGCTTAATAGCAAAGTGGAGCTAGAAGAAGAAAAGTTCAGTGAATTGGAAAACAGGCCAATGTAAAATATCCAAACTAAATAAAATAGAGAAAACAGACTGAAGCAAAACGAACAGTCTCAAGGACATGGCCTAACATACGCTTACCAGGAGTTCAAAAAGGAAAAGAGAGTTGAAGAAATAATGGCTAAAAAATCCCCAAATCTGATGAAAAACAAAATCTTAGGATGAAAGAATCTCAGGAGACCCAAGCAGGATAAATAAAAAGAAAACCATATCCAGGAAAGGAAGAAGTAATACTGTCTATAATAGCAGATAACTTTATGTAGAGAATCCTGAGGAATTTGTTTAAAAAAAAATCTACTAAGATAAATAAGTGAATTTAGGAAACATGATATAAAGTCATAAGTCAACTGTATTTCTATATACTAGCCACAAATAGAAAAATAAAAAAATAATTTACAACAGCATACAAACCCCCAAAACACTCAGGGATAAATTTAACAAAATAGGTACCAAGACATGTACACTGAAAACTACACAACAATTAGGGTGAGAGACACCTAAACGGAGATATTTACCATGGAATTGGATTGGAAACACTCATTATACTGAAGATGGCACTTCCTAAATTAATCTAGAAAATCAAGCAACCCCAACAAGAAGTTTTCTAGAAATCGACAACCTGATTTTAAAATTCATATGGAAATGCAAAGAGTTCTTGGATAGCCAAAATAATTATTTTTATACTTTCCCAGTCTAATTTCTTTTTTGGTATCATTAATCTACAATTACATGTGCACCATTATGGTTACTAAACTCCCCACTTCATCAGGTCCCCCCCACCAACCTCATTACAGTCACTGTCCATCAGCGTAGAGAGACACTATAGTCACTACTTGTCTTCTCTGAGTTGTACAGCCCTCCCCGTGCCCCCCCAACATTATGTCTGCTAATCGTAATGCCCCTTTTTCCCCCTTGTCCCACCCTTCCCACCCATCCTCCCCAGTCCCTTTCCCTTTGGTAACTGTTAGCCCATTCTTGGGTTCTGTGAGTCTGCTGCTGTTTTGTTCTTTCAGTTCTTTTCTTTGCTCTTATGCTCCACATATGAGTGAAATCATTTGATATTTGTCTTTTTCGGCTTGGCTTATTTCACTGAGCATAATACCCTCTAGTTCCATCCATGTTGCAAATGGTAGGATTTGTTTTCTTCTTATGGCTGAATAATATTCCATTGTGTATATGTACCACCTCTTCTTTATCCATTCATCTACTGATGGACACTTAGGTTGCTTCCATTTCTTGGCTATTGTAAATAGTGCTGCAATAAACATAGGGGTGCATCTGTCTTTTTGAAACTGGGCTGCTGAATTCTTAGGGTAAATTCCTAGGAGTGGGATTCCTGGGTCAAATGGTATTTCTATTTTGAGCTTTTTAAGGAACCTCCATACTGCTTTCCACAATGGTCAAACTAATTTGCATTCCCACCAGCAGTGCAGGAGGGTTCCCCTTTCTCCACATCCTCGCCAACATTTGTTGTTGTTTGTGTTTTGGATGTTGGCCATCCTTACTGGTGTGAGGTATTCTCATTGTGGTTTTAATCTGCATTTCTCTGATGATTAGCGATGTGGAGCATCTTTTCACGTGCCTATTAGCCATCTGAATTTCTTCTTTGGAGAAGTGTCTATTCATATCCTCTGCCCATTTTTTAATTGGATTATTTGCTTTTTGTTTGTTGAGATGCGTGAGTTCTTTATATATTTTGGATGTCAACCCCTTATCGGATATGTCATTTATGAATATATTCTCCCATACTGTAGGATGTCTTTTTGTTCTACTGATGGTGTCCTTTGCTGTACAGAAGCTTTTCAGCTTGATATAGTCCCACTTGTTCATTTTTGCTTTTGTTTCCTTTGCCCGGGAGATATGTTCATGAAGAAGTCGCTCATGTTTATGTCCAAGAGATTTTTGCCTATGTTTTTCTCTAAGAGTTTTATGGTTTCATGACTTACATTCAGGTCTTTGATCCATTTTGAGTTGACTTTGGTGTGTGGGGCTGGACAGTAGTCCAGTTTCATTCTCTTACATGTAGCTGTCCAGTTTTTCCAACACCAGCTGCTGAAGAGCTGTCATCTCCCCATTGTATACCCAAGGCTCCTTTATCATATATTAATTGACTGTATATGTTTGGGTTAATGTTTGGATTTTCTATTCTGTTCCACTGGTCTGTGGGTCTGTTTTTGTGCCAGTACCAAATTGTCTTGATTACTGTGGCTTTGTAGTAGAGCTTGAAGTCAGGGAGTGTAATTCCCCCTGTTTGATTCCTCCTTCTCAGGATTGCTTTGGCTATTCGGGGTCTTTTCTGGTTCCATATGAATTTTAGAACTATTTGTTCCAGTTCATTGAAGAAAGCTGTTGGTAGTTTGATAGAGATTGCATTGAATCTGTAGATTGCTTTAGGTAGTATTGCCATTTTGACAATATTGATTCTTCCTAGCCAAGAGCATGGGATGCATTTCCATTTGTTAGTGTCCTCTTTAATTTCTCCTAGGAGTGTCTTGTAGTTTTCAGAGTACAGGTCTTTCACTTCCTTGGTTAGGTTTATTCCTAGGTATTTTATTCTTTTTCATGCAATTGTGAATGGAACTGTTTTCCTGATTTCTCTTTCTGTTAGTTCATCATTAGTGTATAGGAAAGCAACAGATTTCTGTGTGTTAATTTTGTATCCTGCAACTTTGCTGAATTCAGATATTAGTTCTAGTAGTTTTGGAGTGGAGTCTTTAGGGTTTTTTATGTACAGTATCATGTCATCTGCAAATAATGACAATTTGACTTCTTCTTTACCAATCTGGATGCCTTGTATGTCTTTGTTTTGTCTGACTGCCGTGGCTAGGAACTCAGTACTACGTTGAAAAACAGTGGGGGGAGTGGGCATCCCTGTCTTGTTCCCAATCTTAGATGAAAAGCTTTCAGCTTCTCGTTGTTAAGTATAATGTTGGCTGTGGGTTTGTCATATATGGCCTTTATTATGTTGAGGTACTTGCCGTCTATACCCATTTTGTTGAGAGTTTTTATCATGAATGGATGTTGGATTTTGTCAAATGCTTTTTCAGCACCTATGGTGATGATCATGTGGTTTTTGTTCTTTTTGTTGATGTGGTGGATGATGTTGATGGATTTTCGAATATTGTACCATCCTTGCATCCCTGAGATGAATCCCACTTGATCGTGGTGTATGATTCTCTTGAAATATTTTTGAATTTGGTTTGCTAATATTTTGTTGAGTATTTTTGCATCTATGTTCATCAGGGATATTGGTCTGTAATTTTTTTTTTTTGGTGAGGTCTTTGCCCGGTTTTGGTATTAGAGTGATGCTGGCTTCATAGAATGAGTTTGGAAGTATTCCCTCTTCTATTTTTTTGGAAAACTTTAAGGAGAATGGGTATTATTTCTTCTCTATATGTCTGGTAAAATTCAGAGGTGAATCCATCTGGCCCGGGCGTTTTGTTCTTGGGTAGTTTTTTGATTACTGATTCAATTTTGTCGCTGGTAATTCTCTGTTTAGGTTTTCTGTTTCTTGCTTGGTCAGTCTTGGAAGATTGTATTTTTCTATGAAGTTGTCCATTTCTTCTAGGTTTTCCAGCTTGTTAGCATACAGATTCTCTTAATATTCTCTTATAATTCTTTGTATTTCTGTGGGGTCTGTTGTGATTTTTCCTTTCTCATTTCTGATTCTGTTTATGTGTGTAGATTCTCTTTTTCTCTTAATGAGTCTGGCTAGGGTTTATCTATTTTGTTTATTTTTTCAAAGAACCAGCTCTTGGTTTCATTTATTTTTTTCTATTGTTTTATTCTCCTCAATTTTATTTATTTCTTCTCTAATCTTTATTATGTCCCTTCTTCTGGTGACTCTGGGCCTCATTTGTTCTTCTTTTTCCAATTTCAATAATTGTGTCTTTAGACTATTCATTTGGGATTGTTCTTCCTTCTTTAAATAGGCCTGGATTGCAATATACTTTCCTCTTAGAACTGCCTTTGCTGCGTCCCACAGAAGTTGTGGCTTTGTGTTGTTATTTGTCTCCATATATTGTTTAATCTGTTTTAATTTGGTTGTTGATCCATTGATTATTAAGGACCAAAACAATTTTGGGAAAAAAATAAAAAGAATAAAGGCTACACAGCCTACAGTACCTGAATTTAAGGATTAATATAAAACTATTGTAAGCATGACAGTGTAGTATTGGTATGAAGACAGATTTGGAGACTAATGGGATAGAGCAAATCCAGAAAAAGACCCGTACAAATACAGCAAAAAGCAGATTGTGATAAGGCACCTATGTACTACAACGAGTTAAGGGCAGTCTTTTTTTTCCAACAAATGTGCTGGAGAATTGGATATGTGTATGAAAAAAATGAAAGAATATTGATCCCAACCTGATACCATACAAATGCATGAATTCCAAAAACCTTAGGCAGAAGGAAAAAATATAAAGATTCTTTAGAAAATGAAGGTTAAAAATCTTTGCTGTCTGGGTTAGGTAAACATTTTTAAGACAGGGCACAAAAGCACTAACTTTTTCAAAAGAAAACATTGATAGAAGAACTTCTTCCAAAATAGAACATTTGGTTAAAAAGAAACAAAAGGCAAGCCATAAACTGGGAATGTAGTTGTATGCCCACTGCTTGATGAATGGCTTGCCCAGAACACATAAACCCCTGCCATTCAGCCATGCCACAAGAGCTCACTGAGGAAAAGGGCACTCACTTCATAAAGGAGATACAAGTGGCGAAGAGCACAATGAGAAGACAAGTGACATGACTTGTCATCAGGGAACACAGGGTGCACCGCAGCGGAACGCCACCCTGGCCACCACGTGTCACTCAGGGACCCACGCTGGAGGAGGGGCGGGTCCACGGCTGGCCCTCTGCACTACTGTGTGCAGTGATGCGGCCGCCCTAGTACATGGTCTGGCACTCCTTGTGACTCAGCAGTCCCCATCCTAGGCATTCACCCAAGAGAAATGGGAGCACGTGCTCACACATACCTGAGTGTGACTGTTCATAACAGCCCAGAAGCGGAAACAAACCAAACAATGTCCAGCCACAGAATGAGTAAGAAAAATGGGTACATGCAGCTGGTGTAATACTACTCACCCATCAAAAACAACCCAATTACTAATAAAAGCAACAGCACAACTGAGTCTCAAAAACATCACCCTCTATAAACTGGACAGAGAGAGTGCACGTTGTACAGCACACTGAGAGAGTCCAGGCGACACACACCTAGTCCCCAGTGACAGAAACTGGGTCCAGCTGTGGGGTGGGTTCCGAGGGCTGATTGCAAGGAGCCCAGGGACTTCCTGGGCTGATGGGTTGTTCTCTTCTTGCTGAGCATGTTACAAAGTGAATACCCTTGTCCAAATGTGTCAAAATGCCCACTTGAAGTGTAGCATTGACAGCATGTAAAATTATATCTCAATAGAATTGATTTTTTTTAAGTTAAAAAAAGTTCTTTTAAGCCCCAGTAATTAAGACAGTGTGTTATTAGCATAGGGACAGGAAGACCCCTTGGAACAGGAGAGACACGGAAAGACACCCTGAGGCGGACGGTGAGGCGTGCAGACAGGGGCTCAGGATAGGAGCTGGCTGGGCTCCACCAGAGAGGCCAGGGCAGCCCTCCCATGTGCCCAGACTCAATCTAGGTACAGGATGACCTAAGGGAAAGGTTTCCAGTCAAACTGTAGAGCTCCTGGCAGGGGGGAAGAAGATATATTTCTTGATCTGTTCTTAGGGAAAATTGCTTAAATTAAGACACATTAAAACAGAATCCAGAAAGGAAGAAACTGGTAAATTGAACCATATATAATTAAGAATTTGTTTCTCAAAAACAATAAAGAGGAGAGATCCTCATGAATAAAAAAGGTATTTGCAACACATACAACATGTCTAAATTATATGAAGAAGTCCTAATGTTCATGAGAACAGATGCAGCAGGTGGTCAAAGATCTGAACAGGATTTGGCAGAGGATGTACCAAAAAGACAGGAGATGCTCAACCACCATGATCAGAGAAACCCGACACAGAGGCCCCCACCTCTGGATATGGCCAGAATTAACGGGTGGAGGTTCTAGAAGGCGGGGCCTCCCTGACCCTCAGAATCAAAAGGGGTATGGGCCTGGACCCACTTTGTCTCAGGGCTGCTGTAGGTCACACACTATACACACTGTGGGGGGGCAGTCTTAAGTGACCAGAGATGCAGGGGGCCTATCCCAATGTTTGCAATGACTCCCGGGGTCTCAGAAGCTAGGCATTCTGCCCACCAACTGCTGGGTGGACAGATGCAGTCCTGTCCCTTGCCTCCTACTCTCCTGGCTTCACATGTGAGTTTTCTCCCTTCCTGGTTCTCCCACATCATTGCAGGGGGTTAAGGCCAACCCAGGGAAGGGAAGGCCATCCCACGGGGAGGGAGGAGCAGCCCAGGGGAGGAGGCCAGCCCAGGGGGAGGGAGGAGCAGCCCATGGGGAGGGAGGAGCAGCCCAGGGGAGGAGCAGCCCAAGGGGAGGGAGGAGCAGCCCAAGGGAGGGAGGAGCAGCCCATGAGGAGGGAGGAGCAGCCGGGGGTGGGGGGAGGGCAGCCCAGGGGAGGGAGGAGCAGCATAGGGGGAGGAGGCCAGCCCAGGGGAGGAGGCCCACTCAGGCACTGCAACCAGCCTTGGATTAGCTAGGTCACTTTGTGGAGCAGAGCCCTCCCCTTGGCCCCAACCCCACAGGCCTCCCCTCCACTCCCCTTCTCCTTCCTTTTGCAGAAAATGTACTTTTTTGTTTATTTAATAAAACCCAAAGTTAGTCTCTGGTAATAAAGTAAATAAAATCCAAACAAAACCCTGATAGAACAGGTAGCCTTTGGCAAATATGAGAAAAAAGACACAAAACAGAAAAATATGGGGGACACAGAGGCGGGTAAAGAGGGAGTATGTGTTACTTCTTCCAGAAACTCTGTAAACCTACATGAAATTGGCACTTTCCTGGGAAACGTGCTGTGGAGAAAGTGAAGGTTCCTGGCCCTGGTTGGCCTGCTCACTACACACGTGTGGACAATACGTCGTTGACTATATAAAGAGCTCCGCCCAGTGCTCTGGGCTTCACGGTGGCACAGCTGCAAGGCTGCAGGAGAGCAGAGACAAGAGTGGAGTGGTGGCAACGCCGAGGAGAGAGACTGAGATGGCTGCGGGGGGCCCAGAGGCCCAGAAGCAGATTCCCTCTGAGTGGACGGGATTCTAGTGATTGAGCTGCCACCGTAGGAATAAAGGTGGGTATAAACCCTTTCATTCCAAGAAAGTTCCACTGTCATTCTTTGGTCTCATTGAATCCATAGTGAACTTGTCCGGGGCTGAAACCCCTTGGCAAGATACATGCATTTGCACAGGAAACAAGGCAGGAGACCTGGACAGCTGAGCAACGAGGAAAGCAGAGGCACCACCAGGTCTTGTCCCTGTACTCCCACGGCGCCCAGCCCAGGCCCTTTCCAAGGAGGTCTACTGGAACGGCCATTCCCATGGGCTCCTCCTTCATCGGGGCAGAAATGGCTATGAAGCTCCCTGCTCATTCTGGGGATAACTGATGATCTCTGAAAACACTTATTTACTCTATCACGACAAGTAGGCATATCTTTAAAAAGCAATCATGACTCAACCTTTAGAGGTTATTAATACAATTCACTTCATCAACAGCTTCAAGTGGAAAAAACAGAATCCTCCCAAAAGAGGTTGCAAAAGCATTTGATGAAACTCAAAACCCATCTGTACATGTGACTCCTAGCACCCTGGGAACAGCATCTCCCTCACACAGCAAAGGCTGCCCAACAGTAAGTAGCACCAAATATCCCACAAGGGGGGCAACTCAGAAGGATGCCCACCAAGTTGGGGACGAGTGGCAACACTCGGTCACCCACGAATCAGTGCGACGCCCGGGACCCAGCTGTCAGGGGGCGAGACATCCTGTTCAACCGAAACTTACAGAAACCACAAGTTTTCCCATAAAACATCAACAACCACTTAGAGATGAATGGAAATGACATCCCATTACACAGCAATGGCAGGTATAAAGCACCTGCGACTTCACTCCAGCATGAAACATCCAAGACCCCACAATGAAAATTATGAAGAAATAAACTTGCAGGTAAGACCTGAAATTGCTGCAGCCACCAGGTGTTGTGTGCAACCACCATGCAAAGCCAAGTTTTCCTCAAGCCGAACCCCATCCATGCAACCGTGCTGCAAACCTGTGGACCCAGACAGGCCATCCAGGAGAGGACATGCCTAAGAACCCAGCAGACAGAGAAAAAAATACTGGAAACTCTGCCTAGAAGTTAAATTTAACACAAAGCTATGGTCGTCTTAAGTTACCAGATGATTTTAAGTTACTGCTGGAGAAGAAGCAGACAAATAGACAAAAAGAAACAGACCTTCTCCCCATTTACAGGGGTGTGGCTTAAGACAGGTATGACATTTCAAGTATGAGGGATCCCTGGTGCTGGGTGGGAGTCAGATCTGTACACTGCACCATGTAAGCAAATGTGCCAGAGGCCAAAGGTCTGAGGCACGGAGGGAAACTATAGGACATGGAGCAGAGATTCATCCCTGGGAGAACGCATGGCCTGAGCAAGACCCAGAATCCAGACTGTATGGCAAAGGGCCCCAGAGACAACTCAGGAGCTCCCAGCCTGTGGACAGAATGCGCTGTCAGCCGCGCAGTAGGAGGCACTGAATGCGCAGGCTTGTATGTGCACTCCGACAGATTCGGGCTGCTGAGGGCAGAAGCTCCCACGAGTCACCAAGAAAATCGTCCCCTGAAGAAGAGGCAATGGCTGAGAACACCGGTACACAGAGCGAGAAGCGAATGGCTAACAGGCAGCGGACAGCCCTGCTCCCTCACGGGCCGAATTTAAACACAGATGAGGTACCATCTTTTACTGACCAGATTCAAAAGGCTCCAAGCTGGAAGCCACACCGTGTTGGTAATGGAGCAGGCAGCCAGGCCCCTCATGGGATGCTGCTGGGAATGCAGCTGTTAAGTAAAGCAATTTAACCATATCTAACGAATTTAAAATGCAACTGTCCTTTGATCCAGCAATTCTACTGGGAGCAATCTGCCAAATAAATACAGATATACTTGTGAAAGCGAACAGCACAAATGTAAAAAAGGATGTTTGAGGCAGGAACACAAGAACACACCTGATCTTGCTGACAACCGGCCAGGGGCCAGACTACTACATCGCGCCCCAGCCCTGGCACAAGCCAGCCTCGGCAATGATGTAGGTGTGGGGCGGACAGACCTCCAAGACGAGGCGGTTGGTGGGTTGGGGGGTGAGGCATGGCAGCGGCAAGGGGGTTGCCTCACAGGCTCACCTGCTCCACATGGGGCTCCTTGGCAAAGGAGATCCTGGCAATGGAGTGGGATGCGATGCTCAGCTCCTGCCCGTTCACCTCACCCTCCTCCACTTCCACGATGCCTGCAGGGAGGGTGCTTTCTCAATGCACGGCAGCTGGACCTCCCCCTACCCCTACCCCTGTGCAACCAAGGGTTCAATGCGTCTCAACTCTGAGGCCACAACATGCCCCCTCGCCTGCAGGGAACCCCAGTATGAGGAGAGGCTGGCAGGTGACCTACAGGGGTTGCCCTGGACCTAGGCCTGTCTCTCCTCCACCCCACCCTAGCTGCCCCCCAACTTCCAGCCCCACGCCCTGGGCAGCTACATTCCACGCCTGGTTCCTCCTGATCATCTACCTGGTTCCAGAAAATGGCTTGCTTGAGCCAATGAGCAAGGTAGAGGTTCAAGGAGCTGAGTTTTGAGTAATTTCTAATTCGTGAACCTGGCAACTATTTTAGGATGACCTCCCATTGTGGGCAGAGCTGAATTCCAGAGAGAGAGCCCAGTGGGGGTGAGCCGCCCCATCCAGTCTTTTCCACCGCACCGCCCCCACAGGAGCTTGTCTTGTGCTTCCACTGAAAGAGCCAAGGGGTGGAGCTAAGGGAAAAGACAACCAACCCCATCTCACAGAGGCGCTCCTGTGGCCCTACCCACCCCGGGGACCCAGGCTCAGAGACCCTAGACACGGCCCCGGCCCCTCTCCTGTCTGCCCCGCTGAGCCCAGGCCTGCTGCTTTCCTCCCTGAAGGTGCCTGTAGGATGATGTCCACGTCTCAATAGTCCCTCACAAGATGGGTCCACGAGCAGGGACACACCCAGGCGGCAGGTGCTGCCTCACCCATTGGCCCCCTGCCTGGCCAGCATGCACAGAGCATGGGTGGAAGGCAGGATGGGTGGTCAGCCAGAGGGGTACCTGTGTTCTGGGCGCTGACGAAGGCCACCTTGTTGGTGTGGGGCTTGAGGCGGATGAAGCCACACTCCCTGTGCATGGGTCTGCGCGTGTCCAGGTGGAAGGCGTTGAACCTGGACAGGTGATTGGAAGAGGTGAAGCCCCAGGCCCTGATGCCCACCAGAGATCCCCCAACTTTGTGGAGCACACGGCTCCTCTGTAAAGCACCCACCCTCCAAACGTAAAGGTGCTTCTTGTTCACGTGGAGCACAGGTGTGTATAGGACACAGCACAGGAGGCACAGCAGATGTGTGCGGGCATGACCCACCAGGTGTGGCAGGGCCTTCCACCCCGCCCCCACCCGGAAGCAGCCCTCCTGGAGTCCCCAGCCCACATCCATGTCTTCCTACTGATGGTTCCTGTCTTCAGGGTCTGGCTTCCTGGCTGACGGACCCTGAGGCCAGGAATTTGTTCTTCATGATTCGGGGCACACCTTCCCCCAGGCCCTTTCAGCACCAGCACCTCACATGCTTCTCTGTCCTATGAGCTCCACAGATACGGTACGATCCCACACCAATACCAGGCCTTTCCTCCTTTGAGCTGTTCTCCTGCTTGGGAGTCACATCAGTTCACATGGTAAGAAACAGGGCAGGCAGCAAGCCAGGACACGGCTTCTCATCAACCGCGCGGTGACCTCAAAGCCACCGTGGTAGATGACGTGGCCAGCTGCCTTGAGCTGAGCGCTAACCCACAACTAAAAACCAGCCTGTGTAACTTCACTGGCACCTGAGTGGCTGTAGGGACCTATCCATAGACAAGTTCTGGATGGGCTGGTGCTGGTGGCCATGGCTCACATAAGTGGGGACCATGCCCTCCCCGACTATGACCCCTCATGAGACATACATTTCATATCCTGATCTACCACACACACAGTTACACTTACCAAATATTTACTTTCTACTCTATTCTGCTTAATTTTTCTTTAAATGCACCTCACAAAACTGACTAGCATTAAAAGAAAATTAATGTTAGATACAAAATTCTCTACTGGGTTGTAACCCACAGTTCAAAAAGACTGCTTTATATTTTGTGAGTTATTTTGTGTTATCCAGAGTTGCCACCTTTTGTGCAGAATATTATTTTGCCCCCATCCATTCTATCAGGAATAAGACAATAAAGTTTGAGGTAATACTTTTTAAAACAGTAACATCTAAATCCTTCTGAAAATGCCAGGGATTATATACATAGTCTCAAGTTAGTAAGATTCTTAACAGAATTAGTTGTATAGGGGAGACTGGGGAATGGATGGAGTCTTACTTTCTACTTTATATCTTCTTTATTTCTATACTCTAAAAACATGCATTACTTCTGTAGTTGAAAATTAAAAACATTCTCAGCCTGCCCCATCCCCCTCTACTCGGCCCCTGCACTGTGGCCTGCCTCCTGCCTTCCCAGAAGCCTCGCCTCTTTCCCTGACGTGTGGGTGCAGCTGTAGGACCTCGGAGCTCTTCTGCTCTGCTGGGCAGTAAGAGTGCGAGAGCCACACACCAAGAACTTTTTTGAGACCTCAAACAGCTCAGGGGTACATCTAAAAGAGATCCACAGCCTCTGATTTCCAGAGATATTGGGGTGACTAAGTTCCAAACAGGAATACAGCCCCTGAGGAGGACTTGCATTTACTGTTATAGGGTTAGTAAGCCTGAGATTTCTGTTGTCAGCCTAGTATCTTAAAAAATGTGAGAGAACAGAAAGTACCATTTTTACCCACTGTGTCTTAGTTCTCAAGTTTGGGGCAGGAAGAGGGCGCCTTGATGAAACAGCACCACCAAGCCCATTTTCCGTTTCCCAAATGGCACTGGTCTGTCTTTCACCAGCCTGGAATTGCCTGCAGGGCAATGGGGCAGGGGGGCACTTACGAGAAGTTCAGCACGGGCTGGCCGGCATGGGAGATGTGTGCCTCCTCCAAGTACTGGAAGGGCTGCAGCGTTGGGAAGGTACCGGCTCCTGGTGGGTCTGACAGCCAAGTGCCCAGCATCCAGGACAGCGGCTCCACCACTGGGCTCATCGTGGGTGACTCTGAGAAGAGAAGTAAGAGACGATCAGTTCTTCCTCGCCCACTGTCTTACAGCCACACCTGCTGAGCCCTGTGTGGAGACGCACGCTCAGTACTGGAGCAGCCCTCACAATTTCAGCTAATACTGCAGGACCCCAACAGGCCACTAACCACTGTCAAGAAAGGCAAAAAGTACAAACAATTAGCAAATGTCACTTTGCCAGGTCCAGCCTCAAAAGTCCCTGCAGCTCCTGCACAGAGAAGTGTGGGAGGGGCCTGGTGGGCTCCAGCGCAGGGACAAGGGGCGTGAGGGGACACCAGGGGCCGAGGAGCAGGCAGGGTGTGCAGCCTGCTCAAGGCTAGACTCAGGTTCCTGGGAGGCTCCGGTCCCACATCAGACCTCCCCATGCCCAGTCGGCCTCTGCAGGCCACTACCTGCCCAAGAACCACTGTCACTGCATGGGAGGGGTGACACCAGGCCTTGAACTGAGAGGGTCAGGTGCAACGGACCCAGGTGCAGGGCAGGAGCTGGGCTCACCATTCTGCCATGTACCCCCAGTCCTGCTCCACCAAGCAATCAGGGACTGAGGCTGGTTATGACCACGAGCTGCGGAGTTTTCAGTGAGGTCCCATCAGCTGGGTGGTGTCCTTATTTGCAGGTTAACGCAGCTGTGGGGTGGGCTGTGAGGCCTGGGAGGGGGGACCTGCCCCACCTCCTGCTGCCCCCAGGGCACTCAACAGGGGCAGCTATTGCCCCTCTGAGCCACGCCCTGTCCCATGCCTTGTCACACCTGACTCTCAGCACTTTAATCCCAACAATTAATAAGATACTGAGGAAAAGCAGGGGCGGAGAGCACACACCAGCGGACCCGTGCAGGAGGCTCGACGATCCAAGTCTGGGCTTTTTCAACTGATTCGAATGTGCCACGGCACTGGCTTCCATGCCAGGGCCAATGCTGCAGGGCCAACCCCAGGCCAGCAGCTGCAGAAATCGTCTGGTAGCAGAGGAGGGTGGCCTGGGCCCAGTGGCCCTGGGTGGGGCAGGGCCAGGTTCTGGGTCTGACTGGAAGGCAGAGCTGTTTTGGTTTGTGGCAGCTTGGATGTGAGACAGAGAGTGAGAGAGGCAACCCCCAGATCTGTGGCCTGAGCCGCTGAGAAGCCAGCCGGACAGCAAGGGTTTGTGAGGTTTGAAGCTTGTGGTTCTAGGTAAACTCCGTCGGCCCAGACAGCCCAGGTCCGACAATTCTGGAATAAATAAAAATCATCACTTTTCAGACAGCTCTGGCTTACAGAACCTCCCACCTGGCAGGCTTTACTAGGCTCAGCTGCAGCATGGGAAAGGATGCACTCCCTGATGGCTGGGTCCTGGGCCCCACACAGAGCGGCCTAGTTTGCCAGCCTGCATTGATGTAGAAATATGCTGCTGAAGCTACACTGTTCACACAGGACAGCAGTCCTGCTAATACGCGTGTCACAGCAAAGCCAGCACACTTCCCTTCTGGAGGTCCTTTTGCGAGGGCCACACACTGGGTCCCAGCCAAGCCTGCCCCCTAGAGGGGAGGCATGCAACTGCAACAGTGGATCCAGGGCTGGGAGAGGACCCCAGGATTGGGTGGGGACCCCAGGATCAGGTGAGGACCCCAGGACTGGGTGAGAACCCCAGGATTGGGAGAGGACCCCAGGAGTGGAGAGAGGACCCCATGAATGGGGAGAGGACCCCAGGATTGGGTGTGGACCCCAGGAGTGGGGTGAGGACTCCAGGAACCATGGGCCTACAGGAGCTTTCCTGGAATATCGGAGGGGCCAGCCTCACCCCTTCTTCTGGGTCAGAGCTAAGATCACCCTGACAGGAGGGTACACAATTGTTGTCATGCTGCCCTTTGCCCTCATGGTCTTTCTATGGCTGGTCCAGAGGGGCCTCCTCACGAATACCGATGCAGCCATGACAGCTGCCCCTCCCCAGACCCCAAAGGCCAGCAGGCAAGCTCCCACTGTGCCCCCGCCACAGGCTCCTCATCACCCCTGCAGCGCCCTGTGCACCTTCCTGCCCATCTCTGCCCAGGCTGTCCCCACGGTCCACCCCTGCCATGTCCACCCCAAGCGGACACCTCCCACCACGGGATGGAGCTGTCCTCACCCAGCTTGCTCCGCAGAGGACCGAGGGGGAGCGCGTCAGCCAGGGGGCAGGGACAGCAGAAGAGCCAGACAGTGGGACAGGTCTGAGTGAGCATCACCGCATCTTCCAGAAAATGATTAAAAGGCTACCAAAGCTAATTTAAAAACTTGATTTTCAGGGCAAACAGGTCACAGATACAACTGCACAGCCACCAAAACAAGCTGGAGGGCTGTGCGAATGGCTAGGAGGGTGGCAGCCCCACTGAAGGGCAAGGGCGCCCTGGGAGGCGGGCCCAGCACACGTCTGCCTCACAAGCAGCCGAAACTGGCAGTAACCCGGGCAGGGCAGCGCCACCAGATGTCGGTCAGGACACCCGCGAGGCCACGTGCCACTCAGGAAGGAAAGGATGCTGCCATGCAGACTGTCCCCTTCTACCAGGCTGGCCGTGAGAGCTGCCAGATTCCTAAGCATGAAGTGAGTCTGAAACGGGTGAAATGTGGCAGCACATGAGGCATGGCAAAGAGCAGTGAGCCACAGAGGGAGACCAGAGGGCCGCCGGGACCTGGTCTCACCACACTCACTAGAACCTGGAGGGCGTGCCACCTCTGTGGGAAAGACTGCTAATGAGAGATGCAGGAAGTGGGCGGGCAAATAGCAGGGAAAGAGGACAAGGTGAGGCCTGGGCTGACACGAGTCAGGGAAGAAGTAGAAAATGTAATCAAACCACCACCAAAAGGAAGCTGAGCTGGAAGGAGCCCGGGGACAGGCTGCCAGGACACATGGCTGGGATGCAGGGCAGGTGCAAGGGGGAAAGACAAGAAAAGCGAGGAGGCGAAAGTGGCCAGCCAGGGTGAGGCAGCAGCCCCAGGCAGAGAGTGTAAGCCACGATCAGGGGCAGCCTGCTCTGCCCAGGAAGAGGAAGCACACATCCACACAAACCATACACGTGGGTTCCAGCAGCTCTAGTCATGAGACAAACTGGAAACGACCATGTGACCTTAACTGATCACGATCATCAAAACGAGGCGCTTCCTGAGGGGCTGGGACTCAGCGCGAGGAGCGAAGCATCAGCGCATGCTACAACACACACGGCCCTCGGGAGCGTCATGCTAAGGGAAAGAGGCCGATGTTGAGGCCCACTGCGTGTGACTCCCATGATATGCAAGGTGAGAAGAGGCGAGTCCACAGAGACCAAAAGCAGCCCACCGGCTTCTCCACCCGCACCGCTCCCTGGCCCAGGGCCGCACTCACAAGATGCATAGGAAGAGCGAGGGCTCCGTGGATGCTGCTCCCTGACCTGTGCTGCCCACATGGTGCCAGAGGCCATGCCTGAGCACGTGGCACATGGCTGAGCCACTGGGCTAGGCATCAGGTGAAAGACACACTGCATTTCAGAAGATCATTCCAAAAAAGAGAACTTCAAGTATCTCTAGTTTTTAAGTATTGGTTGTTAATGTTGAAATGATGTTTTAGATAATATAGTTAAATAAAAGGTATTACAATTAATTTCTCTTGTTTCTCTTTACTTTTTGATGTGGCTATCAGAAAATTTAAGTTGCATATGAGCACACGTTATGTTGGACGGTGCTGGGATGGATGCGGCACCATTCCTGAGACTCCCTGATGCGGCTGCCAGAACACAGACGTCCCCACAATGGGGACAATGGCAAAGGCATCATGGGGAGACAAGCATGGACACTGGTCACAGGGTGGCTGTCTTGACTGTGCAGAAGCAGCACAGAAACCCCAAGGGGAGGGGAGCCAAGGGGAGCTCAGCAGGTCCCCCACCCATCACTGAGTCCATGTCACCGAGGCTGGCAAACCAGGGAGAATACCTTACTTTAAAACAGGAGAATACCTTACTTTAAAACTAGGAACAGCAGACACAGTAGGAAATGGTGGGACAGAATTAAGAGCAGACACACCTGGACTCTCAGAAAACAAAGCTTTGCAGACTGGATCACAAAGCAAGACATTAAACTCTTGCTGTAAATTAGAGATGTGCCTAAAAAAAAGTAACTCAGAAAGCTGGGCAGATACAGACAGTACGAAAGCAGGCTAGCAGGCAACATGAAGTTCAAGCTTGAATGCATTAAACTAGACAAGAATGGCCTTCAGAATGCCCAGGGGGCAGGCCACATGGACACACCACCACTGGGGTCCCCGCGCACGGGACCTGTACAGTGAAAGTCACGGAGAACATACAGACGCCGATAGGAAGAAACTAAAGGAAGTCTCAATACATGCCTGCATCCAAGTGACAAAAATACACATAATGAAACAGCGTATTTACAAAATGAATAAGGTAGTTCTGATACACATTGTACTCTGTAGCTTAACACGGGCACACCTCACTTAACTACACTTCGCAGAGACTGCTTTTACACATGTAAGGTTTGTGGTGACCCTGCATTCCGCAAGTCTACTGGTGCTGTGTTCCCCACACCGTCTGCTCATGTCATGTCTCTGTGCTGCATTTTGGTAATTCTGACAATACTTCAAACTCGTTCATTATCATCACATTTGTTGTGGTGATCTGTGGTAAGTGATTCCAACTCAGAAGGCTCAGAGGGTGACTAGCATTTTTCAGCAATAAAGCATTTCTTAATTAAGGTGTGTACATTGTTTTTTAGACATAATGCTATTGCATACTTACTAGATCACAGTGTAGTATACATGTAACTTACATGTCCACTGTGAAACAAAAACCTTCATTTCTCTTGCTTTATTGTACTATTTGCTTTATTGTGGTGGAAGCGAGCCTGCCGCTGTCTCCAAGGTGTGCTTATAGTCCTTCAAGTTCCTCTGGAGACTCATGAAAACCCACCCTCTAAAAGGTCAAAGAAAACCTGTAAATTCCAAAAAGCAGAGTTCCCACACCCTGTGTGATGACAACGCAGTGAGACTAGAGTTCGAGCACCCTCAGACATCCCTCAGAAACCATGCTATAAAAGCACAGGCAGGTGCAGAATGTGCACAATCTGTGGTTCCGAATGTGTGAAATTCTAGAAGGGGTAGAAGTATCAGGAGTGGTGGGGCAGGGCCAGCATGGGGTGCCATACAGGGTCTGCACCTGTTGGGTCCATTCTCAGGGACACTGAATAGCCACTTCCTTTATGTACATGACGCCTCAATAAAACGTCAGGAGGCGACACTTCCATAAAGCAAACAAACATCAGAAGTGTTCAGGGACCAAGACGCCCTTTCCTGGGCCCATGTGACAGCAGCACAGGGCCAGGAGTGGCCAGGTAACACCTGCCTCGCTGCAGGATCTTGGTTTGGGGTGCACAAAGCACCAGTTCTGGGAACTTGGGTTACCCTGGGGAGCCGCCACATGCAGACAGGAGGGGCTTGCCTGCCAATGTCACTGTGAAGGATGTCACTGTGAAATCAGGCGCCCATAACGAGCAGGTGGGACAAGGCACAGAGCCCACTGTGGAGCATGTGGCTCTGGTGGGTCTTGAGGAAGAGCACAGCTAGTTCCAGAGCAGGACATGTGCTCACGGAAGTCTCGACTGGACTGGACTGGCTCTCCCATCCCTGGAGCCCAGGGAACTGCTGGAGCTCCTCCGTCCAATAGGTGGGCTGAGCAGCTGTTTGTTTGCATGAAGATGTCTGTAAAGCAATTACAGCAAAGCGATATACCATGAGGGGACAGAGGTAGACATGAGCAGCCAGGAGGAAATGCCCCAGGGAGGGTCTCTGGAATTCGGGGAGGATGGGGGTGGGCACTGGAACAAATCAGGCCTGCATCCAGGCTCTGACTCCCAGGTGACAAGCTGGCCCAGCCTGGGTGGCCATGGGGCCTATGGTGTGCAGCAGGCCTGTAGACATCTTTTACACCTCAGGGGAAGGGCAGGGCCTGGGGAAAGATAGCAGTGGTGGTGGTGCTCAGCCTGCCCCCTCCTTGCTCCATGACCACAGGACTGGGCCAGGTCTAAGTGAAGGCTCACCCAACAGATGTTGTGCAGTGGGGGCTTGGGCACAGGGAGAAGAGCTGGGTGTGCAAACTAGAGCTGGGCAAGGCAGAGTGGAGAAAAGACCTGCCCAGGGATGGGGACAAGGTGGTGGCCAAAGGGATGGAGGCTGGCAGTTGGAAGCCTGGAGCCCGGAGGACAGGGTAGCCAGAACCAGGATGTGGGAAGAGGGGCTTTGGATGTGATGTGGGTTAGGAGGCGGATGGGGGCAGAGGTGGGCTGGACAGAGGCAGTCCAGCTGGCAGGAAGAGTGGGCCACATGAGCCAAGGGTGGACCCCCGCCCTCAGGACAGGTTAGAACCCCCCGCGAGAGGTGGACTCAGAGCATTACTCGCACCTGAACTAAGGGTGGGAGGGTGTTTCTGGAAGAGCAGGTAGAGAGACCGCTAAGAGCCTAATTTCCTGCCTCCAACAAATTCAGTCTAAACCCAATTTATGTGAGCTTGTAAATCAACTTTGCAATGGCCAGAAAGTGTGCGCCAGGTCACATGGAGTCTTCATAACTGAAGTGCAGCAAGTCCTGGAAATGGAACTAATCCTTTAGACATTGGTTGTTCCCAAGGTCCACAGACCTCACATCTGATGGATTCTGCAAATTTCTGCAGCACACTAGGAAAGTGAAAGTGGAAGCATTGTGCATACTTACTAATATATTAAAAAAGACTAGAAAATTCTAAATGACTCATCTTTTAAAAGGCAGAAGAAACATTTGGAGTAGAAAAAATTAACCTGCACAAATGAAGGTGCTGGCAGTTAAATGTGTGTCAGGAAACCCTAGGCTTAACGACCAGCAGTCACAGCAAAGGTCTGATACCATGAGATACTTGCCCTGCCACAGAATCTCTAATTGCTCTGAGAAAACACTTCAAATGTAGTCCTCCTGGCTTGCTGTTATGTGCTCTTAACTGGAATGAATTTTAATTTGGGTGAGGACAACAGGGTAGGCAGTGAATAGTCCATGGCAGACAGCAGGACCCACCTGCCTACAGATCTACAGATTCCACCTGTAGCTTCTTCCCACTACAGCATGACCCTTGCCTGGCAGTGTGACACATGCCGGCCCACACCAGGGGCTAAGTGGGTTCCTCTGTGGGGCTGGCTGTCTGCACCTCCACCACTTCAAGTTACCCCACCGCCCAGGCCCTGCCTCTCTTGTTTCGACTGAACAGTTTGGAGTGGGGGAGACCAATAAGACAATTTCAAATCCAAATGTCAGGTTACAGGAGCCTATTATACATCAAAGTTCATCGAAGCATATCCATAAGATTTGGTTTTATTCTCTACAGACTATGCTTCATTAGAAAAAAAAAAAAGAAAGGCATTTAAAAGTCAACAAAGGAGTAATAAACGAGGGATCTAGCCTACTTGCTACTTTCAACCTCTTCAAATCAATCAGACAGGCTTTTCTACACATTTTTTTCCTCATGTAATTTTCCTTTTATTAAAATCTCAACCAAAATGGAAAAAGAAAAATTAAAAATTTTCTTTTTTGGAGCAAGACAGTGAAAGCAGGCTCACCCATCTCAAAGTTTTCTAAACTCCAGACACAGTCAAGGTTCTTCAAGGTTACTTTCTGACAACTGATCTGTTAAAAGCCTGGCAGGAAGTGAATGCCAAACTTGAAGAATGCATTCTGCAATCTGCAGTTCTACCCATAAAGATGATTCCTCAGAAAAAGAAGACAATTTTGGAGCTGGGAGGAGCTTTGGAGGTCAGGTAGAGTTGTTCATGAAGGTGGGACAGGCCAGAGAGGTTAAATGTCTTGTGCAGAGCAAGGAGTGGGGCTCTGCCCTCTGTGGTTCCTACTGGGGACCCAGGGAAGCTCACAAAGCCAGGCACACAACAAAGCTGTCTTTCTAAACAGTCACTCCAGAAATTCTTTTGTTTGCCTCCTAGAGGACTGAATGCCCAGGTTGGCTTTAAAAACAGATCCTCAGTCTCCTGGCAACTGTGTCTGCAGATGAGCCCAGAACCCCAGTGACAGGAAACAAGCAGACACATCCACTGGGACCTACGGACAGACCCCTTCTTGGCACAGCCACCCTCACATGGCCTTGTATTAGTTTCAGCAGGGTTCCTGTCACTAACTGCACAGCGCAATGAAGCAGACTGCCGCGGCCACTGTGGCCCAGCACTGCTGGCCATCCCACTGCGGAGGACACTGTCTAGCACTGGTGATCTGTTTGTGTCCCACTGGCATGGCACACCCAGAGAAGCTGTTCCCCTAAAATGATAGCAAGGCCCTCACTTTATCACGCATGAAATGGAAAGGTATGCATGCACACGGGAAATAAGAAATGATGGACAGCAAACAGGGCAAATGTTTCCATTAAATACAAAAAGACATAACAGGAGACCAAATAGTTACTGTCTGCAGATGTCATGGTTACCTAATTAATCCAGAGGCCTCAACTGAACAACTATTAAAAGTAATAAGGTTAGAACTGGTCAGGTGCTAAAATTGGTAGCTTTCCTGCATATCAGCAACAACCAAATTAAAAACCACAAGGGAGGGGGGCTTCCAGTTTCAACCACGACACCTAATGAGCTTAGAGGTCAGAACTCCTGTCTTCACAACATGAAACACAGAAAGAACTGAAAATCAACCACTTTTTTGGACTCATCAGAAAACTGAAGTCATAGATGGCTCCCCAAATCTGCAGAGACCTGCTAACACAGTTACAGCCAAGATCTGCTTACCTGGAGCAGAAACTACTGGAACCAAGAACTAGCAGGTACTCTTGATATTGATTTGGATGAAATGCTGGAAGCCGAATGTGGACAGCATTTGAGTGAGACTCTCTGGGGCTGCAGGCTTGGGGGGGCCCACTTTTGTGGAATCAACATCGAGGAACCCCACCAAGTTCTCACCATGAAAAGCCAAGAAAAAGATCACCTCGCTCTGCAGGGGGAGAGGAAGGGAACTGTTTTGCGATACACCCAGAGCATCTCCCAGACAACATGGTGAGAAAGGCTCTCCAGAGCGTGGTCTCACCTGGGCCAAAGCACTGCCCACACCAGCTTTGCTCTCTCACACAAGGGGGAAAAGAAAAGGAGAAACATGTGCAAGGGGCACAGCCAACAGAAGGCTGAAATGCAATCACGAGATCAGACTGCTCCTTCCCCCAGCCTGGTACCCGGACCTCAACAGGAAAGGCGGAAGATCTCAGGGAAACCTAAGGACAACAGGGCAGACAAAACATGAGGACACGAGAGGAATTTGAAGCCCCCGGGATTTAGTCACAGCAGAGATCGGACACAGCCCAAAGACAGCCAGGTTAACATGATAACTCAAGCTAAAGGCCTATTTGCCTCAGTTTCTCTTATCGAATACATCATGTCTACCCTTCAAAGAAACTATAAGACAGGCTTAAAGGCAGAAGAAACATAGTCTGAAGAGCCCTCACCTAGAGTAAGGACCTGACTCAGACATGGCAGGGACTTTGGAATGATCAGACTTGGAACTCAAAATAACCATGATTAACATGCTGTAATGGACAAAGTGGACAACATGCAAGAGCAGATAAGTCATGTAAGTGGAGAGGAAATGCTGAAGATCAAACTTACAGTCACAGAAATGAAGAAAGCCACTGATGGATGGGGGAAGCAGCAGGGAATCTGCAGGAAACATGCCAAGAGGAACCTCCCAAACAAAATGCAAAGAGAAAACACGGAAAAAAGAAAAGACTAACAGAGTTACAAAGGTGATATAACATGCACAATGGAAATAAAAGGAGACAACAGGGAAGAAACGTGTATAGCTGAGAATTTTTCAAAATTAACAGCAGACTGAACCACAGATGCAGGAAGCTCAGAGAATACCAAGCATGATAAATACCAATACACCTTAGCACATCATATTCAAAGTGCAGAAGACCAAAGACAATAATATTGAAAGAAGCCAGAGGAAAAAGAACCTTTTCTACAAAGCACAAAGGGTAAGAACTATAGTGGGCTTCTCACTAGAAGACATGCAAGCAGAGTAGCTCCTATGTCCAATGAAGCCATCCTTCAAAAGTAGGTGAAATAAAGACTCTTTCAAATAAAAGCTGATGGAGTTCTTTGCTAGTAGACATGCCCTGCAAGAAATATCAAAAGATGTTTTTCAAGGAGAAGGAAAATAATATAAGTAACTCAAATCTATATAAAGAAGAGCATCAGAGAAGGAACAAATGAAAGTCAAATAAAATCTTTTCTTTTTCTTATTCCTAATTGACC
The DNA here is from genome assembly GCA_029783875.1 of Phataginus tricuspis. NCBI lineage: Eukaryota > Metazoa > Chordata > Mammalia > Pholidota > Manidae > Phataginus > Phataginus tricuspis. Next base: position 26,540,844 of record JAQQAC010019064.1, read on the forward strand.
TAATAGACAAGTGTCTGCTCAAATCAATAATAGTAACAGTGTGATGAAAGAATACACTTAAGTGACATGAATAACAGCAATTTTATAAATGATCAGAATGAAATGGGGAATACTGTGTTATAAGCTACTTACACTGCCCTTGAGGGGGCATAGTGTTATTTTAAAGTGGACTAGGATTACAGCCGATCCCTGAACAACATGGGTTTTTGAATTGTGCAGGTCCTCTTATGTGAAGGTTTTTTCCCAATAAATATACTGAAAAACTTTGGAGATTTATGACAATTTGAAAAAAACATTCTCTTTTCTCTAGCTTGCTTTATTGCAAGAACACAGTAGCTAATAGATATAAACACAAAGTACGTGTTAACCGTTTATGCTATCAGTAAGGCTTCTGGTCAACAGGAGGCTACTAGCAGGTAAGTGGGGGGATCAAAGTTACAGACAGACTTTTGACTGCACTGCTCAGGGGTCAACTGTAATTGTAAATGTCTAGAGCAAACTGTAGGACAACCACTGAAAAAGTTTTCAAAAGAAGTATTAATTGGTATGGTAAGGGGAAAATATGAATTTGCTAAAATGCTCAATTAAAACCAGAAAAGACAGAAGAGGAAGAACAGATTCAAACAGAAAGCAATTATTAACATAACAGACCTTAATCCAATTACAGCAATAATCTCTTTAAAACATAAATGGCCTAAGTATGCTAATTAAAAGATGGAGACTGTCAGAGTGGATTGAAAAAAAGATTCAACTACATGTTGTCTATGAGAAACACTTTAAATATAAAGACAGAGATTAAAAGGAAAGTGATAGAGAAAGATATATCATGCTAACACAAATAAAAAGAAAGCTGGAATAGTTAGTTTCAGACAAAGCAGACATTAGGACAAGAAAAATTATCAGGGACAAAGAGGGTCATTACACAGAAAAAAGGTGTCAATTCTCCAAGAACACATACAACCTGACTGGGCTTAGGGATGCCCAGAGAGTTGGTAAACATTACTTCATGGTGCAAGTGTGCGGGTGTTTCCAGAAGAGAACATTTCGATGGGTGAACTGAGAAAAGCAGATGGCCCTTCCCTACGTGGGTGGGCACTGAAGGCCTGGGTGGAACAAGAGGCAGGTGAATCTTCTTTCTGAGCTGGGTCATCTTCTGTCCTGAGACAGCACTGCTCCTGGTCCCTGGGCCTTTGGAGTCAAACTGGGACTTACACCCACCTAAATGCTCCTACCTCCCTACCCCCTAACAATTCTCAGGCCTTTGGACAGAGACAATCACTCTACCAGCTTTCCACCCACAATCACAGGAGTCAAATCCTATAATAAAATCTCCTCTGGTATGTATGTGCATATTTGTGTATGTGTCTATGTATACGTACATGATGTATTTGCCCATGTACATGTATACATCCTGTTGATTCTGTTTCTTTGGAGAACCCTAACACCTACTTTATCCATCAACAGCAGAACACACATCTTTCTCAAGCTCACATGGATCACTCACCAAGATAGACCATATCTTACATCATGAAGTTCACCTTAACAAATTGAATAGACTGGTGATTATACAAAGTATGCTCTTAGACTACAAAGGAATTAAACTAGAAACCAGTAATTGCAAGGTAGTTGAAAAATGCCCAAATATTTGTAGATTAAATAAGACACTTTTAAAGAACAACTGTGTCAACAAGGAAACCTCAAGAGAAATAAAAAAATGTGAACTAAATGGAATGAGATACAACTTATCAAAATTTGTGGGATCCAGTAAAAGCAACATTTGGAGGGAAACTTATGGCACTGAGTATGTATATTAGAAAAGAAAAAAATGTTTAAAATTAATAATCTAAGTTTTACCTTAGGAAAGTAGAAAAAAAAAGAGCAGTTAAGTTGAAAGCAAGCAGAAGAAAAGAAAAGATAAAAATCAGAGCAGACACTGAAAATGAAAATAAATCACCAAAATCAAAGGTTGTTTTTTAAAAAAAGATCACTGACATTGGTACGCTCTAGGTCCAGGTAACTAAGAAAAGAGAAAGAGAAGACACAAATTACCAATAGCACAATAAAAGGGCCATTACTACTGAACCTATGGATATCAAAAGATCTCTAAAGGGATACTATGAATAACTCTATGTGCGCAAATTTGGTAACTTAGGTGAAACAGGCCAATTCCTTGAAAGACACATACTAACCAAACTAACAGAAGGAAAAACAATAATCTGAATAGGCCTGTATCTATTAAATAAATTGAATGAATAATAACTTTCCAAAACAGAAAGCACCAGGCCCAGAAAAGTTCACTTTAAGGAAGAAATTATACATGTTGTTCATAATCTCTTCTATAAGGTAGTAGCATAGGGAATACTTCCTAACTCACAGCATTACCCTAAAACTAAAACTGGACAAAGACATCATCAGAAAAGAAAATTACATACAAGTATTTTTCATGAACACAGATGTAAAAATCCTTAACAAGCATTATCAAATTAAATCTAACAATATAAAAAAATATATGTTATGACCAAGTGGGTTTTTCCCAGGTATGCAAGGTTGGTCCCGCATCAAATGATGAAATCCATCAAAGAAAAATCACACGATCCTATCAGTAGATGCAGAAAAAGTGTTAGACAAATCCAATACCCACTCATAATAAAAACTCTCAATAAACTAGGAATAAGGAGGAACGTACTCAACTTGATTAAGAGCATCTATTTAAAAAAATACCAACAACTCACATCACTTACTGGTGAGAAACTCAAAGCTTTCCTACTTAGATCAGGAGGAAGGCAAGGATGCCCCTTCCACCCTCATTTCAAATCCTAACTGATGCCATAAGAGAAGAAGGGGAAATAAAAGATATACAGATTGGGATGGAAAACATAAAACTGTCTTTGTTTGCAGATGACATGCCTGTCCATGTAGAAAATCCCAGAGAATCCACAAAAAACTCCTGAAATTAATAAGTAATTATAGCAAGGTTGGAGCATGCAAAATTAACATACAAAATTTAATTGTTTTTGTATATACCAGCAATAACCTCTGAAACAGAAAACACAGGAACATTTATACTTGCACCGAAAAAAGAAAAAATATTTCAGTATAACTCTAACAAATTATACGTAAGATTTACACGAGAAAAACTACAAAACTCTGATGAAAGAAATAAAAGATCTAAATGAATGGATGGATATTCCACGTTCATGGTTAGGAAGACTCAATTCTGTTAAGATGTCAACTTGACATGTAGAGTCAACACAATCTCAATCAAAATTCAAACAAGCCACTTTGTGGATATCAACAAACTGATTCTAAAGTTCGTATGGGGGCGCAAAAGACCCAGAATAGCCAGCACAGTATTCAAATATCCATGAAAAGGAACAAATGGAGAACTCACAATACCCCAATTGAAGACTTACTAAAAAGTCACAGTGATCAATACAGCATGGTGTCAGCAAAAGAAGATACACAGATCAATCCACAACAGAGAATCCAGAAATAGACCTACACAAATACAGGCAACTACTTCTTGACAAAGGAGCAAAGGTGGTACAAATGGAGAAAGAAGAGTCTAGTCCAGCCAACAAATGGCTTGGTAAAACTGGATCATACAAAAAAAAAAAAAGACTAGACACAGACCTTACACCTTACAAAAATTAACTCAAAATAGATTACAGACCTAAATGTAAAATACAAAAGTAAAAAATTCCTTAGACAAACAGGAAAAAAATTTATGTGACCTTCAACTTGGCAATGGGGTTTAGATACAACACTAACACATGACCCATGTAAGAAAAAACTGATACTGAAATTTATTAAAATAAAAAATGTATGTTCTGCAAAAAATTCTAAAATTCATTTGGAACCACAAAAGACCCCGAATAGCCAAAGCAATCCTGAGAAGGAGGACTAAAACAGGGGGAATTATGCTCCCTGACTTCAAGCTCTAATACAAAGCCACAGTAATCAAGACAATTTGGTACTGGCACAAAAACAGACCCACAGACCAGTGGAACAGAATAGAAAATCCAAACATCAACCCAAACATATACAGTTCAATTAATATTTGATAAAGGAGCCTTGGATATACAATGTGGAGATGACAGCCTCTTCAGCAGCTGGTGTTGGAAAAACTGGACAGCTACATGTAAGAGAATGAAACTGGACTACTGTCTAGCCCCATACACAAAGGTAAACTGAAGGTGGATCAAAGACCTGAATGTAAGTCATGAAACCATAAAACTCTTAGAAAAAAACATAGGCAAAAATCTCTTGGACATAAACATGAGTGACTTCTTCATGAACATATCTCCCCATGCAAGGGAAACAAAAGCAAAAATGAACAAGTGGGACTATATCAAGCTGAAAAGCTTCTGTACAGCAAAGGACACCATCAGTAGAACAAAAAGACATCCTACAATATGGGAGAATATATTCATAAATGACGTATCTGATAAGGGGTTGACATCCAAAATATATAAAGAACTCATGCACCTTAACAAACAAAAAGTAAATAATCCAATTAAGAAATGGGCAGAGGACATGAATAGACACTTCTCTAAAGAAGAAATTCAGATGGCCAACAGGCACATGAAAAGACGCTCCACATTGCTAATCATCAGAGAAATGCAGATTAAAACCACAATGAGATATCACCTCACACCAGTGAGGATGGCCAACATCCAAAACACAAACAACAAATGTTAGCGAGGATGTGGAGAAAAGGGAACCCTCCTACACTGCTGGTGGGAATGCAAATTAATTCAACCATTGTGGAAAGCAGTATGGAGGTTCCTCAAAAAACTCAAAATAGAAATACCATTTGACCCAGGAATACCACTCCTAGGAATTTACCCTAAGAATGCAGCAGCCCAGTTTCAAAAAGACAGGTGCACCCCTATGTTTATTGCAGCACTATTTACAATAGCCAAGAAATGGAAACAACCTAAGTGTCCATCAGTAGATGAATGGATAAAGAAGATGTGGTACATATGTACAATGGAATATTATTCAGCCATAAGAAGAAAACAAATCCTACCATTTGCAACAACATGGATGGAACTAGAGGGTATTATGCTCAGTGAAATAAGCCAAGCCGAAAAAGACAAGTATCAAATGATTTCACTCATATGTGGAGTATAAGAACAAAGAAAAAAACTGAAAGAACAAAACAGCAGCAGACTCACAGAACCCAAGAATGGACTAATAGTTACCAAAGGGAAAGGGACTGGGCAAGATGGGTGGGAAGGGAGGGATAAGAGAGAAAAAGGGGCATTACGATTAGCAGATGTAATGTTGGGGGGGCACGGGGAGAGCTATACAACTCAGAGAATACAAGTAGTGATTCTCTCACTACTCTGAGACAGTGACTGTAATGGGGTTGGTGGGGGGGACCTGATGAAGGGGGTAGTTTAGTAACCATAATATTGCACATGTAATTGTAGATTAATAAAAAAAAATTTTTAATGATAAAAAAATGTATGTTCTGTAAAGACACTGTTAAAGAGAAGAAAATAAAAAGAAAAAAATGACAAGACTTGGAGAAAATATTTGGGAAGAAAAGAAAAAAACTACCTGTCACCCTCCCTGCTTCCTCCTCCTTGGGCCCTGCAGGCAATGCATCTTCTTTTGGCCTCTGGCCTTGGAAAAATTCACGTTCCTGACCTATGTTTAGTTTTTCCCTACCATTTCTATTTCATAAATTTAACTTTAGACTGTGATGGTGTTATTACATAATGAACTGGAACAAAGGACTTGTACCCAAAATATACAAAGAACTTGTAAAACTCAAAAGTAACAAAAAAACAAACCAATTAAAAAAAATAGGCTGAACATCTTCAAAAAGATGAACAAAATCAACAAACCTTTAGCTAGACAGACTAATAAAAAAAGAGGTAAGATTCAAGTTACTAAGAACAAACACAAGTGAGGATATTACTACTGATTCTATAAAAACAAGATGGAAGTATAACAGGACTTTGAACAACTTTGTGCCAAAAAACTGGATAACCCAGATGAAAGGGACAAATTCCTAAAAACATAAAACCTACCAAGACTAACTCAGGAACAAACAGGAAATCTGAGTAGACCTATAATTAGTAAGAGGATTGAATAAAAAAAAATCTTGTGACAAGGAAAAGATGAGAATCTGATGGCTTCACTGGTGAATTCTACCAAACATTTAAAGGAGAACTAATAGAAATCATTCCCAAACCTTTCAATAAATTGAAGAGGAACACTTCCTAATTCATTCTATGAGACCAGCATAACCCTGATACTGAAGCCAGATACTGATACAGAACAATGTCCCCTATGAACACTGATGCAAAATATCTCAACAAAATACTAACAGAATGAATTTAGCAGCAGTATTAAAAGAATTACACATCATGACCAAGTGGGATTTATTCCTGGAATGCAAGGATAGTTTAATATACTAAAGTCATACACCTCATCAACAAAATTAAGGGGGAAAACTACACAATCATCTTGATGTGGAAAGAGCGTGAGATAAAACTCAACACACTTTCATGATAAAGACACTCAATAAATTAGGAATAGAAAGAAACTACCTCAACATAATAAAAGCCATGTGTTAAAAGCCCACAGCAAATGTTAAACTGGTTTTTGTGAGAGAATGAAAGCTCTTCCTGTAGGATCAGGAAAAAGACAAGGATACCAGTTCTCATCACTTTTATTCAACACTGCACTGAAAGTTCTATTCAGAATAAACAGGCAAGAAATAGAAAGAAAAAGCATCCAAATTGGAAAAAAAAGTAGTTATCTGTATTTGCAGGTGATATGATCTCATATGTAGAGAATCCTAAAGACTCCACCAAAAAAGTTGTTAGATCTAATAAATGAAATCAGTAAAGAACAGGATACAAAATCAACACAAAAAAATAAGTTGTTTTTCTATACACAAATCATGAATTTCCTGAAGAAAATTTACAAAAACAATTCCATTTATGATAGCATCAAAAAGAAAATACTTGAGAATTAACCAAGTGGGTGAGGGACTTGTACAGTAAAAATTACAAAACATTTCAAAAGTAAATTAAAGAAGACATACTAAATAAATGGAAACATATCCCGTGTTCATGAATTGGAAGGCTTGATACTGTTAGGAGTGACAATATTACCCAAAGCACTCTACAGATTCAATGCAATCCCTATCAAAATCCCAATCATGTTTTTTTCAGAAATAGGAAAACCACCCTAAAATTTGTATGTAATCCCAAGGAACCCAGAACAGCCAAAACAATCCTGAAAAAGAAGAACAAAACTGAGATGATTCACACTCCCTGATTTCAAAACTCCTCAAAGCTCCAGTAATCAAAACAGTGTGTTATTAGCATAGACAGACATATAGACCATAGAACAGAATAGAAAGCTCAGAAATAAACCCTCACATATATGGTCAAATCAATTTTGACAAGGGTGCCAAGACCACATTCAATGGGGAAAAGACAGTTTTTTCAACAAATGGTGCTGGGAAAACTGGACACCCCCATGCAAAAGAATGAAGCTGGATGCTTATCTAACACCATCTACAAAAATTAACCCAAAATGGATCAAGGAACTAAACATAAGACCTAAAACAGAAAAACTCGTGGAAGAAAACAGAACAAAAGCTTCAAACCACTGGACTTGGTGGTGATTTCTCGGCTATGACATCAAAGGCACAGCTAACGAAAGAAAAACAGTAAGTAGACAAATTAGACTTCATGAAAAATCAAAACATTTGTACATCAAACAGCACTATCCACAGAGTAAAAAGGCAGCCCACAGAATAGGAGAAAAGATTTGCAAATTATATTTCTGGTAAGAGACTGATATCCAGAATATACAGAGAGCTCCTGAAAGTAAACAACAACAACAACAAAAAATGACCTGATTATAAAATGGACAAAAAGGGCTTGAATGGACAATTCTCCAAAGCAAACATACGAATGGCATAAAAGCTCATGAAAAGATGCTCTACATCACTGATCATTAGAGAAGTAAAAATCAAAACCACAATTATATACCTACTTACCCCCATTAGGATGACTGCTATCAAAAACAGAAAACAAGTGTTGGCAAGGATGTGGAGAAATCGGAACACTTAAGCACCACTGGTAGGAATATAAAATGGTGCAATTGCTATAGAAAACAGTATAGAAGTTCCTTAAAAAATAAAACATGTAATTATCATATGATCCAGAAATTCCACTTTTGGGAAAAACCCAATAGAACTGAAAGCAGGGTCTGGAAGAAATATCTGCACATCCCTGTTCATAGCAGCATTATTTACAACAGTTACAATGTGGAGACAGAGAACTAAATAAAATGTGGTATATTCACACAATGGAATATTATTCAGCCTTAAAAACAAAGCAAATTCTGCCCTGTGCTACATCATACATGATGAACCTTGAGGATACAATGCTAATGAAATAAGCCAGTCACAGGACAAATATTGTTATTCCACTTATCTGAGGTACCCAGAAGGGTCAAAAATCACAGACAGAAAGTAGAATAGCGAGTGCCAGGGGCTGTGAGTGGACTGGGAAGTTGTGTTTAATATGCACAGAGTTTAATATTTACAAGAGTTCTGGGGGTGCTGTGCAACAACGTGAAAGTGTTTAATATGGCTGAAGTGTACACTTAAAAATGACTAAAATGGTAAACTTTTTGTTATGTGTACTTTAATAAAAAAAAAAGAAAAAGAGAAAAAAAGCTATGAAGCCAAAAGGACGGAGGAACCTTAAGTACATATTGCTAAGCGGAAGAAGCCAAACCAAAAAGGCCACACGCTTGATTCTGTGGTGTCCACAGATGCCAATTATATGACATTCTAAAAGGCCGAACTACAGAAAACATTGGCTGTTGAGTTGGGAGGGGAACCATGACTAGGTGGAAAAGGCAACCCACCTGTTCTGGAATGGTGGGTACATGGGATTATGCATCTATTAAACTCAAGTCCAAGACAGTGAACTTTATTGTACTATGGACAATATATTAATAATGTATCAATCTTGGTTCATCCCTTTGTACGTAATGAACTGCACTAACACAGGGGAAGCCTAGGGAAAAGAAGGCGCTCCCCAGCTTTCTGTAGGGCCAGCCCCTGAACTCTGGAGCCCGCAGGCCCATGGGCCCAGCATTACTGTTGCAGGGAATCTGTCCAAAAGGAAAGGGAGTGGCTAAAGATAATGGACTGAATAACGTGGGTATAGCCCCTTCAACATAAAATCCTAAAAAAGACCTAAAGGTTCCTTTATCCACAGACTCCTAATCGCACTGGGAACTGTGAAGAGAGCAGACATTGTGTGGGCAGCTCTGGGCAGGCCCTGGAAACCTAATCAGGGCCCCTCTCCCTCCCACTGCTGATGACCCCTGCCCCATTCTCCCCTCCCCTCTTCCTGGGAGCATAGGAGCAGCATCTTTCCCATTCTCAGCCCACCCCAGGCTCCTTCCAGGGCCCAGCACCCTTCATTCCATCACTTTTGACCATGGCAGCCCAGACACCTGCTTGCCTGTCATTACCTTACAAATAAAACTCTACTGGAGCCATGTTCCCTTTGGCTACCCATCTCCCGACTCCCCATCATGGCCAAACCTCTCAAAGCACCTTGGCTCTGCACCCTTCACCCATTCTAGACCAGTTGCTCTCCCCCTCCCCAAGGAGACCCCATGCAATAGCACCCAGCCATCCTCTCCATTCTGAACAGAGCGGCAGCCAACCTGGCCGAGCACCCATCCTCCCTACATAGCCTCTTCTTGCAGCCCCCACGCTCTGCCTTCTCAGCCCCCTTCCTGAATCCTCTTCAGCAGCACCTCCACAAACATGCTGCTTCTCAGCTGAGCCCTGTCTCTTCTCCAGCCTCAGTTTCTCCAGGAAACCTCATTCAATTCCTCAGACTTGAACCTTCCCCGGGAATGCAGACACAGACACACAACTTTGAGAGGCTGGAGCACCTAAGGAGTATCTCAAACTCAATTGCTCCCAAATTTTCCTGCTGTATGAGTCCAAAAAAGATCATTAAATATTTCCAAAAAGGAGGAAAATGTTGGATACAATCAATAATGGTGAACAAGGTAACCAAAAATTGTATAATCTCATTCTGGTTGCTTGGTGGGGAAAACAGGCATATGCAACAGATCACAGCCAGGCGTGACCTGGGGGTGGAAGGTGAGGCGCTGGGAAGGCATGGTACAGGAGCTGACCCACCTACATTTACAGAGAGACAGAATCAAATGGTTGTTAACAGTGGACAGACACCCACTACAAGAATAGAAAAAGAAACAAAAAACCTAACAAATTAAACAATAAAAGGGTAGGCCCAAATCCTAGCTCATTCATAATCACAATTTTTAAGTGGGTTAAATTACTCCTCAAAAGACAAAGGCTCTCAACTTCCGGGAAGATGGTGGCGTGAGCAGGGCGGCAGAAATCTCCTCCCAGAACTATATATATAATCTATGAAAATACAGCAAATACAACTATTCTTAAAAGAGAGACCAGAATACACAGGAAAGCGCACAACGTGCAGTTACACCTGAGAGGACTCGGCACTCCGTGAGGCGGGTAAGATATGGAGCCGCGACCCGGCAGGACCCGAGCACTCACCCACCCCAGCGCACTGGCGGGAGGAGAGGATTCAGAGCTGGGAGGGAGTGGAAGTAGACCCCGCAAAATAACCAGCCCTGGTGATCTGCGCGGGGAGCGCTGACGCACATCGCACGGTGTAGTGGAGATTGGAGAGACAGAGAGTGCAGGATCTGAGCGGGGAATGCACCAGGGTGGTTGCAGCTGGCTCCCGGGAAGGAAAAAAAAAAAAAAGAAAGAAAAGCACGTGCTTTTTTCAGTGGTCTCAAACAGACAGGAGCCCAGCAGAGGAGCCAGATCACCCCGGGACACCCAGCCCAGCAGGCTGGGAGTACTGGGGAGTTTCGGACCCCTTAGCTGGCAACTGGGAAAGGGTGGCCACACTTAGACTTCCCACAGAGATCAACAGCCTCCCATTCGTTCCCACCCTGGGCGGAGCTATAAAGGGCGCTGCAGAGTGGCGCGGCCACGGCTGTGGAATAGTGGAGCAACAGCGCCACCTACAGCATCCCCACAGAATCTACTCCCGGTGGGCGTTTTTTGTTTGTTTGTTTTGTTTTGTTTTTTGTTTTTTCTTCTTTCTTTTCTCTTCTCTTTTCTTTCTTTCTTTTTTTTTCTTTTGAAAGTCTTAAAGAGCCCAGCGGACATACGTGGCAACTACCAGCGACCACTTCTATAGCCATGAAAAGACAGAGGAATATGATTGAGACTAAGATCAACCAGACAACCCCGGAAAGGGAGCCTGAAGGGATGGAAATGCACAGTCTTCCTGAAAAAGAATTCAGAATAAAAGTCATAACCATGTTGATGGATCTACAGAGAAATATGCAAGAGCTGAGGGAGGAAGTGAGGGAAGTGAGAAAAGACAATGCAGAAATCAGACAAGCGATTGAAGGGCTTAACAGCAGACTGGATGAGATGCAAGACACTGTTAATGGAATAGAAAACAGAGAACAGGAATACTGAGAAGCTGCGGCAGACAGAGATAAAAGGATCTCTAGGAATGAAAGAATATTAAGAGAACTGTGTAACCAATCCAAACAGAACAATATTTGCATTATAGGAGTACCAGAGGAAGAAGAGAGAGAAAAAGGGATAGAAAGTGTCTGAAGAAATAATTGCAGAAAACTTTCCCACACTGGGGAAGGAAATAGTCTCGCAGTCGACAGAAGCCCACAGATCTCCCAACACAAGGGACCCAAGGAAGACAACACCAAGACACATAATAATTAAAATGGCAAAGATCAAAGATAAAGACAGAGTATTAAAGGCGGCTAGAGAGAGAAAAAAGATCACCTACAAAGGAAAACCCATCAGACTATCATCAGACTTCTCAACAGAAACCTTACAGGCCAGAAGAGAATGGCATGATATATTTAACATAATGAAACAGAAGGGCCTCGAACCAAGAATATTGTATCCAGCACGATTATCATTTAAATATGACGGAGGGATTAAACAATTTCCAGACAAACGAAAGTTGGGAGAGTTTGCCTCTCATAAACCACCACTACAGGATATCTTAAACGGACTGCTCTAGAGGAAAGCACCCCTAAGGCTAAAAAGATGTCACCAGAGAAAATGAAATCATAGCAAGAAAGCAGACCACCCAAATACTAACTAAAGGCAAAGAATAAAACACCTAGTATATAAAGAATGGAGGAGGAAGAATAAGAAGGGAGAGAAATAAAGAAACATCAGATGGTGTTTACAATAACTTAACAAGAAAGTTAAGTTAGACTGTTAGTAAAGATTGAATCTTTGGTAACCACAAATCTAAAGCCAGCAATGGCAATAAGTACATACCTATCAATAATCACCCTAAATGTAAATGGACTGAATGAACCAATCAAAATACACAGAGTAACAGAATGGATAAAAAAGCAAGATCCATCTATACACTGCTTTCAAGAGACTCACCTCAAACCCAAAGATATACATAGACTAAAAGTGAAGGGATGGAAAAAGATATTTCATGCAAACAACAAAGAGGAAAAAGCAGGTGTTGCAGTACTTGTATCAGACAAAATAGACTTCAAAACGAAGAAAGTAGCAAGAGATAAAGAAGGACATTACATAATGATAAAGGGGTCAATCCAACAAGAGGATATAACCATTATAAATATATATGCACCCAATACGGGAGTGCCGGCATATGTGAAACGAATACTAACAGAATTAAAGGAGGAAATAGACAGCAATGCATTCATTTTAGGTGACTTCAACACACCACTCACTCCAACGGACAGAACAACCAGACAGAAAATAAGTAAAGACACAGAGCCACTGAACAACACACTGGGACAGACGGACCTAACAGACATCTACAGAACTCTGCACCCAAAAGCAGCAGGATACACATTCTTCTCAAGTGCACATGGAACATTTTCCAGAATAGACCACATATTAGGCCACAAAAAGAACCTCAGTAAATTAAAAAAGATTGAAATTCTACCAACCAACTTCTCAGATCATAAAGGTATAAAACTAGAAATAAATTTTAGAAAGAAATAAAAAAGGCTCACAAATACATGGAGACTTAACAACATTCTCCTAATTAATCAATGGGTTAACGACCAAATCAAAACAGAAATCAGAGAATATATGGAGGCTAATGACAACAACAACACAAAGCCACAACTTCTGTGGGACACAGCAAAGGCAGTTCTACCAGGAAAGTATATGGCAATCCAGGCCTATTTAAAGAAGGAAGAGCATTCCCAAATGAACAGTCTAAAGACACAATTACTGAAATTGGAAAAAGAAGAACAAATGAGGCCGAAAGTCACCAGAAGGAGGGACATAATAAAGATCAAAGAAATAAATAAAATTGAGAAGAATAAAACAATACAAAAAATCAATGAAACCAAAAGCTGGTTCTTTGAAAAAATAAACAAAATAGATAAACCCCTAGCCAGACTCATTAAGAGAAAAAGAGAATCTACACACATAAGCAGAATCAGAAAAATCACAATGGCCCCCACAGAAATACAAAGAATTATAAGAGAATATTATGAGAATCTATATGCTAACAAGCTGGAAAACATAGAAGAGATGGACAACTTCTTAGAAAAATACAACCTTCCAAGACTGACCAAGCAAGAAACAGAAAAACTAAACAGACCAATCACCAGCAACGAAATTGAATCGGTAATCAAAAAACTACCCAAGAACAAAAGCCCCGGACCTGATGGATTCACCTCTGAATTCTACCAGACATATAGAGAAGAAATAACACCCATTCTCCTTAAAGTTTTCCAAAAAATAGAAGATGAGGGAATACTTCCAAACTCATTCTATGAAGCCAGCATCACTCTAATACCAAAACCGGGCAAAGACCTCACCAAAAGAGAACATTATAGACCTATATCCCTGATGAACATAGATGCAAAAATATTCAACAAAATGTTAGCAAACCAAATTCAAAAATACATCAAGAGGATCATACACCATGATCAAGTGGGATACATCCCAGGGATGCAAGGATGGTACAACATTCGAAAATACATTAACATCATCCACCACATCAACAAAAAGAAGAACAAAAACCGCATGATCATCTCCATAGATGCTGAAAAAGCATTTGACAAAATTCAGCATCCATTCATGATTAAAACTCTCAATAAAATGGATATAGATGGCAAGTACCTCAACATCATAAAGGCTATATATGAAAAACCCACAGCTAACATCATACTTAACAGCGAGAAGCTGAAAGCTTTTCCTCTAAGATCGGGAACAAGACAGGGATGCCCACTCTCTCCACTGTTATTCAACATAGTACTGGAGGTCCTAGCCACGGCAATCAGACAAAACAAAGACATACAAGGCATCCAGATTGGTAAAGAAGAAGTCAAATTGTCACTATTTGCAGACGACATGATACTGTACATAAAAAACCCTAAAGACTCCACTCCAAAACTACTAGAACTAATATCTGAATTCAGCAAAGTTGCAGGATACAAAATTAACACACAGAAATCTGTTGCTTTTCTACACACTAATGATGAACTAACAGAAAGAGAAATCAGAAAAACAATTCTATTCACAATTGCATGAAAAAGAATAAAATACCTAGGAATAAACCTAACCAAGGAAGTGAAAGCCCTGTACTCTGAAAACTACAAGACACTCCTAGGAGAAATTAAAGAGGACACTAACAAATGGAAATGCACCCCATGCTCTTGGCTAGGAAGAATAAATATTGTCAAAATGGCTATACTACCTAAAGCAATCTACAGATTCAATGCAATCCACATCAAACTACCAACAGCTTTCTTCAGTGAACTCGAACAAATAATTCTAAAATTCATATGGAACCAGAAAAGACCCCGAATAGCCAAAGCAATCCTGAGAAGGAGGAATCAAACAGGGGGAATTATGCTCCCTGGCTTCAAGCTCTACTACAAAGCCACAGTAAGCAAGACAATTTGGTATTGGCACAAAAACAGACCCACAGACCAGTGGAACAGAATAGAAAGTCTAAACCTTAACCCAAACATCTACAGTCAATTAATATTTGATAAAGGAGCCTTGGATATATAATGGGGAGATGACAGCCTCTT
Organism: Phataginus tricuspis; assembly: GCA_029783875.1. Taxonomy (NCBI): domain Eukaryota; kingdom Metazoa; phylum Chordata; class Mammalia; order Pholidota; family Manidae; genus Phataginus; species Phataginus tricuspis. The sequence continues at coordinate 26,555,997 of JAQQAC010019064.1, forward strand.
CAGCAGCTGGTGTTGGCAAAACTGGACAGCTACATGTAAGAGAATGAAACTGGACTACTGTGTAGCCCCGTACACAAAGCTAAACTCAAGGTGGATCAAAGACCTGAATGTAAGTCATGAAACCATAAAACTCTTAGAAAAAAACATAGGCAAAAATCTCTTGGACATAAACATGAGTGACTTCTTCATGAACATATCCCCCTGGGCAAGGGAAACAAAAGCAAAAATGAACAAGTGGGACTATATCAAGCTGAAAAGCTTCTGTACAGCAAAGGACACCATCAGTAGAACAAAAAGACATCCTACAGTATGGGAAAATATATTCATAAATGATGCATCTGAGAAGGGGTTGACATCCAAAATATATAAAGAACTCACGCACCTTAACAAACAAAAAGCAAATAATCCAATTAAGAAATGGGCAGAGGACATGAATAGACACTTCTCTAAAGAAGAAATTCAGATGGCCAATAGGCACATGAAAAGATGCTCCACATCGCTGGTCATCAGAGAAATGCAGATTAAAACCACAATGAGATATCACCTCACACCAGTGAGGATGGCCAACATCCAAAACACAAACAACAACAAATGTTGGCGAGGATGTGGAGAAAAGGGAACCCTCCTACACTGCCGGGGGGAATGCAAATTAGTTCAACCATTGTGGAAAGCAGTATGGAGGTTCCTCAAAAAACTCAAAATGGAAATACCATATGACCCAGGAATCCCACTCCTAGGAATTTACCCCAAGAATGCAGCAGCCCAGTTTCAAAAAGACAGATGCACCCCTATGTTTATTGCAGCACTATTTACAGTAGCCAAGAAATGGAAGCAACCTAAGTGTCCATCAGTAGATGAATGGATTAAGAAGATGTGGTACATATACATAATGGAATATTATTCAGCCATAAGTAGAAAACAAATCTTACCATTTGCAACAACATGGATGGAGCTAGAGGGTATTATTCTCAGTGAAATAAGCCAAGCCGAAAAAGACAAGTATCAAATGATTTCACTCATATGTGGAGTATAAGAACAAAAGAAGAAAACTGAAGGAACAAAACAGCAGCAGACTCACAGAACCCAAGAACGGACTAATAGTTACCAAACGGAAAGGGACTGGGGAAGATGGGTGGGAAGGGAGGGATAAGAGGGAAAAAGGGGCATTACGATTAGCAGATGTAATGTTGGGGGGGCACGGGAGGGCTGTACAACTCAGAGAAGACCAGTAGTGACTCTATAGCATCTCAGTACGCTGATGGACAGAGAATGTAATGGGGTTGGTAAGGGGGACCTGATGAAGGGGGTCGTTTAATCACCATAATATTGCACATGTAACTGTAGATTAATGATACCAAAATAAATTGTAAAAAAAAAAAGAATTAGAAAAAAAAAATTAACCTAAGTGTGCTACAATGGTATTGGTATTAAAGTTTCTTTTGTAAAAAAAGACAACAAATTGTTGCTGCATTTTGCACAAATCTATTGGAAATATTTAATCAAAATTTTCAACAAATAGTGTACCCCCAAAGCTTCAGCTTTTGACAGTTGCAATAAATGAAAACAAAATTTGCAAACAGGAAGACATTGATATGTATTCTTGCAAAAGAAAGAGAAAAACTGAATAAAATAGAGTTCAAATGGTGAAAAAAAACAAAACAAAACAAAACAAAAAAAACTTCTGTACAGCAAAGGACATCATCAGTAGAACAAAAAGACATCCTACGGTATGGGAGAATATACTGATAAATGACATATCTGATAAGGGGTTGACATCCAAATTATGTAAAGAGCTCATGCACCTCAACAAACAAAAAAGCAAATAATCCAATTAAAAAATGGGCAGAGGATCTGAACAGACAGTTCTTCCAAGAAGAAATTCAGATGGCCAACAGGCACATGAAAAGATGTTCCACATCCCTAATCATCAGAGAAATGCAGATTAAAACCACAATGAGATATCACCCCACACCAGTGAGGATAGCCAACATCCAAAACACAAACAACAACAAATGTTGGCAGGGATGTGGAGAAAGGGGAACCCTCCTACACTGCTACTGCTGGTGGGAATGTAAACTAGTTGAACCATTGTGGAAAGCAGTATGGAGGTTCCTCAAAAAACTCAAAATACAAATACCATTTGAACCAGGAATTCCACTCCTAGGAATTTACCCTAGAATGCAGCAGCCCAGTTTCAAAAAGACATATGCACCCCTATGTTTATCACAGCACTGTTTACAATAGCCAAGAAATGGAAACAACCTAAGTGTCCTTTAGTAGATGAATGGATAAAGAAGATGTGGTACATATACACAATGGAATATTATTCAGCCATAAGAAGAAAGCAAATCCTACCATTTGCAACAACATGGATGGAGCTAGAGGGTATTATGCTCAGTGAAAGAAGCCAGGCAGAAAAAGACAAGTATCAAATGATTTCACTCATCTGTGGAATACAAGAACAAAGAAAAAACTGAAGGAACAAAAGAGCAGCCGACTCACAGAACCCAAGAATGGACTAAGAGTTACCAAAGGGAAAGGGATTGGGAAGGATGGGTGGAAAGGGAGGGATAAGGGGGAAAAAGGGGCATTATGATTAACACGTATAATGTAGAGCAGGAGGACATGGGGAAGGCAGTATAACATAGAGAAGACAAGTAGTGACTCTATAGCATCTTATTACCCTGATGGACAGTGACTGTAATGGGGTATGTGGTGGGGACTTGATAATAGGGGGAGTCTAGTAACCATAATGTTGTCCATGTAATTGTACATTAATGATAGCAAAATAAAAAAAATGTCGCTATAAAGGGATATAAAAAGGTTGGAAAGAAGGTGAGTAAATAGGACAAACTGGGACAAGGGTTCTCTGTGTTGGTAAAGTCAAGAACATGTATGTCTCTAATATGGTTTTGAAACATAAAACAGGACAGACATACAAGAAAAAATGGGCATCCCTGGGCAAGACCCACCTTCCTGCTCTTAGAAATCAACAGGTCAAGTGATAGTTAGGAAACATGTGTTGACTAATACAAATAAGTTAGACCTAGATCTGGGAGAGGGAGAAACAGTGTAACCAACTAGTGGAGAGGACACATTCTTCCCCACAATGAAGCAGTCACAAAAACAGACTGTGTATTAAGCCACAGTGAAATCTCAAAAGATTCCAAAAAGCCAGTATCTTTAAGTGACCCTCTTACTAGATAGATCTTAAAGCAAAAAAATGAATCACAAAAAAATCAGCTTTTTTCCCCCAGTCTATCCATCTGAAAAACTGTTAGCGCCCATCCATCTAAATAACCCTTGTTAAGCAAGGACTCAAGACTGAAACTACCAACTATTTAGAAGTGAATGGCCAGGGAGCAGCCGGAGGCAGAGCACAGGCAGGGGCAAGGGTACAGGGGAAGGGGCATGGCCTCAACAGCAGGGACCAGGGAGGCAAAAGATGGAGCAGAGAGGACAGGAGCAGAAAGAAGCAAGGATCACCGAGTAGAAACAATGCCGACTTGCGCAACGGAGTGAGGGTCAGTTGTTTGGAAAGTGAAAAACATCGGGAAGCCTGACCAAGAGGAAGAGGAACAGCTTGCAGACACCAGGTGAAGGGAGCACATGGGCTGTCAGTGCCTCAGCCCTCCGCTGGGACTGTGTCCCCTCTGACCACAGCATGTGGACACAAATGGGATGGGCATTGTTTTGCTTTTGTTAGGGTTGTGCTAATGGTTGTTGCTCTGGGGGTCAAGAAGGGCCTGTCACATAAGAGCCTTTTTCCACTGGAAGTGTTAATTAAATCCCAGAAGACAAACATTAGTCTGGATTAAATGTTTGCCATGTATACTTAACAGGCAAAAGATACTATCCTCAAAATGTAAAGGATGATATTTAGTATAAATGACAATAGGAGAAAAAGCAGAAATGTAGCTAACATATAAAACATATCCGACCTATCTGTATAGATGCAAAATATGTATGTAAAAGCATTAGAAAATAGTCTAAGCCATCACACCAAACTTTGATAGCAACAAGGAACAAGTCAGGAGGTACATGAGAAATGGGAATTTTCACCACTTCTTAGCCTACATATTTCTGTAGTGTTTTAATTTTTACAAAACAGAATGTATTTTACCCAAATAATGTTTAAGTTTTTCATGAAATTATTATTAATGATCAAAATGATTTAACTTTAAGGCTATTCATTAAAACATGATGTCAAGGCCCTCCCCATGGTTTTAAGAGTTTGCTCTATTTTACACCGAGGTGCTGGCTTCTCTGGAAGTCACACTGGTGTGAGGTAGAGCAGCCCTGCCTTTCCAATGGGAAACCAGCTGCAGGGGCCACCGAGCCAGTGGGTCTGAGTGGTTCCCCCAGTGGATGTGAGAGGCTGCCTTTCCTACTGGCTGAAGCCCGGAGCCGCACACGCCCCTCAAGCGTCCTGGAGCCAGAGGCAGCTGTCCAGCGGGGGCCCTGTCTACAAGTACACTACCCCCTGAGCCTCCCCCCAGGCAGCAGGGCTCTCACGGGCACAGGCAGGGAGCCTAGCTGTACTGACCGCGGCTGGCGGGCAGCAGGCTGCTCAGGCGGGGGAAGCTCGCTCTCAGCTCGTCCAGCTTCTCCTGCAGCTTTCGCACCTGGCTGTCAGAGCGGCTGACCCTCTGCCGCAGGGTCTTAAGCTCGCCATTCTTCTTCTCCACCTGCTCCCGCAGGCAGCACACCTGGCTCTTGCTCTGTCGGGAAGAGAAGCAGTAGGAGTGCAGCGAGTCGATGAGCTTGCAGGCCCCAGACGCCGACAGGATGACCTCGTTGATGGACATGGGGCTGGCGTCGCGGTGCTCACTTTGCACAGCTTCCGCAGCTGGCCTTGGGGTGACATCTGCCGGAGGGGCAGAGGGGCTCTGGGACGGCTCCTGCGGTGTCACTGTGAGGGAGGAACTCGGGGGGCTCTGGGCCAAGCCCTTGTCAGGCCCCAGGCTTGTCCCGCTACAGCCAGGCTCCACGTCTCTCTTCAGCCGTTTTCGGTCGACAGGCTCTCGGGGGACAGATGGCCTCTCTCGAGTGTGTTTTGAGGAGAAACTATAAGAATGAAGCGAACCAATAAATTTGCATGCCCCAGATCCTGGGGGGCTAAAGTCATCCATGGAAATGCCACTCTTATCCACCAAGCCCCCGTTGGGGGAGGCAGCGTTCTCGTCGCCAGCATCCCCAATGGGTGCAACCGCGTCTCCCTGGCTGCCTGATGCCTTGGCGGCCAGACCATCTCCTGGAGCTCCGTCTGGAGACTGCGGCACCCGCTCCTGACTTGCAGCTCCACGGGCAGCCCTGGGCGCAGTCTCACCCTGCAGTGTGGCCCGTTTCACCTTGCGGGGCTCTGGTCCAGCAGACAGGCTCTCCCTCGAGGAGGATGATGGACCCGCAGCTCCCCTCCCGTCTGCGTCACTAGCTCGTGCCCTCAGGCCCCCAGATGCCTTTCTGGTGTCTCTTCTCCTGGTGCGGCCATGGCCTCCAGACCCCCTCTTCTTCTCAGTCAGGTGGAAGATGGAGGGCACAGCCGTGGGCTTGAGCAGGCGGTGCTGGTCCTCCAGCCTTTTGGAGAAGCTGTCTTTGGTGAAATGTTCACTACAGAGGAAAGAATACTTAGTGGGGGTCCAGTTTTCCCTTTGAACAGCTTTGAGCCACTGGATCAGTCGTTTTGAGTCCTTCAGGGGGAACCTGCAGGACAAATAACAAAGGAATCAGAAATAACTAAATGTGTACCCCAAAATTACCAACTATAAAAGCAAAGCGAGCATTTTTGCAAATGCCTGAACCTATACTGACTTGATTATCCACTAAAGGACGTTATGAATGCTTAAGGCACACCTACTTGTAAGTTACGACTAGAACAGAAAGATGAAAGGTCCAATGTGTACCCTGCAGGAGCTTAACAGTCTGTAGGGCAGAAAAAGGACAGTTGCTTCCCAGGCTGTCTTAAATGCCCCGAGACATAGCACAGGATAGCATTAAGACAACTGGAAAGGCTTCAGGAAATGCCGTAATAGTTCCTGGTTGCTTGTAGCGGACCAACTCTCCCAGTGTAACTGGGATGCAGGGCTATGGATGCTAAAACAGGGATGTTCCGCATTTAGAAGCCAGGCCAGGTGGTGGCCTGAACGTCTGAAATGCCCAGCATGGTGCCTGGCCGCAACTGTGTCTCCAACAGCTGAGGATGTGAGACTGGCTCTAAGCAGTCGTCAGACTCAAAGGATGTACTTAGGTGATCCTGCTATACTTCCCGTATCAGAAGAAAAACTGCTCCTTTTAAGAAGCAACCATCCCTGGAAGACACTGAATGAGATACGTATTATTTCTTCTAAGACAAGGTTTCTATTTAGAAAACTGAGCACACCGTGCAAGTAGTGGTGGGCACATCAGGAGGGCTATCTCACCCACCTGAGGTCGCCATGGACAGGACCAGAGCGGATACCAATTCCTCAGGAAGTTCTAAGCAACGTGACCTTCTACACTTCCTCAACGCTTTGCGAGCCCATTTCCCGAAGACCCTCCACCCCATTCTCATGTCCTTTGCCCCACAGCACGTTAGACTATTATGAAGGACAAGAGCAGCTTTCTCTACGATGCTTTGCCTCGTTTTCGGAAACAGTAACAAAACTGCTGGGACCAGGCTCTGAAAGAAACTGTTACAAAAACCTGGTGGCTGACCTCTGAAATAATCTAACTTGTTTTTTTGATAAATTATAACAACTTAAGGCTTGAAGCAAACCACTGTGAACTCCCAATAAGTCTACAAACAACAAATGTCTTTCAGGTCTTAAAACCTTAAATAACACCCCGTAACATAAAACAAAAGCGCCAGGAGGTTTTCAAAGCAGAGCGCCTTCAGATCAGGGCTGGGGTACCTCCAGCGCTAAAGTCCGAAAGAAGGGCTCGCCGAAACAGGCTCCAGTCCAAAATCCCTCGCGGAGGGGCCAGGCCAGGCCGAAGTGAAGGCGGCCCCCGCCCGCTGCGGGCCCACTTCCGCGGAGCCCCTTCTCCGCCTCAGGGCAGCGGCCTGCCCTGCTCCGCGGGATGCACGCGCGCTTCCTGCCCGGGGGCGGCCCGGACCCTCCGAGGAGCGTCTGGGGCACGCCAACTCCGAAGACCGGCTGTCTCTGTTCGGCCACGTTCCCGACCGCAGGAACAGGGCAGTCACAGCCAATGTAAGAGGACGACCTCCCCGAGGAAGCGCGTTTCCAGAACGCACTGTCTGGAACCCGGCGGTGCCGACTCGAATCAATGAGCGCAGGGTGGCCTGGGTGGGGAAGGGTGGTGGGGGCCCTGAGGTGGGCGCCGGGGGCGGCCGCGGCGGCCCGGGCGCCCGGCCCAGAGACGGCGGCCGGGCCAAGGTCACACAGCGCCCAGCGCTGACTCACTCGCGGGCCCGGCGCACGAAGTGCCTCCGCCTCGGCTGGGCCGTGCGGCCTCAGTTTCCCCCGGCCGGGCGGGGGCGTGGCCGGAGGCACGCGTCTGCGGGCCGGGCCCGGTTACCTGTGGAAGGAGACGGCGCGCTTCTCCCCCTTGCCCTGCCGGTTGGAGCAGTTCGCGGCCGCGCAGCAGATCACCATCTCGGGCCTCGGCCGCCGCGCCGCACCAGGATCCGGCCCTCGCTTCGCCGCGCTGAGCCCCGAGCGGGACCGCCCCGAGGGGAGGGCGCGCGGCGACACGGCTGCGGGACGTGGGAGCCGGCCCCGCGGCCCCCGTACGGCAAGATGGCGGCGCGCGCCCGCCGCCCCGCGCGCCCGCGCGCCCGTCCGGCCCTCGGCGTGCTCGGGGCACCGGCACTGGCGAAGCGCAGCCCGCGGCTCGCGACGTCGGGGGCAGGCGCGGGCATTCCGGGCCCGCGGCTCCGTACGGCGACATGGCGCGCTGGCCGTCCGTACGGCAAGATGGCCGCGCCGACGGGCCCGATGCCCGGCGGGCCGACGCACCCGCCCGGGGCCGCGCTGCCCTCGCGCGTCAGCTCACGTGCCCCGGCGAGCATCTGTAGGGGTGTCCGGGGCGCTCGGCTCAGGCCGCCGGGGATCCGAGTGCGGGCCCAGCCCTCCGCGTCGGGGCCGCCGTACGCCAGGATGGCGGCCGGCGCGCTTCCGGCCCCGCCCCGCCGCGCCCGCGCCCGGATTGGCCCAGGCGGCGGCCCGTCGCGTCGCGCGGCCGAGCCGTCGGATAGACGCCGCTCAGTCGGCTGCCGGGGAGGAAAGATGGACGCAGGTGAGGGCCTGGCCGAGCGCGGGCGTCCCGCGGGCGGGCTCGCCTGGCTCCTCAGCCCCCGGGGCCTGGCGCGGCGCGGGCCGGGCCGGGAGGCCGGGGACGGCGGGGCCCGGCGCAGCCGGGGCGTGGGCAGCGTCCCGGGAGGCCGGCGCGGAGCTGACAGTCCGGGGTGTGTTTGCGTCCCCGCGCTTTCCCAGCGGCGCCCGGCCTCCAGGCCCCACGCTGGCTCGCTGAGCAGGGCACCGGCGTCGGGGACGGAGGGGCGCCAAGCGGTGCGGGGGCTAGGGCGGGGGAAGCGTGTGCTCCCCGCTGAGAGCCAGGGAGTGGGACTTTCTCAACCCTGAGGAAGTTACGTTGGCAGGTGGGAGGCGAGAAACTTCCAGCACCCCTAGCACACGCGTGTGTTTGTAAAATTCAGTAAACAGTAGATCATCCAAGCTTCCTTTTCTGCGGTTGAAGAAAGAAACCGCATCCTAATGCAGAGTGCGTGTGTTGGGGGTGTGCATATATATATATATACATATATATATATATAGACACGTGAGTATTCGTGTTCGTGGTGTTTTGGCCTATCTCATGCTTCTGAACCAGAGGAGGCAACTCGTAATCTTTGCTGGCAAGATATTTTGGGACTTCGTCCAGTTCGCCTCGAAAGCATTTGCACACAGGTTCTCTCATCCCGCGGCAGTTTTAGTCCTTTCATTCCTTGTAGGGAGTGATTTGCCTTCAAGTACCACCCCCTCCCCTGGTCTGTTTAATCCCAGCTGTCATCCTGGATAGCATCGTTTTTGCTTCGTATTTCTTTTGCTGAAAGCTGTGGCACAAATATACTGAAATCTCAGTTTGGACACTGTAACGTATACATGCATGGCCAGTATGTTGATGATTTGTGGTATCTCATCACTTAAATGTAAGATGACAGGAGGAAACAGTAATCCTGACTCCCAAAGGAGCAGATTAACCAGATGTATTTTTTGTGAAGTTTATTTTAAAAAGTACCGGATGCTGTTGCACTGTGTGCTGGGGGCATTGGGTGGGGAAAGGAATAGAATTAATACCTACCTTCTTTTAAGTTATGGCTGCTTGGATACCTAAGACTATTAAAATGAGAGGCTTGGTGAAGGTGGAAACCAGTTTAATGCCATTCATGTTACCATAAGTGTGAAAATCATGTTAAAGTTAGAGGAGTAGTCGTGTGATGATACCCTAATGGGACACAGAAGGCTTCTTCAGAGTAGAAGGGGCCTCTGTGGACGATGATAAAGATATGAGTGGTGTTTGTGGGACATGGTGGGGCCTTCTTGCTGAGGTGGTGCTGCCTCTCCTTTAGGGATGGTTCATGGCCCTGCCTCCCCTGATTCCCGGTGTCCTTACAGATTCTGCCTCCCATGACCAAGCACTCTGTAGTTCCTGGTGGTTCTGTGGTCATCCATTCAATAACCATGTTTATTATTGAATGTATGGTCTGTGTAGGCATGTTCTAGACGCTGAGGCTAGAGAAGTAAACAAAACAGGCAAAACCATGCCTAGCCGGCGTTCTGGACGTAACACCAATGGTGTGCTCACGAGGTGGAGTGATGTGGGCCAAGCAGGTGTAGCCAGGATGGCCAGGAAAGGTCTCACTGCAGAATTCTGACCAGGACCCGAAAGCAGTGCGGGCAGAAGGACCAAGGGCCTGCTCTAGGAGCCGGCAGGCCAGCACGGCCAGGGTGCAACTGGTGGGTGAGAAGCAGCAGCTGAAGGTGACTTGGGCCTGGTCATGGGGCTGTGTTGGGTCATAGTGAGGACTTGGGTGTTTATTTATTCTGAAGGTGATGGTGACCCTTTGGGAGTTTTTGAGAGGAGGAGTAACGTGACCATATGTTCAACAGACTTGCTGTGGCTGCTCTGTGAGAATATACTACAGTGGGCAAGGGCTGAAGCAAGGACACAAAGCAAGGAATTAGGAGGCTCTTGCAGTAAGCCAGCCAGAGGCCTTGGAAGCTTAGGTCAGTGTTGGGAGAGGAGGTGGAGTTCTGGATATGTTCGAAGGTCGGGACAATAGCAGCCCATACTGTAAGGGGTGGGGGTGGAGAGGAGCAGTTGAAGATGGTGCTGAGGTTTATGACCATTAGGGAAGCATTAGGAGTTTATTCTTTTTATGTGTTGACTGCGAGGTGCCTGTTAGACATCCTGTCGGGATATCCAGGGTGCCTTTGGGTCTGTGGGCCTTGACTAGAGGTAGAAGTGTGTGTGGGGCCACTCTGGCTGAGTCATAGAGGGTCTGAGTGGGGGAGGAAAGCCAAGGGGCCAGGGAGAGGGAGCCCAGGGCTGGTGGTGTGTAGAGGCCCAGAAGGAGGCAGGCAGGCTACAGGCTGATTGCCTTCTTCACAGTCCCTGGCACTGTCCATGCAAACAAGGCTCCATGTTTGACCAACCGACTGGTTGCCTGCACTTTACTGGAGGACAGAGCCAGTGCCTCACACTTGCATGTGTCTTTCACTTTGTGTGTGGCACGTGGTTGGTCATGGACGAAGCAGAACTTGAGCTGATGATGACTTAGATGATTCTGTACCGTAAGAACATCAGTTGGTAGGGTTTGTGTATAATGCAATCCCAGTCTGTTAGCATAGGTGTAACTGGGAGAAGGGCTTCCTGCTGCCGGCAGTGGGGTAGATATGGTCACTCTGTCCAGCATGTTCACTAGAGCAGCAGTTTTAGTTTCCTCAGGGAACTAAAGTTACAAGTTCTCGCTCTTTTTCTTTCCCTCTTTCTTCATTCGGAACTTGACCACCAGCATCTTCATGTAAACTATTTGGGATTTTAAAAAATGACTACTTGCAAACCCATAATCTTAAGCATGAGCATTTTCTAAAGAAAGGGGAGAATCCTTCCTTTGATTTTATTTATAAGGCATAATCTCCAGAAAATGTAAGTGTTTTGGGGAAATGTCTTTGAAATGCTGTGTGGTAAAAGTAAGCTCTGAAAGAAATATGGTGATGTATGTTTTTTGCAGCTCTCTCTGGTTGACTTACAATGTACTTCTAAGTAGAGACAAGTTGTTTATGTTCATTGGGCACAATTCCCTATTTTTCTGTTAGGTTAATAATATTAAATCAAAAATATTTTTCTGATGGAAGTAACCACACTGTTAAAGGAGTTCTGCTTCCTCTTCCCGGTGTGATCAGGGACACCCAAGGGAAGAAGACGTGGAAAATCAAATGTCTGGTACTCAGGTCACCAAATGGGGGACAGTGGCTCCAAAATGACCTTTTTCTCAAGGTGGGTGGTGTGGACGGCGCCTGTCTCTTTTGCTTCTGCGCATTGTCTTATTTCCATTACCTGGGAGTCTGGAAACTCGCATTCTTGTAGAGATTTGACTCCTTTTATTTTGACTCAGGAGGTATCTGAGCTGCTTCATGAGTGCTCTGATGTGTGTGAAGATGATGGGTGATGGCGCTGTGGGACAAGGCGGGGAGCCTCTGGGGGGTGCGGTGGCTACTGGCCTTGGGTCCCCACAGAGCTGGTCAGTCTGGGAGCAGAGTTGGTAAAGGAGCCTTAGAGTCGGTCTGCCTGTTGGTCTGGTATATATGGATGTTAATGATTGTGAACTTTAGCTTCAAAATAGAAAAGCACTATTTTCTAGTGAAATGTTTTCTGAACTGGTGTTTCATCTATTCTGTTCTGCAGAAGTATTGATACATACTTTGGCTAAATTAATATTGATGATAAAAGTGGTGTATTCTTTGGGGGAGGAGGAATTTAGTTTCATCTCAAAAGTAGTGAGGCCTGAAATAATATGCAAAAGAGGAGGCCCGCACTATTGGGGGGTGCTGTGCACCTTGAGGGCAGCAAGTGTGTTGTCACCCCCGCTGGCTTTGCTGCATTTGGGAGAAGAGGTTGGGCTTTGAGATGTTAGGTCATGTGTCCTGCAGCTGCAAGGGGGCTCGGTCTCCAACAACAAATCTTAATAGAAATTAGAAAGTTGAACTTTAGAAGTGAGTGGAATTTAGAAAAATTACTTATTCTTCAATTAGAAAGTAAGACCCAGAGACCAGGGACCTTGGCGGTCTGTCCAGGCACCTCAGCCTGTGCCGAGTGAGCGCTCCCTCCATGCCAGGGAGCTGGCGGGTGCCCAGGCCCATGGCATTTCAGGCTGGTCCTGTCCTCCATTGGCCAGTCAGGACCCCTGATGGCTGCAGAGGGGTGCCACACCTGCTCTCCTCTGGGTGGGTGCTGAGGCCCGCGAGCCTCTTCTGCCGGCTGATAAGGCGTAGGACGTTAGGACCAGCCTGTGAAGTGGCGCAGGTGGCTGATGCTCATCCCAGATGCAGTCCTGTCTCGTGAGGAAAGTGTACCCAGTTAATTTCAGGGAAGGAGCACCCACGTTTGGGTCAGTCTCCCGCGTACTCTATGCTGGGTGCTGCACCTCGGTCGCAGAGCACGGAGACTGTCTACTTTACGTGGGGCATCGCTCCTGTGCCTGCGTCCGAGATTCCCTCATGGCCCCCCGAAATGTGCCTCCTGTTGCCCACAGTGGGGCACAGCTTTTCACAGTTACTAACTTATTTCTTCCTCACACAGGCCTTGAGGAAAGCACAGCTGTTCCCATTTTACCAGTGAGAAAACAGGTACAGAAAGGTTACCAGTGGGGGCGGGCCGTGTGACAACGGCAGGCAGACCTTTGGTTCCACACCATAGGAAAGGTGTGCCACAGCGATGACCACAGCTGCTCCCTGTGCCTGGGGTCCTCAGTGGCTGGGGGAACAGGGTGAACATGGCTACGGCTGTGATGGAGGCAGGAAAGGCAGTCGGGGGCCGGGGGATGGAGGCAGACGTGCGTTCACAGGTCTCCTTAGGGACCCTGCATATATCGTGCGCTGTGGCCTCCAGACCCTTGGCAGACCAGCGAGAGTTGGGGCTGCTACCAGTACTTTGCTCCTCTCTGGTGTCTCTCTGCCCTTGACTGTTTTGGCTCCCATAGGAATGAATATGAGGCCACATAACCTGCAATTTTGTTAGTTACAGTAGCATGTTTGTGATACATCTTCATAGCACACCTCTCACTACCTTCCCTCTGAAGTTGGCTTCATTGTCTGTAAAGTTTGCTAGTAAACCTAAGAAATAATGCCTGCTTTGCATTTTGCCACTTGAGTGATGCAGCTTCAGAGCTGACCCAACTTTGGTACAGTGTGTGGCCCCCTGACACATGCCACACCATCTGGCGCAGCCTGCAGAAGAGACAGTCACCCCAAGCACTTGGAAGACTGCATGTGTCTGAAGCTGTGGTCTCAGAACGGCCTCCAATGTCAGTAGAAGACCCCCTGCACTGGGGTGAGAACTGTGGTCCTGCGGTGTTGTCTCCTGGAGTCAGGTTGTGTTCGCGTCCTTTTCTTCTTCTTTTTTTTTTTTTTTATTTACAATTTATTTTGGTGTCATTAACCTACAATTACATGTACAATATGGTGATTAAACTACCCCCTTCATCAAGTCCCCCCCACCAATCCGATTACAGTCACTGTCCATCAGCATAGTGAGATGCTATAGAGTCACTACTTGTCTTCTCTGAGTTGTACAGCCCTCCCCGTGCCCTGCCCCACCTTATGTCTGCTAATCGTAATGCCCCTTTTACCCTCTTATCCCTCCCTTCCCACCCATCTTCCCCAGTCCCTTTCCCTTTGGTAACTATTAGTCTGTTCTTGGGTTCTGTGAGTCTGCTGCTGTTTTGTTCCTTCAGTTTTTTTCTTTGTTCTTATACTCCACATATGAGTGAAATCATTTGATACTTGTCTTTTTCGGCTTGGCTTATTTCACTGAGAATAATACCCTCTAGCTCCATCCATGTTGTTGCAAATGGTAAGATTTGTTTTCTTCTTATGGCTGAATAATATTCCATTGTGTATATGTACCACCTCTTCTTTATCCATTCATCTACTGATGGACACTTAGGTTGCTTCCATTTCTTGGCTATTATAAATAGTGCTGCAATAAACATAGGGGTGCATCTGTCTTTTTGAAACTGGGCTGCTGCATTCTTAGGGTAAATTCCTAGGAGTGGGATTCCTGGGTCGAATGGTATTTCTATTTTGAGTGTTTTGATGAACCTCCATACTGCTTTCCACAATGGTTCAACTAATTTGCATTCCCCCCAGCAGTGTAGGAGGGTTCCCTTTTCTCCACATCCTCGCCAACATTTGTTGTTGTTTGTGTTTTGGATGTTGGCCATCCTCACTGGTGTGAGGTGATATCTCATTGTGGTTTTAATCTGCATTTCTCTGATGACCAGCGATGTGGAGCATCTTTTCATGTGCCTGTTGGCCATCTGAATTTCTTCTTTAGAGAAGTGTCTATTCATGTCCTCTGCCCATTTCTTAAATGGATTATTTACTTTTTGTTTGTTAAGGTGCATGAGTTCTTTATATATTTTGGATGTCAACCCCTTATCAGATGCATCATTTATGAATATATTTTCCCGTACTGTAGGATGTCTTTTTGTTCTACTGATGGTGTCCTTTGCTGTACAGAAGCTTTTCAACTTGATAGAGTCCCACTTGTTCATTTTTGCTTTTGTTTCCCTTGCCCGGGGGGATATGTTCATGAAGAAGTCACTCATGTTTATGTCCAAGAGATTTTTGCCGATGTTTTTTTCTAAGAGTTTTATGGTTTCATGACTTACATCAGGTCTTTGATCCACCTTGAGTTTACCTTTGTGCATGGGGCTAGACAGTAGTCCAGTTTCATTCTCTTACATGTAGCTGTCCAGTTTTTCCAACACCAGCTGCTGAAGAGGCTGTCATCTCCCCATTGTATATCCAAGGCTCCTTTATCAAATATTAATTGGCTGTAAATGTTTGGGTTAATGTTAGGATTTTCTATTCTGTTCCACTGGTCTGTGGGTCTGTTTTTGTGCCAGTACCAAATTGTCTTGATTACTGTGGCTTTGTAGTAGAGTTTGAAGTCAGGGAGCGTAATTCCCCCTGTTTGATTCCTCCTTCTCAGAACTGCTTTGGCTATTCGGGGTCTTTTGTGGTTCCATATGAATTTTAGAGTTATTTGTTCCAGTTCATTGAAGAAAGCCCCTACTTTGATAGGGGTTGCGTTGAATCTGTAGATTGCTTTAGGTAGTATAGCCATTTTGGCAATATTTATTCTTCCTAGCCAAGAGCATGGGATGCATTTCCATTTGTTAGTGTCCTCTTTAATTTCTCCTAGGAGTGTCTTGTAGTTTTCAGAGTACAGGTCTTTCACTTCCTTGGTTAGGTTTATTCCTAGATATTTTATTCTTTTTGATGCAATTGTGAATGGAATTGTTTTTCTGATTTCTCTTTCTGTTAGTTCATCATTAGTGTATAGGAAAGCAACAGATTTCTGTGTGTTAATTTTGTATCCTGCAACTTTGCTGAATTCAGATATTAGTTCTAGTAGTTTTGGAGTGGAGTCTTTAGGGTTTTTTATGTACAGTATCATGTCATCTGCAAATTGTGACAATTTGACTTCTCTTTACCAATCTGGATGCCTTGTATATCTTTATTTTGTCTGATTGCCGTGGCTAGGACCTCCAGTACTATGTTGAATAACAGTGGAGAGAGTGGGCATCCCTGTCTTGTTCCCAATCTTAGCTGAAAAGCTTTCAGCTTCTCGCTATTAAGTATGATGTTAGCTGTGGGTTTGTCATATATAGCCTTTATGATGTTGAGGTACTTGCCATCTATATCCATTTTATTGAGAGTTTTAATCATGAATGGATGCTGAATTTTGTCAAATGCTTTTTCAGCATCTATGGAGATGATCATGCGGTGTTGATGTGGTGGATGATGTTGATGGATTTTCGAATGTTGTACCATTCTTGCATCCCTGGGATGAATCCCACTTGATCATGGTGTATGATCCTCTTGATGTGTTTTTGAATTCGGTTTGCTAATATTTTGTTGAGTATTTTTGCGTCTACATTCATCAGGGATATAGGTCTGTAATGTTCTCTTTTGGTGAGGTCTTTGCCTGGTTTTGGTAAGAGTGATGCTGGCTTCATAGAAAGAGTTTGGAAGTATTCCCTCATCTTCTATTTTTTGGAAAACTTTAAGGAGAATGGGTGTTATTTCTTCTCTATATGTCTGGTAGAATTCAGAGGTGAATCCGTCAGGTCCGGGGGTTTTGTTCTTGGGTAGTTTTTTGATTACCAATTCAATTTCATTGCTGGTGATTGGTCTGTTTAGTTTTTCTGTTTCTTGCTTGGTCAGTCTTGGAAGGTTGTATTTTTCTAAGAAGTTGTCCATTTGTTCTAGGTTTTGCAGCTTGTTAGCATACAGATGCTCATAATATTCTCTTATAATTCTTTGTATTTCTGTGGGGTCTGTCGTTATTTTTCCTTTCTCTTTTGTGATTCTGTTTATGTGTGTAGATTCTCTTTTTCTCTTAATGAGTCTGGCTAGGGGTTTATCTATTTTGTTTATTTTTTCAAAGAACCAGCTCTTGGTTTCTTTGATTTTTTGTATTGTTTTATTCTTCTCAATTTTATTTATTTCTTCTCTGATCTTTATTATGTCCCTCCTTCTGGTGACTTTGGGCCTCCTTTGTTCTTCTTTTTCCAGTTTCAATAATTGTGTCTTTAGACTGTTCATTTGGGAATTCTCTTCCTTCTTTAAATAGGCCTGGATTGCAATATACTTTCCTCTTAGAACTGCCTTTGCTGCGTCCCACAGAAGTTGCGGCTTTGTGTTGTTGTTGTCATTAGTCTCCATATATTCTTTGATTTCTCTTTTGATTTGGTCGTTAACCCATTGATTAATTAGTAGAATGTTGTTAAGTCTCCATGTATTTGTGAGCCTTTTTGATTTCTTTCTAAAATGTATTTCTAGTTTTATACCTTTGTGATCTGAGAAGTTGGTTGGTAGTACTTCAATATTTTTGAAATTACTGAGGTTCTTTTTGTGACCTAGTATGTGGTCTATTCTGGAAAATGTTCCATGTGCACTTGAGAAGAATGTGTATCCTGTTGCTCTTGCGTGCAGAGTTCTGTAGATATCTGTTAGGTCCATCTGTTCTAGTGTGTTGTTCAGTGCCTCTGTGTCTTTACTTATTCTCTGGTTGATCTATGCTTTGGAGTGAGTGGTGTGTTGAAGTCTCGTAAAATGAATGCATTGTTGTCTATTTCCTCCTTCAATTCTGTTAGTATTTGTTTCACATATGGTGGCGCTCCTGTGTTGAGTGCATATATGTTTATAATGATTATATCTTCTTGTTGGACTGACCCCTTTATCATTATGTAATGTCCTTTTTTATCTCTTGCTACTTTCTTCGTTTTGAAGTCTATTTTATCTGATACAAGTACCGCAACACCTGCTTTTTTCTCTTTGTTGTTTGCATGAAATATCTTTTTCCATCCCTTCACTTTTAGTCTGTGTATATCTTTGGGTTTAAGGTGAGTCTCTTGTAAGCAGCATATAGAAGGGTCTTGCTTTTTTATCCATTCTGTTACTCTGTGTCTTTTGATTGGTGCATTCAGTCCATTTACATTTAGGGTGATTATTAATAGATAAGTACTTATTGCCATTGCTGGCTTTAGATTCGTGGTTACCAAAGGTTCAAGGGTTGCTTCTTTACTATCTAAGAATCTAACTTAACTTTCTGGTTAAGTTATTGTGAATGCCGTCTGATGTTTCTTTATTTCTCCCTTCCCATTCTTCCTCCTCCATTCTGTATATATTGGGGTGTTTTATTCTTTGCCTTTAGTTAGTATTTGGATGGTCTGCTTTCTTTGCTATGATTTTATTTTCTCTGGTGACATCTTTTTAGCCTTCGGGGTGCTTCCCTCTAGAGCAGTCCGTTTAAGATATTCTGTAGTGGTGGTTTATGAGAGGCAAACTCTCTCAACTTTCATTTGTCTGGAAATTGTTTTATCCCTCCGTCATATTTAAATGATAATCGTGCTGGATACAATATTCTTGGTTCGAGGCCCTTCTGTTTCATTACGTTAAATATATCATGCCATTCTCTTCTGGCCTGTAAGATTTCTGTTGAGAAGTCTGATGATAGTCTGATGGGTTTACCTTTGTAGGTGATCTTTTTTCTCTCTCTAGCTGCCTTTAATACTCTGTCTTTATCTTTGACCTTTGCCATCTTAGTTATTATGTGTCTTGGTGTTGTCTTCCTTGGGTACCTTGTGTTGGGAGTTCTGTGGGCTTCCGTGGACTGTGAGACTATTTCCTTCCCCAGTGTGGGAAAGTTTTCAGCAATTATTTCTTCAAAGACACTTTCTATCCCTTTTTCTCTCTCTTCTTCCTCTGGTACTCCTATAATGCGAATATTGTTCTGTTTGGATTGGTCACACAGTTCTCTCAATATTCTTTCATTCTTAGAGATCCTTTTTTCTCTCAGTACCTCAGCTTCTTTGTATTCCTCTTCTCTAGTTTCTATTTCATTTAACTTCTCCTCCACCTTATATCCAATCTGCTTTTAATATCGTCCATTGTGTTCTTCAAGGATTGGATCTCCTACCGGAATTCATTCCTGAGTTCTTGAATATCTTTCCGTACCTCCATGAGCATGTTAATAATTTTTATTTTATTTCAGGGAGAATCATAAGGTCCATTATCATTTAAATCTTTCTCAGGAGTTGTATTCATAATTTTACTCTGGACCAGGTTCCTTTGGCATTTCATATTTGTGTATGGAGCCCTCTAGTGCCCAGAAGCTCTACTCTCTGGAGCTGCTCAGCCCCTGAAGCAATGTCAGGGATTGTAGGGGAGTGGTATTGGTGCCTCGGGGGAGGAAAGGGTTGTTTCCTGGTTCCTGGCTGGTATGCCTGTCTCCACTGTCTGAACCAGTGGGCTGAGCACACAGGTATAAGACTCTGTGCTTTGCCTTTTTAGTTGCTGTAGACAGATCTTCCCTCTGGCTGGCCTAACACCAGGGAAGGGTTTCCAGGTTTGCCAGCCTGGTGGGGCTGGCCAGGTGAAAGGTGCACTAGTCTGCCTGTCACAGAAGGGCTGTGTAGGCAGCCAGGGTGCTGGCACACCTGAAGATCAGAAAACACCCAATCTGCTGGGCAGAGTACACCCGGACAATTTTGTCTACCTGTCCTTTCTCCTGAGCAGTAAGCTCTGTGCAGTCCTTGCCCCCTTAGCAGGCCTCTTGCTAACGTCTTCTTTGTTAGGAAGTCTCTCAGACTGCCTGCCTTTCTTTTGTCCCAGAGCAGCTGGGTATGGATCCCTGATTTCACAAGCAGCTGGAATCTCAGTCTCTCCAGGAATTCTGCCTGTCTTAGCTTTCCAAGCTCCTAATTACAAGAGTATCATGCAAGCACCACGAAATGTAGGTTTGTGCTCCCAGAGTAGATCTCCAGAGTTAGGTATTCAGCAGTCCCAGTTCTCCACCCCCTCTCTGCTCTGTTCCTGTTCCTCCTGCCGGTGAGCTGGGGTGGGGGGAAGGGCTTAGATCCCACAGGACCACAGCTTTAGTACATTACCGTTTTCTGTGAGGGCTGCTCTTGTCTCCAGGTGTATGCAGTTTGTTGTAGTCCTCTTTCCCGTTGCTCTTTCAAGAGTAGTTGTAGTAGCTTTATTTTCATATTATATGCAGTTTTAGGAGGAAGCCTCTGTCTCACCTCTCACGCCACCATCTTTAATTCTTGTCTCCTTTTCTTCTTGAAAGTAAACCTCAAGGGCTTGAGTGTACCTACTGGTTAAAGCCTGGAGGTTAAGGAAGCAGTGATTTCTGAAGACCCAGAGGTGACTAGAGAGGTAGCAGAGACGCTGTGGTGTTCTCAGCTCCTTCAAAAGACTGAAGTCTCATCCATGTCTGTACAATTTTTATAATCACCTACAGAAACAAGTGATCCTATGTTAAAAAAGGGAGAAGTAAACTCAGGCTTTAAGTTATTTACTCCTTATCACAGAGCAGCTTTGCTGGCATTGTCTGTGGCGGGGCAACAGAGCGAAGTCCTGGAGGAAGCTGGTGGCCAGGGGTGGGGTCACGCCAGCGCTGCTGCCCAGCCGGCACCTCAGGCTGCAGGGCTGCTCTGACCCTGTTGGGCTTCAGGTGCAAATTCAGGCAGAGCTGGATCTGGGTACCTGAGGCCCGGTTATTCTTTAGGCTGCAAATGCAGGGCCTTCTGTTGCGTTAGGTTAGTTCAGCAAGCACTGCTTTCCTAACCCTGGTACTGGGTATTAGCTACACATCCAGGTAAGCCTTCCAGGGGTAGTTAAATCACGAGCCTTTGAGCCTGCACTTCTGCGTCCTAGTTAATGACACCAGCTGACTATGGAGCCCTTCTGTCTGCCAACCGTGAGCACCTTCTGGGAGGCACTTCATGGGCACTTCACGGCCGCCTTAGGAGGGCGTCTTGTTGTTCTTCCCTGTTTTATGGGTGAGGGAATTTCCACACAGAGGTTAAGCAAGTGGCCAGAAGCCTCAGCTCCCGTGAGTGCCTGAGCTTGGCTTGAGCCCTGGCTGGCAGGTGACAGAGCCTGCAGTCTACCCTGACTTTCCCAGGGCTTGGGCACACCCAGGGATACACAGGGAGGCTCAGTAGGAAACTCCAGGGGCACCAGAGGTTGTGGTGGCATGGACGGTGCGCTGCAGACTGCTTGGAGCTACTGTGCGCCTGTGGGAGCTCTTCGTCCACATGGCTGACCTCTTGCTGTGGAGAGGAGTAAATACAGAGCCACACGTGTGGCATGGTGTTGTGTGTGTGTCTGTGCGTAGAGACTTTTATAAGTTGGTTTATGGCTGGGTGGAGGCTGCACATGGTTTTCATAGTAATTTTGTAGTTTTGGGAGTTTTTAATAAATAGCATATATCATTTTTACCAAAAGGTGGGGTTATTGTAGAAAAGTAAATTCACAGGTGGGAAAGCTCATAGAGTACTTTTGGGTTTCCAAGGACCTCTGTGAAGTTGTCAGTGAGGTGGGAGTGTCTTGGCATTGTTGAGGGCGAGAGTGGTGTGTTAAGGGTGCTCTGAAGAATGTACCCCAGGACACTCCACGGGCAGCTCGCCTTGTGGGCATTGGTCTCAAGATCCATGTGCAGAAGGGGTTCTGTGGACGGGAGGCGTGCTAGGCTCTCTCGTTTCCTCACGAAGCAGTGCAGGATGAGGCCGCTGCTCAGCTGTTGTTGGCACAGCGGCTAAATGCCACGCACTGCCCACGGCCACCTCCTCAGGAAGCAGGGTGCCCTGGTAGTGACGCAAAACAGGTTGCAGACCTTTCAGTACCCAGGGTCTTGGGGGACTTTGCAGAAGGGTCTGTCTCTCCATTTCTGGAGGTTAGTGTCGTCCCCAGAAGTGGCACCCTGCCCCTCCACAGCTGACTGCTCCTAATCGGGCAGCTGGGTATGGACTAGAACCCGAGTCTTTTGAAGCTTTCCTGTCTGTTCCCTGGAAGCATCTGCCTTCACCACAGTGTCTGGGCATGGGCCCCAAGGGGGACACTTCTGGGAAGCCTTGGGACACCCATGAACACTTGCTTTACCTTCTGTTTAGTCTGTGGCCTCCCTTGTGTACAGAGATTAAGGGCATGGGGTATGGCTTCATTTCACTTTTTGCTCTTCAGGTTTAAGTAAAAAACTACAAAAGCTTTTTTTCTTGTTTCTATCCCCTGGGTCTGACCCACGTGACTGTGGGTCACCCTTGTGTATGGACACTGACTCTGCCTTTAAATCTGTGATGCCCAGCAAATGGACCGGGATGCCCACCTCCTGGCAGAGCCCCGTTTGTTCAGTAGTGGTATCTCCAGCCACTGAGGTGCAGAATTCACGGGGCTCTTTATATGGAAGTGCTATAAATGATCTGTGATGTCATTTTATGAAATTACAAAAATTAATCTACTTGTGTCTGGTTCCAATAGCTACTCTGACCTACGACACTCTCCGATTTGCCGAGTTTGAAGACTTCCCTGAGACCTCAGAGCCTGTTTGGATCCTAGGAAGAAAATACAGCCTTTTCACAGGTACCAGCCACGCTGGGGCCCACTGTGCTCAGCGCTCAGTCTGCACAGAGTGGCATAATAGTTAATGGTAGCTGCCTGCTAACTTTCTGTACCATATGACCTACGAACTTAAGGCTCTGTGTGCATGTTTTCTTGTTTTAAATATTCTCTAGAAAAGGAGGAGATCTTGTCCGATGTGGCGTCAAGGCTTTGGTTTACATATAGGAAAAACTTCCCAGCCATCGGTAAGTGCTCCGTTTGTTGTGGCGTGTGACAGAATACACGGTTTTCAGTATGCCAGGTGCTTGTCACTTTATTTAATCCTCACAGCAGCGTAGGTAAACAGGCTGGCGGAGGTCTGGCCCCTAGCTGTGGCAGAGCCAGGTCCCCACCCATGTCCCCTATTCTACAGGGCCAGTGATTTTCCTACTGCACATCACCATTTGTTACCAGGGCCTACAGCAGGAGGGTCAGCTGTGCCCAGCAGCTGCAGATGTGGACCAGAAGGGAGCGGGGGACAGCATGTCCCCGTGGGACGGCCTGGGTGTTTGTAAATGCTCACGGCGCCCCGCGTTGGGCGTGCAGCTGCCTCCCGCCTGTCCAGGATGTCTGGAAGCCACTGCTCTGTGGGCGCCATCTTTTCCCATCCGCTCCACACATCGTCGTGGGGGTTGCTGAAGGGCAAGGTGGATGTGACACGTTTAGCAGCATTAAAGTGCGTCCCATTGAGAGAGGCTCTTGTTAGCATTGTAGCCCCGGGGGTGGATGGGAAGGGGACCCACTCTTGGCCTTGTCTTTGGGGTTTGGGGTCAGGAGGCTGTACCCCTTTGGGGGTGGGTGTCAGTCAAGCCTGCTACTAGATGTAATCTCATCTGTTCTCCAGAAGTGACATGGATGTAAAATAGCTGCCATGCTTGACTTTTCGGGAGCACCAAAATGCAGGGGATGTGGTCAGTGTCCCTGGGTCAGTGGTTGACGATGTGAGTACACAGAGGTGCTGTGGGAATGGCTGTCCTTCCCCTGGGCCTTGATTCCACACCTGCCCTGAGGCCACTGTGCCTAGCCCTCGGGTAGGGGCCCAGTCTGTGGTGCTGGGAGGGACCCAGCTGTCCTGCAGGCCTGATGTCTGAGCCCTGGGAGGACAGGCTGAGGAGCCCTGCCTTGTTTGGCAGAATGGTTGAGGAGGAGATGCCTCCCTTCTGGAGGCCAGGGGTCTGTTTCCTCCCCTGCCACGCAGAGATGACTCGTTTGTATGGGAGGTGGGTTGTTTCTGCACTGTGGCAGGCTCTGTGCTAAGCACTTCACACAAGGCCCCTTCTGTGATCCCACCATGCCCCAAGAGGTAAGCTTCGTGTCCCCCCACCCCACCCTCTCCACATGTGGGTGATGCTGTGGGGCGAGGGTAGAGCCTGTGGAGCCTGTAGCCCATGTGGTCTGACTCCTGAGTCAGTACTCTGCTGTCACCATGTGCCCCTCACCGATTTCCTGTCACGTTAGGGCCTGTCTCATGGTCTACACAGGGTCTCAGTCTGGGTGACAGATGTGCTGCATTCTGACCTTTCTGCACACGCAGCCCATCTTTTGCACTCCCAGCCACCAATTCTTGCTTTTTCGGTGGCTGGAAAATGTCTTTCTGATGTGACTTTGCGTTTCCTGGATTACTTGTGAGGCTTAGCGTCTTTTCACGTGCTTGCCCCACATTCGTATCTCTCTGACTGCCTTGTTTACATATCTTGTTCATTTTGAGGGGGGTCATCTGGACATTTCACTTCCCAGCAAACGCCACCTTGGCGTGACCAGGTTCTACAAGGTGTAGGCCCAAGGCGGAGCTGGTACCTGCATTTGGAACCGGCCTGGGGGTGTTAGGACCCATCTGACGGTGAGTGCCTCTCTCTTTGTCCACTGTGGCAGGGGGAACCGGCCCCACCTCGGACACGGGCTGGGGCTGCATGCTGCGATGTGGACAGATGATCTTTGCCCAAGCCCTGTTGTGCCGGCATCTAGGCCGAGGTGGGTCATGACACTGGGGCGGTGCTGCTCTGAGGACTGGGGGGTAGGCCGTGGAGGCAGATCACCAGTGAGACACAGTTAGGATTCATGGTTTTCTTGCATAGTGACCCACTGGTTTTTACTGTTTAAAAAGAGTGACCTTAAAGCATGCTGATAAATGTTTATCTTTTGGAAATTATCTTTAAACCACTGAAATCATTTTCTGCTTTGCATATGGATTTGTTTTGAAGGGCTGGCACATGTGTATTTGAAATCCTGGTGAATTTGGCTTTTAACTTTGGAAAGCTTCGTGAAGATTTAAATACTATTTGTGTTTGTAAAAACGAAGGACTTTCTCTCATATGTTGGTAAAACTGAGCTGCATCTGTCTCGATAGACTGGAGGTGGACACAGCGGAAGAGGCAGCCAGACAGCTACTTCAGCGTCCTCAATGCGTTCATCGACAGAAAGGACAGTTACTACTCCATTCACCAGATAGGTGGGACTGCACAGGGTGCCGGGTCCTGCTGTTTGGAGTGGGCAGCGACTTGCTGGGTTCCCACAAGCACTGCTCTGGGATGGTGGTCTGTGAAGTGGGAGGCTTAGACCACTCTGCCCACCCCCACCGTGGCCTGCTCGGACCCAGGCTGGCCTGCCGTGGTATGTCACTCATCACGGTGTCTGAGATCGGACTTGATGGCCTCACAGGTTCTGTCTCTCACACCCCATCAGTGAGGCTGAGTGCTACTTTGTTTTAGCATTGTGTTCTCACTTGTAGAAGGAAGTAAAAACATAGCTCTGAATGGATTGACCTGAGTCATTTCCTCTCCAGTCCTGATCCTGGTTGAGGACTGAAACCCTTAAGGAAGGACAGACCTTGAGATGGCACCTGTCCCTTTTGGAGAAAGCACCCTGTGTCTGCCAGGAACTCCCGCTGCAGGCAGGGCTGGGTGTGCCTGCCCAGGCTTCCTATAAAGTGCTCCTAAGGCCACGTGGTCTGCTTATTGGGGGCAGGTGGGGGCAAGGGTGTGTGTTACTAACTGGATATGTTTCTTGCAGCACAAATGGGAGTTGGTGAGGGCAAGTCCATTGGCCAGTGGTACGGGCCCAACACAGTTGCCCAGGTCCTCAAGTAGGTACCGAGTGCTGTCCTTCCCTTGTCTTTGGGGACAGTGTGACCATACCTTGGGTGTTCAAACTTCATGAGTCTTCATCAATAAGGGAAATGTGGGGTATCTTACTCTTTTCTTAAGGGCCACAGGTGGTCCTTGGGTGACTATGCCTAGTGGTCTTGTGTATCGCGGTTTATGTTTTCTGATAAAGTGAGTATTTTACTCCAGGTTGTGCTTTGTCTACCCCGTGGACACATCATCATGGGGTCCCTAGTAGTCTGGGAGGTTGGAGCTGTTCTGAAACACAGCAGTGTGGTGGGGCAGGCTGTCCTCCGTGCAGGCACCTTGGCCTTTCTTCTGACCTATAGCCTCCTCCCCGTTAAACCTGTTCCCAGCTGCACCTCGTGCGTCTGCCCACCTGTCCCTCCCCATGGGAGCCTCCCACAGACACCCCACACTTGGGGTTTCTGAAATTGCTCCTCTTTTCACTTGCCCCCAGCCTGTTCCTTCTCATGGTGAATGGCTGCCCTCCACCCAGCCACTGTTGTCATTTCCCAGACACTTCCCTTCCTCGTCCAGCTTCTACCGAACCCCAGGCCTGTCCCATCTCTCCATTTCCTTACCTAGTCCCCACATTTACTCGGCCCCCAACGTGCCCTTTAGAATCCTGGATTCAGCCCTGCATGCCTTGAAGCATAGTCTGTTTGTGTGTGTGGTCTGCGTGCATGGCCTACCCACATGTGTGGTCTGCATATGTGGCCTGCCTGTGTGCGTGGCCTGTGCTCTGCCTATCTCGCACACTCACTGTCTTTCTCCCACTGCTGCCCCGAGGCAGCTTTGCTGAGGTCACCATCCGTCCTGTTGTGCCGAAGGCCAGGTGCCAGCCTCTGACCTGCTGGGCCATCCAGGACACAGCCCTTGGTATAGGTTCTTCTTTATGTTTGGAAGCTTGGGCTGCTCAGTCATGCTCTTTGGTGCTTTTCCTGACTTCTGGCTGCCTCTGCTTCTGTTGCTGGGCTCCACCTGTGAGTGCTGCAGACTTGGTTCAGGTATCTGTCTGTTCTCTCTCCTTTGGGCCTGGCTTCAGCTGTTGTCTGCACACACAGCTCCCAGAGTCACATCCCTAGGCTCATCTATCCCCAGACTCCAGACTCACGTCCAGATGCTCACTCAGCAACACCCTTGGGTGTCCAAGGGGCATGCCGATGTAACAGCCAGACCCACAGTGGGTCTCCTCCCCCTCACATGCTGCCTTTCCTAGTGAGTGGCAGTGCGGTCCTTCTAGCAGCTTGGCCAAAAGTGGATCATGCTTTACTCTTCTCTCTCAACACACCCCGTCCAGATGTGGCCACCATCTGGCTGGGTCCTCAGCTCCCTGTCCTCTCTGGTCCAGGCCTGCCTTCTGTCTCCTTGCTGGTCTTCCTTCTCTGTTTGCCATCCTAGAGTCTCCTTTCAAATAGCAGCAGTGTTGTCGTCATGAAGTATAAGCCCACCCATCTGCCCCTTGTCTGCCCAGGACCATCCCGGCTGTCCACTGACCACAGAGCTGAGGGCTGGCTGTGCTCTGCCCGCCTTCGTGGCCTGCCTCTGCCTGCCCTGGACTCCCTGGCACACACCCACCTCAGGGCATCTGCGGGTGCTTGCCCTTTGCCCAGCATCTGCCTCTGCCCAGACACCCCTTCATAGCACTTGCTACCTGTCATGGCCACTCCTTCCCTGCCTGTCTCCCCTCAGAATATCCCCAAGGAGCTGCTTTGTGTTCCTGTGTCTTCAGTTCTGTGTCTGGCCTGCAGCAGTCACAGCGGGAGGTGGGGGAGGCGGCTGCTAGAGCACTGCAGGTGCTCTCCTGGCAGCCATTCCAGCCGTCCATTGGGAGGGTCTTCCTTGTGGTCGCCCTGCCATTCTGGCCCTCCACCCGTGTCCGCAGTTGCACCGGGTCCTCCCTCTCCCCTCAGGAGCCCCAACTTCTCATCCATAGTGCCAGGATGAGCTTTGTGCCCCCATTATACTTTGGTTGCAAAGTCTTCTCTTCTCTAAGAATCTTACCTCTGGGGCTGCCATTCCTCACCACTGCTGTCTGCACTTGTTAAACCACAGATTTCATTCTGAGGACTCACCCTGGTTGTCGGTTTAGTGTCTGGGGATGGTTCTGGGGGACTAGACCTGTCTCAGAGTCAGTGAACCCAGCAGCACCTGAGGCCTGGGCTCATAGTCTAGTGTCCACCTGTGTGTGCCAACTAGACCCGATAACTGTCCCTGGAGATGCCCTTTTACGGGGACTTCCTCTGTGAGTGGCTGTGGGGCGATGGCGGGACCCTGTGCCCTGGGCATCGCGAGCCTCAGCCTGTCATTTGAGAAACAGCTGGAGTACTGGGTGCTGTTCCCTGGGGCATCCTGTGGACGCCATTCACATCTGGGATTGTGAAGGCTAGCGGCATGTCCCCCCTTTCTGCAGGAAGCTTGCTGTCTTTGACACCTGGAGCGCCTTGGCAGTCCATATAGCGATGGACAACACAGTGGTGATGGAGGACATCAGTAAGTGAGCTGTGGATCAGGGGTTGTGGCTGACTGGAGTTGGGAGTGGCTGGTCCACAAAGGGCTTCCCTGGGGGTGCCATGAGTGTGCATGCCCCGGGCAGGCTGGGGGCAGGTTGTGGTTCTCTGTAGAGCTGAGCTCCTTAGCTCTCCATGTGGTTTGTGTTTTCACTACAAATAGTTTGCTGAGATGTGCTGGGCTGAGCTGCGTGCAGGTGTGTGGGTGTTTGGCTCCATGCCTTTGTGCCTGTTAGTGAGCCATAAGAGAGGTGAGAATTTTCAGCTCCACCACTGAAGCCTGGGAGTAACTTGAAAGAGAAACGTAGGTGGTCCTCATCCTGGAAACCTGAAGAAATCCAGGCATGCTGAGGCATTAGTCCAGGAGGCAAACAAGGGCTCCCTTTGGCCGAATGCCTCTGGAGAGTGCCCGCATTCTCTCATGTGTCAGGCTGACAGAGCTCTTACTGCCTTATTACGTGGTTTACTCAGCAGCAGGTCCCCCAGCATTTCCCGAAGCTGCCTCAACCCCGCTTACTGATTTCTGCATGTGGGCTCTTGCCTCGATTCTGATCTCACGTGAGAAAGAGAGTGGGGAGTGGCCTAGCTCTTGGCGTGCAGACGTGCAGGCTAGTGCAGGCAGCTGGGAGTGGGTCTCACACACTCAAACTGCAGGTATGGTGGCGCCTCGTGTGGGCTGCTGCCCTGCTGGTGACTGTAGTGCTCCTTTGCTTCGTGCAGGGACGGGGCCCCAGGAAAGAACAGCCCTGACCGGCAGCCAGGTGCTGTGCCGCGCTCCATGGCCCCAGGTGCGTCAGCCTGGGGCCAGAGTGGGAGGGTGTGGGGTTCCCTTCTGCCTTTGTCCCCACGTTCCCACTCTAGTTCTTAACATTTTTGTAAAACAGGAACTTAGGGAATATACAGAGAAGGGGAAAATCATTTGGGTTCTCCTCTCAGAAACAGCTCATACTGATGTTTAGACATACCTCCCTCCAGTGTTCTATTTTTCAAAAAAATACATTTGTTCCTGCCTGTGAACAGGGTGTCACTGTCTCGTGGCCTGGCTGCACCATATTCCATTTGCCTGTTTCTTTCCCCCAGTGCTGGGGAACCACTTAGCCCATTAACCTTCCCCTGTTCAGGGTCTCACCTGCCACTTGTCCAACCCTGGCTTCATGCTGGAGAGGCTGGTCCCCTGGGGCAGTGCTGGGAAGAGGTGAGGGACAAGCTGGTGGGGGCCCAGGAGGCACCGTGACTGTGAGCCTGGATGCTCCTTGGGGCTCCTCTGGGACTTGGGGTCATCCATAGCAGCGCTCCTGGAACTGTGGCGAGAATGGCCCTGGGCTTGTGGGAGGAGGACAGGGGTCTGGTTCTGGGAAGGGGCCTGGGCTTGAGCTTGTAACTGGC
Source organism: Phataginus tricuspis (assembly GCA_029783875.1). Classification (NCBI taxonomy): domain Eukaryota; kingdom Metazoa; phylum Chordata; class Mammalia; order Pholidota; family Manidae; genus Phataginus; species Phataginus tricuspis. Next base: position 26,585,175 of record JAQQAC010019064.1, read on the forward strand.
TCCTGGCTGCAGTGTGCTTGGCCACCTGGCCATAGTCACTGTCTCAGCACGTCTCCTCCCTGAGCCAGAAGCAACATGTGTTCATCACAGGGATGAGGGGAGGACGTCTTGACTCCCAGATGTAGGAGGAATAGCATCAGCCAACCAGTGCCCTGGGCTGATGGCAGTGCAGGGTCCCTGTGCACAGCTCAGAGAGGCAGAGTGTGTGGAGGTGATTCTCAGTGGCTTGTGCTCGCTGCTTCAGTGAACACAGCAAATCAGCTGCTTTCCCCGTTCACCAATCCAGCTGCCCCAACACTCACAGGTCCAGCAACGCAGGAGGTGAGGAGCAAGGCTGGTGGAGTAAGAACTCTTCTCTCCTAGTTTCTCAGAGCTGCTTGTGGGCAGTTAGGTGGGGAAAGAATGCTGGTGTTAGAAATCCCACCAGAGCCCCTCCCCAGGCAAAGAGCTGGTTTAGACCTTCCTTTAGATTTAGAAAGAATGCTGAGCAAGAGGAGGCCTTGGTCCTTGGGGTGTCCCCATTCCCCCACCCGCCCATCTGTCCGCAGGGCTAGCCAGGGGTTTCCAGAGCAGGCTCTGCCAGCATTTACTACTGATGGGTCAGACCTGTATCAGCATAGTGGGCAGTGGGGGCCCGTGGGTCCAGGGGCACGTGCTGTGGTCTGCAGTGGGCATGGTGATGCAGTGAAGAACAAGTACATACAAGTATAATCAGACAAAGTGAGGTATGAGGTCCTGATGGCAGAAGTAGAAATCCCAGTGAGGAAATGGAGGAAAGCAGAGGGTCGTGTGGAGCAGAACTCCAGGAGGTAAGGGCAGGCTGGGGCATGTGGCCCAGAGCCGAAGGCCTCCCAACTTTTTAGCCAGATGAAAACATACATGTTCCTGGGGACATTCCCAAATTGCAAAAATAAAGAAACTTCTGTAAGCATCCAAGTGTAGTAATAACAGTAGCTGTCTTTGAAGAGAGGTGGTCCTGACTGGCATCAGCCACCGCATCTCCCTGCCATGCCAAACGCTACCAGAAATGTGTGAACTCCAAGAAAAGGATCTGGGTTCGGGAGTGGGGTGGGGGCATAGGTCTTTTTAGTTGCATTGATAGGAAAACAGAACTTAAATATGGTAAAAATGCTAAGGGAGCACTAGAAAACTACAACTGGGTGCCTGGTACAAACATGAACCATTTTTTTGATAACAGGACCTTCATAACATACAGTCAACAGAGCAGCAATAGTGGGCCTGTTTCTATCATTTCTTGAGCCACAGTCTTTGTCTGTTGTTGACCGAGAGAGGGTCCGTCCTATTG
>JAQQAC010019064.1:26586490-26656284 GCA_029783875.1 Phataginus tricuspis
AGCCCCAGAATCAGCAAAGTAAAGAGAGCGTATGTGGCAGGTTGAATATATAAAAACTAAAGTGACAGAGGACCAGAATAACCCAGCATGAGAGTTCAGGAGACGTGTATCAACCCTAAATGCTGGTGGCAGAAAAGAGCCCTTACAGAAGAGCTCTCAGGACATTTATGTAAACTATGCAGAATAAAGAGCAAAAGGACAAAACTCTACTACCTAGAAATCTCAAACCTTTGTCTTAGCTTTCGGGTCAAGAGAAGTGAGGTTTACAGACTGTATATGAGGATCTGAACCCTGAACTCAGGAAAAAAACTGGTGCCTGTTGTGCTGGTGACCAGATGATGAGAATTGGAGAGGGTGAGGGGCATGCAGCCCCAGGAGTTGGGGAGGAACAGCAGATGAACGGAAGAGACCCGAGGAGAGAGGTTTTCATGAGGACAAATGCAGAGTTTAATGACGTAAAAGGAGAAACAGGAGAGATAATAAATTCTAGAACTGATTGTTTGAAACAGCGTACATGCCCATCAGATAATCATACCAAGGGGAAAGGGGAAACGTCAGGAATCTGTTTAGAAACTAGATGAGATCCTGACACAAATTCCATCGTGTGGGTTTTTCCCGCAGCACCAAGCCGTTCTGCAACGCCAGCTGGGTGTCCAATCATTCAGATCATTTCTGACACGGTCCCGACCCTGCAGGCAAAGGGCTCAGGCCTACGGTACTGTCTCCACCCCGAGCCCGCCCCCTTACAACCCCAGCCAGATGTTCAGGTTGTCACTTGTGCTTCTGACCAACTGGCTACGTGGGGAGGTTCCCACTGCCCACCCCTCAGGTTTGCTTAATTTGCCAGAGTGGCTCAGGGAACTCAAAAACATTTCCCTCCTTAGGTCACCAGTTATTATAAAAGGATGTAAGTCAGGAACAGGGAGGTGGAAGGAGCACAGGGCGAGGTGGGGAAAGGGGTGGAGCTTCCAAGCCACCTTCCCGTTGTCTGCACACATCACCAGCCCAGGAGCTCTCTGAACCCTCTCTTGGGTTTGATGGGGGCTCCATGACACTTGTGATTGATTGAATCACTGACCCTTGGTGATTGAGCCCCATCCCCAGCTCCTGTCCTCCCCGGAGGTCTGAGAGGTGGGCGGGACTGAAGGTTGGTTCCCTGGCAACCAGCCCTTCCCTGCTTTCCGAAAGCCACCTCATTGACATGACAAGATACCTTTAGGGCTCAAATCTGGAAATTCCAAGGGTTTTAGTAGCTGTGTGGAGAGGAGGGCCAGATTTATTATTTACTATAAATCACATCACAGGAAGATTAAGTAGCCAGAGAAAAAGGAAGACAAAGTCCTCCATCACCCTTTTGAGATGTCTCAGTCGTGCAGCGAGTCTGCCTGAGGGAGCAGCTGCAGGTGTGGGCACGCCTGGTCTGGGCTCCAGCGCTGTCCAGGCCTCGCCTGAGGCTGAGCGCTCTGCCTCAGAACCAGGAGGCCTCGCGGCCACACTCGTGGCCACAGAGCCAGCCTTGTGGGCCGTCCCCAGATCTTTCCAGTGTCCTTTAATCTGGAAGGTTCTCCCTCTCTGTTTTCGTGGTTTTTCATAGCACTGACATCTTTGGAGAACCCAGGCCAGTTTGGAAGAGTGTTCCACACTCTGTTTCTTCATGACGAGATTCGGATTATGTGTTTTGACCCAGAGCCCGAGTGACGGCTCTGTCCTGCAGGCATCCGGCAGGAGGCTGCTGGCTCGCCCGTTTCCCTGTGCTTCAGGAGGCACCCGAGGGCTACACTCAATGTGCGTCGCACACCTTCCTCTGCCTTTGCTGGCCGGCCCTCTGGAGAGGAGCCCTCCCTTCTCTCTCCCCGTATTTACATTCAGAAACCTTTTTTGAGTCAGTGGGCTCACATACTCCCTTTTTTGTTGCTGTGGCCGTTGCAGCTCTGACCAGGTACCCCTTGGCCGGCTTCCTTTGCTGCATGCCTGTCCCTTTGTTGTTTCTCCCTTCCTGGCACAGACTAGGCTCAGTGTCCACTGTGCTGCCCCTGCCCCAGCCCTGGTTCCCTTTTCTGGGGGTGGGGGAGTCTGGGAGCCACAGGCTGGGTACCTTGGGGGTGATCAGGGCCACTGGCGTCTCCCATACTTAATGTACTTAGTGAAGGACTGCCCGGGACACTTTGGTGGAAGAAGTGAGTTGCCTCACCATCTAAAAGGAAGGAGAAAAGTAACTTCTTGGGGGCACAGGCATTCTTGGTTACCAGGTCATTGCTCTCCCAGAGCACTGGCCTGTGTGCATTATTTTACTCAAGGTTGAACATGCGGAGAAAATGTGCTGTTCTTCCTGTGGGTGGCAGGATTAGTCTCTTCCAAGTTTGAGTTGTATTTAAGCACTGGGCTTTTTATCTGCTTTTCCTTTAATGGATTAATATGGGCCTGTTTCTCTTGGGTGAGCCCTGCCTACCTGTGCCTGGCCTGTAAAAGCATGTCTTCCTCTTTAGGAAGGTTATGCAGGAGCAGCCTTCCGTGTGTGGGGGCCGCTGTGTTTCCTGCAGACTCCGACCGGCACTGCAACGGCTTCCCTGCTGGAGCTGAGGTCGCCAGCAGGCTGCCCCCATGGAGGCCCCTGGTACTTCTCATCCCTCTGCGCCTGGGGCTCACAGACATCAATGAGGCATATGTGGAGACGCTGAAGGTGGGTCCTGGGGTCTGTCCCTTCACTACCTTGCTCCCTCCTTCAGTCCTCTGAACTCCCTGTGAGCTCCCGGCCTCCAGCTGGGCAGTGCCCTCCCATGGGCCTCTGTGCTCCGAGAGCTCACTCTTTCCTGCCACTGCCCCTTGTAGCCTCTGCTCCTTCTGACTCAGTGGCCCCACCGGCTTCCCGTCTCCCATTTCCCCTGCCCTGGGAGTCAGGCCAACACTTGGCCTCCCCTGTGCACCCTTGTGCCCTGCCCACACCTGGGTGGACCTGTCTGCATCTCCTGGCACCCTCACTGCGCCTAACTTAGGCCCTCCTCCTGCATGGAGCTGTCCTGCATGTAACCTCGGGCCCACTGCCCCCCCACCTGCGGCGTGTTCTCGTCCTCCCTGACTAGACTCCTCGGGACCACATCTTCTCTCCTGCCTGTTTAACCCTGTGGAGGTGGGTGCCATCTGCTTCCTGCGGTATGCAGGCTGCATTGTCTGCTGGTGCCTGAACCCGTCTGAGGGTACAGACTTCTTGCTGGCGTGTGCTCAGCAGCCCACCTGCCCTCTTTCCCGCAGCACTGCTTCATGATGCCCCAGTCCCTGGGAGTGATCGGTGGGAAGCCCAACAGTGCCCACTACTTCATTGGCTACGTTGGTAAGTCATGGCTCTTCAGCTATGTCCCAGTTGGCCAGAAGCCAAGGATAAGGAAGTGGTCTTCAGGACAGTCCCATGGGGCCCCCTTGCCTCCAACCTCCCCAACACTGGGGCATCAGCTTGACTCAGGGCCACCAGTTGGGAAGCTGCTCCCACGAGGGGTCCCCACACCGCCCTCAGTGCCCCTTTCCTCTGTGGCCAACTCCTGCCCTGTCCTCTGCCCAGCCTCTCCCAGCCTGTCCCACACCGTCAGGGGCTCTTGGTGTGGTGGATCTGTCGTGGTCCCCTGAGTGCTCCATTCCCCTGACCACCTGTCTGCTCGCCCAGGTGAGGAGCTCATCTACCTGGACCCTCACACGACGCAGCCAGCGGTGGGGCTCACCGACAGCTGCTTTATCCCAGATGAGAGCTTTCACTGCCAGCACCCCCCCAGCAGGATGAGCATCGGAGAGCTCGACCCGTCCATCGCCGTGGTGCGCTCCCTCTCCATGCCACCGTCTCTGACCGCATGAGCTCACGGGCAGGCGTTGTGCGCCCAGTCCTGCTCTTAGAGTGAAAATGAAAGCTTTCATATTTCTATGATTTTTTTTCTTTTAATGTTTTGGAATAAGTGTTACGGTCACATGGCTTAGGATCCAGAGGGCACAAAGGAGTGAAAGGCCCCGTGTGTAGTCCTTGCAGCCTCGGTGGGGGCTGGAGCATGTGGTGGTGACATGTCCCTTTTAACATAACAGAGGTTTCTGCTTTGCTTACTGCTCTGCACCACCTTTTTGGGGGTTTCTGGTTTGCATTTTCGTTTTTCAGCTTAATGTATCTAGGAGATGATCTCTCAGAATGAGCTTTCCTGCTCCCTTTTGGTTGTGACTTATTTAAACCTGTCTGCTCTCAAAATATACTTTGTGGGAAGGGAGGCCAAACACACCTAGAAATGAGAGCATCCTTAGAGGGGCAATGAACCAAGTCATAGTCTCCAGGTGGGAGGCAGGCCCAGTCCTGAAACGGGGGCCACCTGAGCTCACTGTCTGGGGGTCTTGTGTCAGGTCAGCGTTGACAACTTGAGCTCACAGGCTCAACTGTCATGGGAACCCACTGGTGAATAATTCCTTGTCCAGCCACAGTTATATATGTTCATAGCAGTAAGTACGTCTTGGTAGCTTGTGGAGGTTGATGCTGTATCGAGATCAGGTCAAACTGGACCACCAGTGTCTTTGGCCAAGTCCAGAAGGCACATGTCTGAGCTCTCAGGCACGTGGAGGCATGGCCGCATCCTCAGAAGGAGGCATGCGCCAGGCTGCTTGGGAGAGACAGGCCTCGTTCTCCAACAGAGTGTCCTGGTGTCCTTGCCAGAGCCCCGTCCTGTGCACAAGCTCTGGGAGAAGCCGTATCTGGCTTCTTCCCATTTTGTACCTGTTTTCCTCGCCTCTCCACATAGCATCTGTAACCTGGCGGGGTTGAGAACCCCTGCTAACTTAGTAAGAACACCAGGGTTCTGTGCATGGGGTCCTGAGGCCGACCCTAGTGAGCCCCTCTGCTGGTACCCAGCTCTTCACAGGAGGGGCCCACGTGTGAGGTGTGCCATGCACTGTGTGCCTCAGTCCTGGTAGCCTTTGCCTTTGCTAAGCTGCTCAGGAGACCCTGGTCCAGGCCGAGCCCAGCCCTGGGACACAGGAGAGCTCTGTGCTCTGCCCTGACACGGTGTAACCTGCCCCCTTCCCTGGCCTTCAGAGAGCACTCAGGCTGCACGGCCAGGGTCACTCAGGGCCAAGGGCAATGGGTCGAGCCATGAACAGAGCCCATGGTGGGGTGGAGGCCCAAGAAGCAAGGACGGTCGGACATGTGGTGATGGACGCTGGGCCCTCATTAGGTCCCTACGGCACACCTAGCCTGCTATCTGGGTGTGGCCTGCTATGTGTTTACGCTCTGTGCTCTCTCTGGTACCCTTTGTTTTAGGGTTTTTTTTGTAAGACGGAGGACGACTTCAACGACTGGTGCCAGGAAGTCAGAAAGGTTGGTAGTGGCCCCTTACCCGCAGGGTAGGGCTGAGCGCCACCCTTGGGTCTCCCCTCTGGAATCCTGCCTCCCCAGCACCCAGCTGTTCTGCGACCCTGCCCTCCCAGGGTCATAGCTTCTGGCATCACCCTCATTATGGCTGGAGAACATGGGGCCAGATGTCTGTGGGGCTCTAGAACAGGGGCTGGCTCGTCAGCCTGGCACCTGCTGCCCTCCACATGAGCAGAGGGACCTGATGGCACGTGGTTGCCCCCAGGCAGGTACCAGGCTGGGCTTCTACCTCCGCATAGGATTAAGAGCCTCTAGCATGGAGGCTGCCTCTGTTTTCTTGTCAGCATTTTCCCTCTGCTTGTGATGATGATCTTGGGTGGGGGTGCTGGGCTGTGCCTCTGGAGGGCTGCATCTAACAGCTATGTCTTTTGACAGCTGTCGCTGCTCGGAGGTGCCCTGCCCATGTTTGAGCTGGTGGAGCAGCAGCCTTCCCACCTGGCCTGCTCTGACGTCCTGAACCTGTCTGTAGGTGAGTCCGAGGCCTTGGCCACATCTCAGGTGGGGACAGGGTGTCACCTACTTCGTTGCTGAGGTGGGGCACAGTGTGGCCTGTGTGATGCCTCTGTCCCCTCTCTGTTTCCCATCAGGTCCTGTTCTGATCATTTTTGACCTTTAAGGTTTATACGAACATGGGGTGGTGACTTGTGTGTGGGCCAGACGCCCTGCTGAACAGCATCTTCCCCTGTGCACAGGGAGCGGGGTGTGCCCCTCACATGGGCCCCAGGGTTGTTAGGACCAGAACACACTACTAGCCTTCCTGTGGACACAGTGACCTCTGCGGTGCAGCACAGAGCCAGTCCCTGGCTGGCACACAGTGCCACAGGTGGGCTGTGCCTCACTGCCCTGTGCTGTGGGCCTGGGGCCTTCTCCATGCTCAGGCCCTCTGTGCCTCCAGTGGGCTGGGTGTGTGGCACATGTAACACGGGGACTTGGCGGTGAGGCCATGGGCACATCCGTGCACATCACCATCTGTGTCTGAAGGTCACTGAGGGGGACAGGGACAGCCTGCTGCCCCACGTTGTGAAGTCCCTGAGCCCACTGCATGGTGAAAACCACAAAAGGGTTGGGTGCTGGCACTGGAGACTTGGGACAGAAATCCCCTTGGCCCCCCAGATGGCACGGGCTGGGTGCCCTTCCTGGGACAAGGCTCTGACCTCCCAGCCCCCACTTGCCTGTGTGCTCTGATGGGAGGCGTGTCTGCCTTTCCTCTGCTTTCCAGACAAGCCTCTGGGCTTCTTTCCCACCGTTCAATCCTCATGCCAGTCGACCTCCAGGCCTGCTCAGACCCTCCAGCCCACGAGGCCTCAGCTGGTCAGTCCCAGTGGCTTTTTGCCTCCTGCGGCACCAAGGCCACCCCGACTGGACACCCTCGACTGTCAGACCCAGAGGCAGGACCCACACAGGGGCAGGCGGGCCCAGGGCCGGGGTTTGGTGGGCGTACACACTGGTTCTTGTTGTCCCCTTGCCCCAGAGAGACCTGCACCAGGCATCTGATGAGCTCTTGTTTCTTGTAGATTCTTCTGATGTAGAGCGATTGGAAAGGTTCTTTGACTCAGAAGATGAAGACTTTGAAATCCTGTCCCTTTGAAAATCCTGGAGTTGGGGGACAGTCCTGCTGGCCCTCGATGGGGATGCCTCCAAGAGCCCAGCCCTGCCTCGGGGTGCTTGGTGCCTCTGCAGCATTTCATCCATCCAGCCCGCCCGCCCGCCCACTGAGTGCCGTGCCTCACACCGCCTCTGCCCTTGGATGGAGGACTGCACCATTCTGGGGTCCCCACTGGGAGGCGTGCGGCCGCTTGGCCCAGAAAGCTCGTCGAGGCTGCTAGGCGTGAATGAGGGGCTGCCTGCGGGAAGCCCAGCGCAGCCGGGCTGGAGCTTCCAAGAGCAGCGCCTTCACACCTCAGACTCCCCTAAGACACTGCCAGCCCTGCACTAGCGCGTCGCCTGTCCTGCTTCGTCCTGGGCTCTCAGTTCTGGGTTTGCTTTGGAATTAAAAGTCCTGTTTGAAGTTACTCAACAGAGACACGAATTTCTGTCGGGCGTGTCCCGGGTCCGTCCCAGAAGACCTGCCAGGCGGGCGTGAGGAGCAACATCTGCGGACTGAGCCTCGGGGCCGGCCCTTGGCCTGTGCCCCAGATGGTGTACCGAGGGCTACCTCAGTGGGAGATGGAGTGAGGGAATCATAGCGAGGCTCCTCCTCGCTTTGGGGAGAAAAGTGACAAGGGGGTGAGGCACAGTGGAAATCAGAGACATCCCCATGCACGGGACTCTCCAGGACAGACGCGCCAGCGCTCCTGGAGCCGGGTTCCGCTCGCGGGTCCTAGCACTGATACACCCCACGTGCTGCTGGCTGGCTTGTCATGCCAGCTCCCCTGGGTGACTGGGGGGGTGGAGCCAGTGGAAGCTGTCCTGGCCTGTGACCTAGGCCGGGGGGTGGGGGCATGAAGGCACACTGCCACCTGGAGCCTCCCTTGTGTCCTCGTCCATCTCAGCATGGCCTTCCTGGCCACCAAGGCCTCAGATGGTTTGGGGTTCAAGGGTAAATCCTGACCTTTATGGTGCAAGGTGTCCTGGGCCCCAGCCCCACACAGGTCTGCAGTCTGTCCTGGAAGAGTGGCTTTCGTCCCCCCAGGAAGTGCAAATGGGGTCTGGGAGGCTGGGGGGCAGTTGACACCCTCGGTGTGTTACCGAGGATGTAAGTCATTATATTTCCTCTGCTTCCCTCCCTGCACCCTTAAGGTGGGGTTGGGGGACAGTGGGGCAGGTGGGCCATGGGCCAGGCTGGGAGGCTTTGTGGCAGCTCCTGCTCTCGCTGCGAAGGGTGGCAGGGCTGGCATCTTGACCGAGGGGCTTTGTCCTGTGTGTTTTGAAAAAGGCTTGCTGGAGAGAATGTTCACTCCTAGTAGCATAGTTTGCAATTCTCAATGGCCAATAATAAGTTTCAGCAGAAAACAGTTTGTCGCCTGTTTGTTTCAACTTCCTCCCGTTACAGTTGGCTGCGGGAGGAACACTTTTGTCACCCCAACATACCGTGGAAGATTCTGAGCAGGGATTTGGTGGACTGATGTGGCAAGCCCGTCCCCCCACCTGTGACCCACCTCTGTGAGCTGTAACACCTGTCCTCAGCCACAGATGGTCCCAAAAGCAAAACATGCAGGGAAAGCTGTTTTCAGAGAACACAGCAGCTCCTCCTTCAGCTTGCATGGCTGGCAGAGAGCCCTCGGGTGGGCCTTCATTTGTTCGCAAAGCAGTGTCCCTTGGGCAAGCTGGCCTTCTCGCTCCCGGTGCCTCAGCCAGTCACCTGTGTGGGTCATGAGGGGCAGGATGGAAGCAAAGTCCACTCGCCCTGCCCGGAAAGTCCTGGTGGGACAGGTGGGGTGACCCTGGCCACTTGGCTCTCCTCTTCCAGCCACCTGCCCTTCAGGTGAGTGCAAGGGGACCAAGGCCAGACAGGAAGGTGGGAAGCCCTGCTGGACTCCCACCTGAGTGGCCCAGGGCCCTGAGTTTCAGCCCCTAAAAGTACCCTCGAGGCCTTGGAAGAAGTCTTACTCCTAGGGTCTGGGAGCAGAGGTCTAATTCAACACGTCAGTGGGGCTGGTTCCTTTTGCTGGCTCTGTGAGGGGTTTACTCACCTTTTCCAGCTTCGAGAAGCCACTCACAGTTCCTTCCTACATTTCAGAGTTTGTGGGTGCACCATTGTCCTCTCCATCTTCCCATTTCCTCTGACGAGGACCCGCCTGCCTGTGTTAGAGACCTTTGTGACCGTATCTAGGACTTTCCGGACAGTCTGAGATGGCTCTCATCTCAAGGCCCCTTCTACCAGGCAGGTGCCCCATTCACAGGTTCCAGGGACAAGGATGTGGATGTCTTTGGGATGCTGTGCTGCCCACCACAGTGGCCAGGGCGCTTCCTCAGGGAGACCAAAAGTGGTGGAGATGTGGTGCTCTGAGACATGGACCCCCTTGGCCACACCTGCTGCTGCCACCCTGGCGGGATGTTTCAAGCATCTGCTTATTTACAGAAGAAAGTTCAAGTGGCCTGTTAGTTTTGAGGTCTGTTGGACAGTTTATGCCTCCACCCCAGGCTCACCACGTGCCAGTTAAGGGACTCCACTCAGCTCCTGCCTCTCCTCCAGTGCTCTGACCACCTTCGACCCCACAGCCAAGCCCAGGAGGGTGTCTGCGCTGTGGCTCCCTCGCCCCCATCCTGGCCGGCCACGGGAAGTCCTAGGTGTCTGCCAGCACTCTGCAACTCCAGCTGAGGGGTCCTGACCTGTGCTGGGTGTTCCGGCACGGCTGACCTGCCGCCCACGCCAGCTCCACCTCTCCCTGGGCGCCAGCCTGGCTGCCCTGTAGTGACCCTGACTGCGGCGGTAAGAGGCAGGCTGGCTACAGGTCGCGGGCCTTAGGAAGTCAACCCATCGTTGTGTTTTTATCATAACACTACGTGGCCTTGCTACGTAGGAAGTCTCAGCAGCAGGTCGACGACAGGAGTGTGGCCAGGCCGTCTGGCAGGGGCTCTGGCCTGTCCACAGTTCCTGATTGCTGCTGTCCCTCAGACTCAGGTCTAAGCATGTGCTACATGGTCTGGGTGAATGTAAGCAGACCCTTCAGATGGACAGCTGCCCAAGGCTGACCTGTGGCCATTGGCAGGGCTGCACTGAGTTTCTTGTACCCCAGGAACAGACAACATGGAACCTAACCTCACTCCCAGGACTGTTCCGCTTGGCTTCACTGGGAGTGTGCAGAGCCACCATCCGGCCTCACCTGTCACTTCCCTTGCCCCACCAGATGCTATGCAGGCACCAGGACTGAGGGCTGGGCTGCCTGGGCACATCCCAGCCTCACCCCCATGGGCCTGGGACTGTGGACAAGATGGGTGGATGAGAAGACCCTGCCCAATGCTGGGGAGCCAGTGGCCTGAGCACTGCTGCTGGGCAGGCCCTCCTGTGACTTACAAACCAGTGATCCTGTAAAGAATCATCCTTTTGTTTTGCTTGGAAGCCAGGCTCCCCAGAGCTCCTGGTCCAGCAGGGCAACTGCTCTCGGCCAGAGGATTCTACGAGGCAGTGTCAACAAATTGCTGTGTCAGTCATTGGAAAGGGGGCAGAATGGAGTCACACCCCTGGCATTTAGTATCCTGGTGTGTTCAGACCACAAGGGACATCATGCCATTGCACATGCCTGGCTGAGGCCCAGCAAGGTGCTCAGAGCCCAGGCATGGCTGACTGGCCAGACCCACGGGGGCAAGGCCCAGTGCAGGGGCCCTGCCCACCAGGAGGACCTACTCAAGGACGCTCGGCCCCTGGCTGCCTTTTAAACAAAGTGAGGCCTATGATAACACATTTTCAAATAAACTTTTACTAGTGCCTGATTTTTACTAGAAATGCAGGAGAATTTCAACAAATTGCCATTTCAATGATTCCAGTGAAACTACTTGGGTGTGGTTGTTGCTTATTGTCCATAGAAAAGCATAATAATTTATTGACATCTTCAGGGCAAAAAGGAGGCAGAGGAAGGCAGCCAGGACACGTGGACCCCAGCTCACAGGGTGGCCTGGGGGCTCTTCTTGCAGCCACCTGGTGCATAGCAGCTGGTTGTTCACCTATGAGTGCCCCTGTCTGCACGCTGGGCCTTGCAGAATGGCAGGGGAGGGGGCTCCATGCATCTACTTCCACAGCTCCCCCAGCGGCCTCCGTGAGGCAGCGTGGATAGTGTCCTCAGAGAGGGTACAGATTTCCTCGTGCACATCTTCCACGCTTCTGGAGGCATCAACCACCTGTCCCCATGGGGTGGCAGAAGAGGGGTCAGTGCTAGTCACTGCTCAGCGTGCACAGGCGTTTCAGATGGGGCTGGGTTCTGGAGGGCACAGCACAGGCACCTCCAGATCCTTCATCCCACCTTTTTCTGACCCCTGGCCTCAACTGCAAAGGGTGAGCTTTGCTCATGACCTCGAGACAAAGCCACCCTGCACTCCCACCACAGCCCAGACGCAGGAGAAACTTCTTCCCTGTGCAGGCCAGGCACCACAGGTGGTGACACTCAGACCTCAGACATTGCTGAGGGGCAGAGGGAGGGGCTGCCCCAGGCCGCACTCCTGTACAGCCACAGCCCCGCCCGGAGCTCAGTTCCACACACAACCCAACCTTGGGTCTTGAACCCTCTCCTCCCCGAAGAGGGGTTTGACACAGCAGGACTGCCCCCCTCTTGCCGGCAGGAAGGACATGACACATTAAGTGCTTCTGCCCTTTTGTCATGAAGTGCATCCTATAATAAGCAGAAGGATGTGGGTCACCAGGGGAGCTGTGACACTGCTCCCCATGAGGGTGGGGTGGAGCCTTCCAGGCAGCCTCTGGGGTGGAAACTTCCAGAAAACCTCCCAGGGGCACAGACACACTTGGAAGAATGTGTCCTCTTGCAGAGCCTTGAGATCCCACATGAATGTCACCTTCCCGGAGGCCACCCTGCCAGCCACTGTTCCAGCTGCCAGGCTCTCACACAGAACTGTCACCAACTGTGGACACCCACGGTTCCCTGGGCTGGCTTACGGCACATGCCTACCACATATAAACATGCACATGAGCATATCACATGCACACACATGCTCGTTGTACATAAACAAGAACATTTCTAGTTCTCAGTGCCCCCCAGCAGCGAGAGCGGCCCCAAGCTCCTTCCTGGGAGCCCCCTTAGCATCTCGGCATCACGCTGATGGAGCTCGGAACTGTGAGCATCTGTGCTTGACGCTGTTAGCGGGGTGTGTCCTAAGGTATTGGAGCAGCCTAAGAGAATTACTTTTTGGGTCTGGGAATGCCAAAAGGTTTTCCATATAAATTAATGGTTCTTCGCTTTCCAACATTTCAGCTCATGAAAGGTTTCAGAGCTACACTCTACTTTTGGATGGTGGGGGGACCCGTACTTTACAAATGCATGTGCCACCTACCCCACAAAGAGCCCACAGTGTAGGACAGTGGGGAAGGGCCACAGGAGGCCAAGGGAGGAGCATAAAGCATGAGATGGCTGCAACCGACACAGGAACTCCCAGGAGCAGTGTGGCTGCAGCCTGTCTGGCAGTCACTGCCGTCAACAGCCGAGGCACAGTGCTCGCCCTAGGCAGGTGTGCACAGCATGCCTGTCCCACCAGGGCCCCTGGCAGCTAGGACAGGTGGCCCAGGGGTGGATGTGCTGGAGAGAAGTGGGGGTGGGGAGTGTAGGGAGGATGGGAGAGGAGCTGGCTGCCTTGCAAGGACCACAGGACAATGGATAGTCCCTGCAGGGAGGCCGACTCCTGGGACTGGGGCCAAGTACAGGAAGATGGTGAGAGTATCCAGGGATGGGGCTGGAGCACGCTGGTGAGGCCTAGGCGCTGGTGCGGACAGAGGCATGCTCCTCACAAGAGGCATCAGGGAATGGAGCTGGGATGGGGGCAACAAGAGGGGACAGTGTGACTCCGATGGGCTGAAAGGAGAGTGGAGTGTGGCTGAGCTCTGAAATGGAAGGGACTACTGAGGCTTAGACCCCCCACGAGCTAGACGCTCATGGTTAAAAACGGAAGGTAACCTGAGGAGGGGATCGGGGGTCTCATGTTCTGAATGATATCATGTGGCCACAGCCCAGTGGAGGACAGGAAACCCCTGGGTGTCGGATCTGAAAAGCCCCCTGGTGGGCCTGTGGCTTTGGAGCTACTGTCAGACCTCCCCTGCAACTCACTGGCAAGGCACTCAGTTCCCACATTTTGTAGAACGCACAAAGGCTCAGAGCTGCTGGCAGAGAAGGTGCAGGCGTGCCGCGGCTCAGCAGGAACCGCAGTGCCTGCCACTGTCCCGCCCAACGGAGGCAATCCTAGGCCCCAACCCAGTGGCTCCCAATTTGCAATTCTGCAGGCAACAGTGTGACTTCTCACCTTCCAGTTCAAACTCGCGTCCCCCATGAGCTGGTGGAAGCGCTGCAGAGCCCGCTCCTGGAAAGTCCTGTTCTCGTAGCGCTCACGGCCAAACTCTCCCCGGGCGGCAGCCTCCGCCAACTGTAACTGAAGGAACACGACCAGGTCCGGTTTGGGGAGGCCCACGTCTGGCTGCTTGCACCAATCCAGGGAAAAATTCTGGCAACAAAGTACTCAACGGTTAGAGAGAATCTTAATGGTAGACAGTCTAGTTTGGGTTTCAAAATTCCTGAGAAGGGGAAACAAGCTAACATTTGCTGAGATGAGAAGTGAGACTCCCTCCACAGTACCAGCTCTCTTCTCTTTCAGGTCAAGCAGTTTGCTTCCTCCTATGCTCCCTTCAACTGTTCTGACTTTGTGAGTATGTTCAGGATGCCCCACAGCCAGGGCCTCTGGCAGTCGTGCTGACCTGTGGCCAGGTAGGAAGCACACAGTCCATGTGGCAGGAACCCTGGAGGCCAGCGCAGGGAGCGCACGGGGCCAGCACACTCACAAGGCCGTCACCCCGGCCAAAAGAGGAAGGAGGGAGGACCGACTATTCTGGAAGGTGCCACGCATGCACGCAGTGCGATCTCTCCTGCACAGTCGCTCTCCTGGTTGGTCTTATCAACTCCACAAGCAGCATCCCCATTTCTGGAGGGGCAGCTACGGCCAGAAAGGCCATGACTCAAGGCCACACAGCTCTGACAATTTAGGGTTAGGCCCAGCTGTGAGCTCAGAACCACATGCTCAAGGGCAACACCGAGTGAGGAATGAGCCCATGGCCTCCCCACAGCTGTCCAGCTGCTCAGCGGTACCTCAGGATGTGAGGGGATCAGCCCATGGCATGCCAATCATTTGTCCTATACTCCTTTACAGAAGGAATCAGAGTGACCAACACTTCATAGGAAGCATCCTTTAAAGAAGTCCGTCTAGCATGTGAAGGACTGGCAGAATTACAAGGTCATCATTTTGCAACTACCCATGTTAGTGATCCTCTAGGGCTGTTATGACAAGAGATAACCAGATATCCTGTGCCTCTGGAGAGGTGAGCCCAATGCTCCCATTTTAAAAAATTTAATGCAAGGAGAAAGAGATGTGGGACCTATATTTTAAAAGAAATTTAAGAGCAATTCAAGTATTAACTGGATTCTGACTCAATCTAACTGTAAAAGCACAAGACTAAATCAAACAGCCCCTGAGGGAGAACTGGGAACTCTAAACATGACTGAATGGCAGCATTACAGAACACTGCTAGCTTTTCTGAAGTGAGAGTGTATTTTTCAAGGGCTTTTCGGGACCCAGTGCAGCAGTATGAAGAGCTGGCGGCGTGTCTGGTGAGGAATAAAGGCAGGCGGTGCGTCACATTCTCTGCTGGTACACTTGGAAGGGAGCGTAAGGCTGGATGCTCAAGACTCTGGATATGAAGCAGTGCTGAGATACCAACTTGGGGAGTGTGTGATGTGAAACGTGTCACCCCATAAAAAAGTTTATTTGCGAAAAAAGTCTGTAGCTACATAAATGTTTGTTCTTTGTACTGAAAGGGACCAAGTTAACCTAGCAAAGTAAGGATCTCAAAATCCCGGGGAGGCAGGTGAGAGCATCCTTGTGCTCCAAGTGCTGTTCTGGGCCGCACCTGGCACCCTCCCATCAGACCAAGCAGCACTCACCTCCTTGGCGCTGGTGAAGGCAACACCAGAAAACGCGTATCTGTCCACAACGAGGGTGACACCCTGGCTCAACTTCTCCTTAATAAATGGCCTAAAAAACAGAGGATGCTTCTGAGCCATGGGCCTGGCTTCACAGGCCCCAAACTGTTAGGCTTAGATAATCCTAATGAAACAATTCAGCAGTTCAGAAAACAACACTGTGAAGGGATTATGAGCAGCGACGTGTGAATCTTTTTCACCCAAGAGAGCTCGGGGTCTTCTTTGTAGAGGATGCCTCATGGGTTCCTCTCAGCAGAGCCCAATGTGAAGACAAGTCCACTGGAGAATAACACATACACAACAGCAAGGGATGGGCGTGCAAGGGAGGCCTGCTTGGCTGGCTGGGCAGGGAGGGCTGCAAACAGGAGGACCCAGCCAGAAGGCAGTGCAGTGATGTTTGTGCCCTGGAGCCTCAAGTGCAAGGACAAAGACAGACAGGATGTCAGGTCAACCAGTGATGGCAAGTCCACCACCATCTCCAGCCCCAGGATCTTAGGAAGATGTGCACACAGGTCTGGACGTTAGCAAGAACAATCACTTACACTTTGGGGAATGAAAAGATTTAATACCTGTGGCCCTGGGAAGCTCCCATGGTATGGAGGGAGGAGACATACCTCCAACAGTGGGATGCAGTTTCCATCACAGCATTATTTGTAACTGCAAACTATTAAAAAACCGTCTATTCTCGCCAACAGGAAATCAGTAGAATATACCAAGTGATGCAGCTGTATGAAGATGAGAAAGATGTCTATGAGCAGACAGAAACCGAGTTCCTGAAGCTGTAGTAAAGCACAGCACACACGAGGAGGCTCTCTTTTGCTTAGGAAGGGTGAAGATACATATCTGCTTGTTTTGTAAAAACAAACAAAAAAATTCAGGAGGGCAACCCTTGACATGAATGGAATCAGCTGCCCACAGCGGGAGGGCAGGAATTGGATAGAAAGGGAGTGGGCAGGGCACTCTCTTTTGTATGGTTTTGACTTTTAGAACCATTTGTTTTATGTATTCAAAAACTAAAATTAAATAAAAAAGATGATTAAAAAACCCTAAAATTTTATATAGAATTAAATGAAGCTAACTCTATCCCAAATGGACACACAGGGAAAGGGAAAACCTGCCCCAAGAAGATTCTGAACAGAGCATTATGTGCCTGGGGCTAACACAGCTGCAAACCAGCCCCGCCCTTGACCTGGGCTTTTAGGGGTGTGAGGCAGCAATTCCAAAAACACTTTTGTGGACTGCAGGACTGAAAAATGAGTGAACCTACTACTGTCAGTGTGGGGAGCTAAGAAGAGTCCTGTGGTGCTGGATTAGAACAGCAGGTGTCAGTGTCACCCCACATTTTAGTATAAATATACAGACAGAAACAGATAAGATAAATGTGTGGTCTGTCTAAAGTAGGAACCCCCACCTGCAGCAAACACACCTTGCACCCAGATGTTGGTTTCTAAATACCGTCCTTCACAAAAAGGAAAGAGGTGCTGGTTCCTAGACTGGTGTGGGAGAAAACAAGAGAGAAGCCTGAACACGTTATATATGAGAAGGTTCTCAAAATATGAGGCCTGGCAACACATCGAATGGACAGAGGACCCAACTTGTAGAGATACCCAGGAGCCAAATTTGGAACTTTGAAAATTGAAACAAATGATGGTGGTGGTTTGTGATCCATTGAATAAAAAAGAATTTGTGAATCCAACTGATGATGGCTGTCTGGGGGAACAGATGCTCTTCCTTAGGTAGGATGCCAGCCAATATATGCAGAAGGAATGACGGAGTTAGAAAATCCCCCTTTGAAGTCATAGTAACAGAGATTTAGGCTGGATTACTAGAGGAGGATGTCAAAGTCTGATAAGGAAGCTGGTATTTATATAATTTTGTAGTGTTTCCCCCTTTGACTATTTACAACAGGAGAGAAAGTCACTCACTGGAAGAGCCTGTCTGGCACCCCTCACATGGTTTCACAGGACTGCCAGTGGCAGCCCAACTGCCTTACATCCTTCCTGGCATGACGCCCTAAAGAGACCCAAGGTCTCGTCCCTGGCATTCCTGCCAAAAATGCAAACCCAGATCCACTAGTGAGGAAACTTCAAATAAACTCAGCATTTTATAAAAGGGTCTGTGGTTTTTAAAGAGAGTGAGCAAATGCCAGAGCAAACGTGACAAAATGCTAACAGGTGAAGCTCTGTGAAGAAAACCTGGGAATTCTTGGTATTAGTGTAGCAAATTTTCTGGTTGATTGAAAGTCAAAATAAAAAGTTTAAAAATAGAGTAAAAAATTGGATTGCTATGTGAAGTAAGAGAGATTACTGTTTCCAGAATGAATTCCTAACATGGCTCTAGAAGGTCAGTAGGTTTTGGCGAAAAGAGATGAGGGGGAATGGTGCATGTTATGCCATCCTGTGGGGAAACTGTATAGAAGCCAGAAGGCAGGATATCTTTAGGGAGCAGCAGTCAATCCAGTTAAGATGAAACAAGGCAAAAGCGTAGAAAATTAAAAGGCTGGAGAAAATAACCAGTTTCCTCACAAAGGGCTTCAAGTACCAGGGTGCATTTAAAACATCTAAGCTGCTTAAGCACTCCTTCCCAGGCCTGCCTGGTGGCCAACTTCACTGACCCTCACACCTTTGCTCAGGAGGAAGCTGTGGTGGAGGTGGGTAGAACAGGCCGAGGTCACAGAGCTGGTGGCAGATGTGAACACAGCTTCTGATCTGTCCCCAAGGACTTTCAAGTCTCAGAAAGACTAACCTGCAGGCAATGGCTGGGAGGTTCTGAACAGGGGCCTTGGGTGCTATTGCAGAGCAGATGGATTGCAGGCCTGCACACTTGGGACAAAATCACTACTTCAGAAGTAGAGTTGGTATTTTCATGACCAAGTTACTTAAACTGGGCCAAGTTACTATTCTAAAAAGTCACAAAAAGCAATATCAGAACAGTTATGTCCAAAAATGCCAGATGTATTAAACATTACAAAATTACAAAAATGGTTACATTTCCTTCTAATACTTTGAGTGGGGAAGGCCTTTCCAAGCAAGGCACCACGCTAGTCAAAGGACAGTACTGCAGGCTTCCTGTGAGGGGAACACAAAGCCACATGCAGCTTCATTAACAGGCTGCTAGCTGAATCTGCTGTACAACAGCCTTGCCAGAGAGCACGCTAGAGCAGTGAGAAAGAATGAGAGAGAGCTACAGATCTGCAAGGCAAAGTTAGGAAGCAAGCTGCAAAATGGCTTGGATGGTAGCATCCCACTTATTTATGTTAAACAAGAAAACACGATGACACGTGTATCACCTATGTATGTGCATAAATAGAAACAAAAGCATCTGAAAGCACACACTGTAGGCCCTCAGAGAACAATTAAATGCTGAGTGAAGACGGTTGTAACACTATAGGGGGTGGGAAGAGGGTCAACCCAACTAAATGTAAACACTGTTTATCAAATCCAAGGCATAAACAATAAAAGAAACTGGGAGGAGGGAGCAGCAGGGGCATGGGGAGCTCTGTACCTTCCCATCAGCTCTTCCGTATACTTAAACTACCCAGAGAAATGGTCTATTACAAAAAGGGGTGGGGGCCGGAGGAGGAAAAAGGATTAATTAGTGCTGTAGGAAATAGCTATGGGTCAGAGACAATGAATAATCTAACTTTGAAAGGTACAGCCTCCAGCATTACTGTCGACACCATTCAGAATCAGGTGGCATTCACACAATCTCAAGAGGAAGTCAGGAGAGCAGCAGGGGATGGGTCTTTACACTTGTTCCCAGCGGTTCGCAGAGAAGAGCAGGTGCACCGAGTGGTCCTCCACCTCATTTTTCTTTTCCAAGTAAGAACTCAGAAGTTTGCCAATTTCAGTGGATCTTTCTTTAGGAAAAGGAGAAAAATACAAAAGTAAGGTCAGGCGTTCCATCTAAATTTGAATATAGTCTCTGCTGAACTTCTGATCCTGGACTCAAGTCTAATTTTGAGTTTTATCCTAGCACATTTCTACACGGGTTCAGACCATCCCCTGAAGCCAGGGAGCTTCCCTTAGAAAGAGTAGCAGTGAGCAGACACATGGGGGTGAACGCTTCAGGAGAACTAAGGCAGAGAGCAGTGACCACACAGGAAGTGTGTGTGACTTTTAGTCCTGCTGGCTTAAACATTAGAACGACAGACACCCTAAGAAGCATTTCCCGTTTCCCTTACCCACTCTGTAAATATTAAGCTGTCTCTTGTAGCAAAGTATTGGCGATATTTTTATAAGCACTTTCAAAGTCACTGTTTAACTTTAAAAATTAAAGCTATGCCAAAAATCCCTCACAGGGCAAACAGCTATCCAGAAAGAACAAAAAAGCAAAATCCAAGATAGATTACAAAACAGCACCAGGAAGCTTTTGGGAGTGACTATGTGATCATTATCTTGATTGTGAAAACGGTTTCATGGGTGTACAATGATGTAAAAACTCATCAATCCGCACTCTGTGCACTTAGCGTGTCAACTACAGATCAATAGAGCTGCGTAAAATAAAAGCACAGGTGCATCAGAACTGAGTGACACGACACAGCAGCCACCAGGAGTAAGAGGTTACAAAAAGACAGCTCCCCACAACAGCTTCCCACTGATGCAGGTAGACCGCGGACCGTCGCAGCCCTTCTCTCCACCCTCAGGGACCTAATAAGGTAAGCCCGCCTGGGCTCCTCCACACGCTCATCGATTAGGGGCTGGAGAACCAGAGCAGGCAGCACCCTGAATGGCGTTCGTTGGCCTACGGCCCCCGGATCCCCGTCCCACCAGGCCCTCCGTCCCCACCGACCCCAGGGGCCCTCCGACCCTAGGGGCCCCCCATCCCCAAGGGCCCCCGACCCACACGGGCCCCCCCGTCTCAGAGACTCCCCACGCCCGCCACGACTGCCTGCGCGCTCCACCCACCCGGGAAGCCGAGCAGCTCCGCACGGTGGCCGGCGGCGCACAGCGCGGCCACCAACTTGCGGCTCTGCGTGCTCTTCCCGGCGCGGTCCACGCCCTCCAGCACGATGAGAGCACCGCGCCGGCCCGCCATCGCCACCCCTTCCCGCCGCGCCGCTGCCCCGCCCCGAGACCCCATTGGCCTGCGTCCGCGGCGCACGCTGGGATTGCCTGGCATTTCCCTGCGCCGGCTGGTTGGCTGGGATTGGCCCGGGGATCGGGACGCGGAGACCTGGCCTCGCCGCCCCTTCCGGCTGAGTCGCGGCCTCCGGGAGGGGCGAAGCCGAGCGGCCGCGGTAGGCGTTGCTTAGCGGCGGGGCCGTGGTGACTGCGGCCTGGGAGAGAGGAGGCTGTCTTCTTGGCGACGAGGGCGGGCGGGCGGACTGGCGGCAGAGCGGACAGCCAGTCGCAGAGGGATCCCCGGCTCTCGGGGACACCCAGGCTGCCGGGGAGCCCGGGTGTCTGCACACTCCGACGAGGGCTGTGCCCAGCGCGGGGGCGCCCTCTGCCGACCTGCTGGCTCCGCAGGCCCGCGCCAGGCAGCGTCACGGGCAGGGTCCGGACTTCAGGAATTGCGGGCGGACGCGGATACCCAGCCCGGCAAGCTATGAGCTGCCTTTCGCACCGTCCTCTGTGTGTCGCTGGCTTAGAGTTCGCCAGTAGAGGCGCTAGTGTGATGTTTGGAGGCCTTTATTTTAGGGAGGCGGTCGCTGCCAGAAATGTGGCAGACGTTAGATTCAAGGCTGTTTTCTAATGAGCTTTTGAGACCAAAGAGATTGGTGAGGTCTCTCTGTGGTTGAGGATGTCAGTGGCTTCTCCCAGGCTCCCAACCTCAGTGGTTAGGCTAAGGTCACTGGCAACAATTTCCCTGACCTGTCAGTGGTTGCCTAAGCCCTGATTACGTATTACCCAAGGTACCTAGAGTAGCTTTACGTTTTCCTGATTGACCCTTGCTAATTTTTGGCTCTGGATTCTGGAAGGGTGCTACATTATATTATTACCCATCATGTGTTTCCTTGCTTCATGTTGACCTTGGCCATGTAACTTCCAAATGCTGTAATCATGCGGTTACCAGAGCAAGTAGACCGTTTAAAAGCTGTTGTGTGGTTCTCCCATTTCTTGGTCCCCCAATGTGAGAAAAGCGTGTGTACAATTAGGGCTGCTTTTTCTTCCTGGACTAAAGACTAAAGACACACAGCCACTGAGGCTGATAAGTATAGCACCAGCAAGAAATAAACTTAAGATTCTGAGTCAGAGACTTTGCAGTCCTTTGTTATGGCAGCGCATATGAAGGCTCACTGATACAAACACTAGTGTATAATATCTCAATATGTAGGTAACGTCCCTTTGCTTGATGTCTCTGCTCTAAAATGTCCATCTCCTTGCGTTCAAAAGGATGAAGGGTTTAGAATACAAAAGAGCCCTCCCTGGGTTGGGCAAGTCCCAGGACAGTCTTGTACCCCAACTGGATGATAAACTCACCAGGCAGACAGAATCAGCCCATCAGCTTTTCAATGTGTAGTTTTCCTGGTCTCCTGTCTGGCTGATGGGCATGAGTTCATTAGGTTCTCTATACTTTTTCATTAGATTCTCTCTATTGTTTTAGATTTTTCCATTAAAAAAAGAAAAGACATGGAAGCCCTTTTGCTGCATTTCCCAGTGTGTGGCGACTGCTATGTCCCAGGAATTGGGTCAGATATTGCTACTATGGTCTATCAAAGTCTCATTGTTTGCTGGGCTGTCAAAAAAAAAAACACAAAACAAAAACCACAGACTGGGTGGCTTAACAGCAAAAAATTAATTTTTCCACAGTTCTGCAGGTTGAAGTTCCAAAAGATCAAGGGGCCAAGAGAGATGGTGTTTGGTGGGAGCTCTTTCTTTAGCTTGCAGATGTCTGTCTTCTGTGTCTTCACGTGGCCTTTCTATTGTAGAGGTGTGGACGGATATGGGTCTCTGGGGTTCCTTTCTCTTAATTACCCCTCCAAATAGGGTCACGTTGGAGCTTAGGGGTTCAACCTGTGACTTTTGGGGACTATTTGGCCCAAGCACTCATGTACTATCAGAAGAGTAAGACTGTGCTGGGCACGTGACTGCCCTGATAGAACCTGTTTCCTAGACCTCCTTGCAGTTAGATATGGCCAGCTGACTGTTACTGCCGTGAAATGTGAGCAGAAGGTGTGTGCTCCTTCAGACAGTGGACTGAACACCCTTTCTCAGCCCACTACACTGTTCTTTGCAACCCAGCTTTGACTATGAGGGCAGTGTGGAGGCCCTGTGGGGCCAGACACCATGCTAGAAGGAATCTGGGTCACTGAGTAACCTCATGGAACATGGCTGCCCACACACTGGACTGTTCCCATTAGGGCTGTTACATAAGAAATTAAATTCTGCCTTTTATAAGCCACTGGACTTTGCCTGGGTTTCTTTGTTAGAGCTGAAGCCTTCCCCTAAAGCACTGGTTCTAGTTGTGGGGCATTTTCATTGTCACAACTTGGGGAGTGGTGCCAACAGCATCTAGGGATGCTATTAAATATTCTACAAGGCACAGGACAGCCCCCCACAACAAAGAGTTATCAGGCCCAAAATGTCAATAGTGCTGAGGTTGAGAAACTCTGCTCTAAAGTATATAGCAATAAAAAAGATAGTAAGGGAGCGATCTCTCTTTTTGGTAATTTTTAAAACAGGATCTCTGCAGGAGAATCCTGTCAGTTTCTTAGTGGATGAAAGAAGACAGTGTTATCAGAAGAAGATAATTTCATTCTTTGATGAAGGGCCATTACTTTTAATAATAAACAAAAAATTTTTAGATGAAAGGCATGAAGACCAATTTCTCCATAGATAATGGTTAAAGGACATAAAGAAAATGATAGAAGAATTACAAATAGCCAACACATATGGAAAAATATGTTTAAATTCACTTAAAACCAACTACAAATTAAAACACTGAGGTTTTTTTTTCCTGTAAGTTAGTGAAGATGAGCAAGGCTGATAAAATCTAGGGTTGACAAAAGTATAGAAACAGTCTCAGGTGTGTCAGTTGGTACAACCTTCCCCTTGGAAGAAGGCAAAAATTTAAAAGAATCAGCACTTAGAACAAGCAATACCCTTTGATGCAGCAATTCCATTTCTAAGAATGTATCCTAAAGAACTAGTAAGAAAATGTAAGTTATAGAGATGGCTACAACCCTTTCTACCCCTACTCTCAAATCTAGGTTGGCCACAACGACTTGCTTGACCAATAGAATGGAGTGAAGAGATGTCTTAGGACGACCAAGGTGAGGTCACAAGAGTCTTGCACCTTCCACAAAGGCCTCCTGGAACTCTGGAAGCCCTGAGTAGCCACGTAAGAAGGACTACTCTCTAGGACTATACACAGGTACTCTGGTTCACCATGCTGGCTGAAACAGCCTTCCAGGTGCTCAGTGACCTCTCATATCACATAGAACAGAAGGATCACTCCACTGAGTGCTGCTCATAAAAATGGTGAGCCATAATGTCATGGTTCTCTTAAACCACTAGGTTCTCATAGTTTGTTATACAGCAATAAATAACTGAAACAGATACAGCTATATGAATAAATGTTCACCAGAGCATTACTTGTGGTAGTGAAAAATTAGGAACAATCAAGATACTGTGTATAAGGAGTTTATTAAAGTATGGTACAACAACACAGATGTATCTAGTAAACAGGATGCAGCAGATGTAAAACATGGGTAGATGTTCACAAAGAGTATTAACTGAAAAATGTAAACAGTGGAAAATTGGATAGAATGATTCCTCAGTAAGAAAACCAACAGACCAATTAAATCACAGGTGAAAGATCTGCACAGACACCCCCCCATAGATGTACCACTGGCGAATGTGCATGTGAAAGGTGCTCAGTACCATATGATTGCAAATAACACATTTATTAGAATGGCCAAAATCTGGAACACTGACACCACCAATGTTGATGAGGATGTGGAGGAACAGGAACTCTCATTCCTTGTTGGTGGCACAAAATAGTTCAGGATGACAGTCTGATGGTTTCTTACAAAACTAAATGTAATCTTACAGTATGATCCAGCAATCCCACTTCTTGGCATGACCCAAAGAAATTGAAAACTATGTCCACACAGAACCCTGTATACAAATGATTACAGTAGCTTTATTTAGAAAAGTCCATCCTCGGCAGCAACCAAGATGTCCTTCAGTAGGTAAGTGGATAAACTGGTACATCGAGACAGTGGAATATTATTGAGGATTAAGAAATCAACTATTAAGCCATAAAAATGCATAGAGGAAACTGAAAACGTGTATTACTAAGTGGAAGAAGCCACTTTTTTTTTTAATAATTTATTTTGGTATCATTAGTCTACAATTACATGTGCAATACCATGGTGATTAAACTACCCCCTTCATCAGGTCCCCCCCTCCAACCCCATTACAGTCACTGTCCATCAGCGTAGTGAGATGCCACAGAATCACTACTTGTCTTCTCTGAGTTGTATAGCCCACCCCACGCCCCCCCAACATTACGTCTGCTAATCGTAATGCCCCTTTTACCCTCTTATCCCTCCCTTCCCACCCATCTTCCCCAGTCCCTTTCCCTTTGGTAACTATTAGTCCGTTCTTGGGTTCTGTGAGTCTGCTGCTGTTTTGTTCCTTCAGTTTTTTTTTCTTTGTTCTTATGCTCCACCTGTGAGTGAAATCGTTTGATACTTGTCTTTTTCGGCTTGGCTTATTTCACTGAGCATAATACCCTCTAGTTCCATCCATGTTGTTGCAAATGGTAGGATGTGTTTTCTTCTTATGGCTGAATAATATTCCATTGTGTATATGTACCACATCTTCTTTATCCATTCATCTACTGCTGGACACTTAGGTTGCTTCCATTTCTTGGCTATTGTAAATAGTGCTGCAATAAACATAGGGGTGCATCTGTCTTTTTGAAACTGGGCTGCTGCATTCTTAGGGTAAATTCCTAGGAGTGGGATTCCTGTGTCAAATGGTATTTCTATTTTGAGTTTTTTGAGGAACCTCCATACTGCTTTCCACAATGGTTCAACTAATTTGCATTCTCACCAGCAGTGTAAGACTGTTCCCTTTTCTCCACATCCTTGCCAACATTTGTTGTTGTTTGTGTTTTGGATGTTGGCCATCCTCACTGGTGTGAGGTGTTATCTCATTGTGGTTTTAATCTGCATTTCTCTGATGATTAGCGATGTGGAGCATCTTTTCATGTGCCTGTTGGCCATCTGAATTTCTTCTTTAGAGAAGTGTCTATTCATATCCTCTGCCCATTTTTTAATTGGATTATTTACTTTTTGTTTGTTAAGGTGTGTGAGTTCTTTATATATTTTGGATGTCAACCCCTTATCAGATACATCATTTATGAATATATTTTGCCATACTGTAGGATGTCTTTTTGTTCTACTGATGGTGTCCTTTGCTGTACAGAAGCTTTTCAGCTTGATATAGTCCCACTTGTTCATTTTTGCTTTTGTTTCCCTTGCCCCGGGGGATATGTTCATGAAGAAGTCGCTCATGTTTATGTCCAAGAGATTTTAGCCTATGTTTTTTTCTAAGAGTTTTATGGTTTCATGACTTACATTCAGGTCTTTGGTCCACCTTGAGTTTACCTTTGTGCATGGGGCTAGACAGTAGTCCAGTTTCATTCTCTTACATGTAGCTGTCCAGTTTTTCCAACACCAGCTGCTGAAGAGGCTGTCATCTCCCCATTGTATATCCAAGGCTCCTTTATCAAATATTAATTGACAGTATATGTTTGGGTTAATGTTTGGATTTTCTATTCTGTACCACTGGTCTATGGGTCTGTTTTTGTGCCAGAAGAAGCCACTTTTAAAAGGCTACATACTAACTTATTCCAACTATAAGATATTTTGGAAAATGGAAAACTATGGAGACTAAAAAGATCAGGTTTGTCAGGGGCTGTGGGGGTGAAGCACAGGGGATGTGCAGAAAAACTATTCTATAGGGTACTATAATGATGGGTACGTTTTTATACATTTATCAAAACCTATGGAATTATACAACACAGAGTGAACCCTAAAATATGAACTGAGGTCTCAATATTGTTTCACCAAATGTGATAAAAGTATCATACCAATGCAAAATATTTATAATAGGGGAAACTGCGTGTGTGTCTGTGTGCAGGGGGTATATAGGAATTCCGTATTTTCTTAATTTTTCTGTAAATCTGAAACTGCTTAAAAAATAGTCTATTAATTAAAAAAAACCCAAAAGCACTTAAAACAGTAAGAAAGGTGGGTTGTGTGCGATTATGTACGCGTGCGTGCGTTTTCTCATCAAGCATTAAACCTGGCAGAAAGGACGTTCCCACACCGCAAAGGTGAACAAGACCATCACGGCCCTCGGAAGGGGGAAACTTAAGTTTCTGCAGTCTGGATTTTTATAACAAAGGTAAAACCTGCAGGGAAAGATTGTCTCCACCTCCTGACCTCGCATTGGGGTTTGGAGCAGCACATGCTCAGCCCGCGGGCTCTCTGGGAACTGGTGGCCGCTCCGCCCGCTGGCCCTTCCCCCGCCGCGCGCACCCACCCCGGCCCCGGCCCGCTCGGCCCCAGCCCCAGCCCCGGCCCGCTCGGCCCCAGCCCCAGCCCCGGCCCGCTCGGCCCCAGCGCAGCCACCTGCCCGGAGTCCCCCGCAGGTGCGCGCGGCAGCGGGCAGGGGCGGGACCGGGCTCCGCACCGCCCCCAACACCTCGCCGGCTGCGACCCCCGCCCGGTTCCCGCGCGAAGCCGGCGGCCGGAAGCCGGGAGGCGTGTCCGGCCGGCGCCCCGCCCTACGGGCCAACCACAACGCGAGATTCATTAATAGTGAGCACGCCGGCCCCGCCCTTCGCCTCTTGCGGCACCGCCCGCCCGCGCAGACCGAGAGCGCGGCTGCGGATGAAGATGGCGACTGCCATGTACTTGGAGCACTACCTGGACAGTAAGCGCCCCGCGCGGGTCCCGGGCACGCCGCCCGCGCGGGGCATCCATGGCGCGCCCACTCCACCCCAGCGCGCTAGGCTCTGCGCGCGGACGCCCGGGGCTCGTGGGGGCGGCCGGGAGGCCTGGCGGCGACCGGAGCAGTGGGGAGCGCGCGGGGCGGGGCCGGGCCGCGAGGATGGTGCGCGGGGGGCGCGGCGCGGGCTCCAGCCGTCACTGTCGCGCCAATTCCAGGTGCGTCATGACGGGGCGGGGCCAGCACCATGCGGCCCCGCCCTTTGTAATGCCCCGCCCCGTTAGGCCCCGCCCCTCGCCAGGGCCCTGCCCCGCCCTCGTGGCTGGCGCAACCTCAGGCGGGTGGTGGAGTCCCAACCCCCTTGTACCCTGGACCCCGCTTGGGGTCTCTGGGCCTTGATTCTGTTGCGTGCTCGCGCTATCACCAGGGAGTGGCTTTGGGCCTGAC
This sequence comes from Phataginus tricuspis, assembly GCA_029783875.1. NCBI lineage: Eukaryota > Metazoa > Chordata > Mammalia > Pholidota > Manidae > Phataginus > Phataginus tricuspis. Next base: position 26,613,868 of record JAQQAC010019064.1, read on the forward strand.
CCTCAGTTCGCGCATCTGCAAGGCGGGGAGGCGTTGCTGCCTGGGAGGGTCTCCCTGGGTGCCTGCCTCTCCGCTGGACGCTCCCGGGCTGGTCCTCCGGCGTCCTTTGTGCCCGTGGAGCAGAGTTGGACACTCCTGAGAACTGAGCGGATGGTTACTTTCCTCATCTCAGGGTGAAGTGCCCCGAGGCTGAGCGGCTCGTCAAGGTCGCCCATGAGAGTGGAGAGCCCACCTTTGAACCCTGCGGGTTTGGCTCCTGTCGGGGATGGTCTTGGGTTGGGGATTGGGCTAGGTGGCTCTGGAGTGCTGTGCTTCCCTGGGAATATTAAGGTCACTTGGGCCTGGCAGTCTGCTGAGAGTAGGGAGTGAACCCCTGTTCTGGGGATACACTGGGGATCCCACCTTCCACAAAGGGGCTTGGCTGACCCTGGCCACTTGCTCTGCTCTTCTGGCCTAGCCTCAGCAGTAAGGGGTCCCGGGTGGGAGAACACCGTCCAGGGCAGGCTCTTCCCTCTCATTGTCATTCCAGAGGCACTGCACTGAGGTGTCTTTGGGGGAGCACTGCAGCTTGCCCTTCTCTGTCCTGGTACCTACCCAGTGGGTCCCATCAGGATTTGAGGAATGTGAGTTCTTTCATGCACAGGTACCTGTGTGAAGGCTTGGAGATGGAGGTGCCTGTCTGCTCATTGAGCACCTGCTCTGTGCCAGGTCCCCATTTTCCTGGAATTTACTGCCAAATGGGGCAGACTGGTTTTTTAAAAGTTGAGAGAAGATTAAGGGCTGTTAAGGAGCCCAGCAGGTTGCAGGAGAGCAGGGGGTGGCACTGTCCTACAGGGCTCTGGGTAGGACAGAGCAGGGAGGCACTCCATGGGGAGGGAGTGTTGAGCCTAGAGGCTGTGGAGGGGGTCTGAGCTTCTCTCTGGGTGAGCTGGGAGCACTGGGGCTTTAACACAGTGGCTTTTTGCACATACTGGGGAGGACGGAGGTGCCAAGACTGGATGCCGGAACCTAGTTGAGGCTGTTGCAGCTATGGTGGCAGGTGGGGAGCTTGGCCTGGACCAGGAGCATGGCAGTGCAGACAGGAAGGCAGCGTAGTGTGGGCTCCTGATCTGCGCTGTAGCATGGTCTATTCAACTTCATGGTATTGAAACTGGAATAAAATCAGTGGTTCAGCTCCTCAGCAGTACTGGCCCATTTCAAGTGCTCAGTGGCCCCATGTGACCAGAGCCCGCTGTGTTGGGCAGCGCAGAGAGCGAATACCTCTGTCCTTGCATAAAGTTCTAGCAGATGGCTCTGGCCTGCACTACTCCATGCACTGGATTTCAGAATAAAGTTGGGGGGGGGCAGGTCAAGGAGGACCCCGGAGTTTGGGACTTGCTTGTCATGGTGGACTGTGTAGAGGGGGCAGAGGGCTCGGGGTCTGGGGTGTAAGAGTCACTCGGGCCTCTGCTCAGAGCTTGTTTTTGAGCCCCCTACAACGTCTCCAGCTTCTGACAACTTATTAATTGTGACAGGCTGTTGTCAGAGTTTGGTACCCATCCTGAGAAAAGATAATCCTTCTCCCCAAACCTAATAGAAACAGAAGACAAAGTGGGCATATTATTTGTAGATTTTAGGTGGGAAACCTGGAAAGGAGAGTTCATCTTGCTACTGAGCAGGACATGTCTTGTGTTTCAGGCATTGAGAACCTTCCTTGTGAACTTCAGAGAAACTTCCAGCTCATGCGAGAGCTGGACCAGAGGACAGAAGGTGGGTCCAGGCCGTTCAGTAAAGCCAGCTCTGGGTCTCACAGCCAGAAGGGGTGGCACCAGTCTCCCAGGGACCCAGTACACTGGGGCCTTGGCCTAGCCCTAGGCTTTGGGCATTGATGACTTCTTAGAGAGGGTGCTGGTACTTTAAAATTCAAACTTAGTTCCTTGGGTTCTTACATATCTTCGTGTCACATCTTTGTGACCATCATCCCATCCTTGCAGACATGCTACCTTTTCTTTCCTTTAAGAGATTTTCTGTTTTCCCAGACTAGGTGTGCATAGTTTAAAGTTAGATAGCACTTTCTGATCTCTTGGCATTTAACTCCCTATTTCTAAACATTACATTTTGCTGCTATTTCTTATTTTATTTCCCTTCAGTTTTAGGTTTTATCTACTCAGGGAATATAGGCAATGAAGATTTACTTCTCCACTAAACCCTGCCCCCTCCTCCCATCTTTGCGTGTAGTGGATTTGCATTTGTGCTGGATCAGTGATGGTGTGCGTGACCACTGTGTAAGTAGTTTGAGCCACACTGCATGCTATGTTTACATGACCTTTTTAGAATAACTGTTTTTCTTGGAGCTCCTAATTGCTTTGTTTTCTGCATTTCACACACATTCCACATTTTCATTGTGTCTGCTGTACCAAGTCATCTGTCAGTCTGTGCTTGCTCTCCACAGACCCTCTGACCTGTGGGTCCTGTCTGGGTTGATTGTTTCTTAGCCTGCTGCACAGGTATTGCCGTGGAATTTTCCTGGGCTCTCCCTTTGCCCCTCTTCCATGTGGTACCCTGTTCCTGCACTGTATGCATTCCTTTCTTCATTTCCCCCTTGTTTTGGAGGGGCCTTTCCTCCAGTAGTTTGCTGAAAAAGGATTCATGGGAAGATAAACTCTATAATGTTGCATGTCTGAAAATGTTTGTTCTAGCCTCATATTCGATTAATAGTTTGGCTGGGTATAGAAATCCAGATTGACAACCCTTTTCTTGAATGTAAAAGATTCTGCTACATTGTCTCCTGGCTTCCAGGTCGCTGTTGAGAAATCTAATGCCATTTGGATTCCTCATCCTTCATACATGTGATCTCTTTTTTCCTTTCCAGTGTAGAAGCTTTTAGGCTGTTTTCTTTATCCCTGAGGCTTTACCTGTCTTGATGATGTGGTTGGGTGTGGGTGATTCTTTGTTCCTTATGCCAGGCACATGTTCTGCAGTTTTTCACAAGGTACAGCATCCCGATTAGTAAATATAGAGTTCTCTTACTGTAAAATAATAGAATTTTCATTTGGAATAAGCATAAACGTTTATAGATTGCTGAACAGATATCACCTGGCAAACCTTTCCCTTGATAGAGAATGGAAGCCTGGGGGCCCCATGTGACCTAGCATGCTCCCTTGCCCCCCAAGGGACTGCTACCCTGAGTTTCCCCTGCCACAAAAGTTTTCTCACTTCTTGAAACCAACAGTTAAGAGTGTGTCCATTTCCAGTCTTGGTATTAACAGAATCACACAGTTTTCTCCTTCGTGTCTGGCTTTTCTTGTGTAGGCTACCCTTTCATGAGATCACTCTATGTGGGATGTGTTGTGGTAGCTGGTTCTTTCTGCTTCTGGGTAGGGTTCTCTTGTGTGAGGGCCCACAGCTTATTTATCCATTTTACTATAGTTGGACATTTGGGTTGTTTCCTGTTTTTTGAAGTTAAAAATGTTTTCCCATGTTTGTCCTGGTGTCTAAATCTTTAGACCATGTACCTAAGAGTGGTATGTCAGAGCACAGGTAAGGTGAGCACATAGTTTATTATTCACATAGGGCCTCTTGAGCATCAAGAGGGTATCGTGAGTTCTTGCTGGGACAGCAGTCATACTTGGGACCATGCTGGCACCCTGCCCTGGTCGTGGTGTCTGCATGTCACCATGATGCCAAGCTGCCTGTTGGGCCTGTGCCTGCCGTGCTCCCCACAATCCTTGAGAGTCCAGTGCAGAGCCTCTTGGCTGCACTCGGCATCATCGGTTTTACTGCTGCCGGCCTGTCAGACTTGTGCTGGAGTCTTGGGCAGGGACTAGCTTTTCAGCCATTTCCTTCTCAGATAAGAAAGTGGAGATCGACATGCTGGCTGCAGAGTACATCTCCACGGTGAAGGCCCTTTCTCCAGGCCAGCGTGTGGAGCAGCTGCGGAAGATCCAGGATGCCTACAGCAGGTGCAGGGAGTACAGCGATGACAAGGTGCAGCTGGCCATGCAGACCTACGAGATGGTGAGCGGGCAGGGCCTCCACACAGACATGTGTCCTCCCTGTCACCCTCAGGGGTGCACCAGGGCGGAGGCCGGGATTGTGACCGCAGTCCTGTCCAGTGTACCATTCCTGCTGTGGCTGGCTTTGGCAGCTGTTTGTTTTATATATTATTTTCTATATATAAGTGCTTGTTTAATTGACTTTAAGTGAAGTTCTAGAATGTGTTCTGTCCAAGTTCCTCCCAAATAAGCCTCACTCTGGGCTTGCTCAGTGGCACACAAGGTTGTGTAGTGAATGAAGCCCAGCTGTCCTTGCAGGCTTTCACCTAGTTGCCTCCAACACCAGTGAAAAATAAGCAGTAATTTCTTTATTTTTATGTTTTATTGATATACACTCTTATGAAGGTTTCACATGAAAAACAATGTGGTTACTACATTCACCCATATTATGGGGTCTCCCCCATACCCCATTGTAGTCACTGTATCGTTGTAGTAAGATAAGCAGTAATTTCTTAAAAGCCTGAATTAAGTTGTATTTGAGAAAGAATGCTCTGAAAGGAGAACTTAATGCTTATATTTGGGGTCTCCATGCCTCCAAAGTGCTCCATCTGTAGGGTAAGCATAGACTATTTTCTAAAAAGTTAACTTTGATCAAATGTCATTAAGACAGTCAAATTTTCCCTCTGGTGCATAGAGTAGTTTAGGATTGTAGTTCATTTCCAGACTCGGAAGGGTACTATCCCTCCTTTGTGGACTGTTACATGTGGTATCGGTTGACTGTGGTGTGCTGCCCAGTAAAGGAGTGCACTGTGTCTTTCCCATACACTCTGCCTTTTCTCAGCAGGAGCGTCTGTTGGGAGCAGTGTAGCAGTGATCTTGTTGGTGGCTTTGACTGCATTGCCTTTTCTTTCTTCCCGCTCACCCTATGCCTAAAGCATTACCTTTCTGTTCCTCCTCCCTCACCCCGCCTTTTCTTTGATAATTCTGTTTAAGAACCTACCCGTTCTTCAGACTTAAATTAGGATCAGTGTCAGGTCCGCAGTGTCTCACAGTGCCGGCTCTCATTATCGCCCACCTTCATGGCTTCTCCCGAGTGGGGTTTATTCAGTTGAGGTGTCAGAATATGTGGGGAAAAAGGGCCCTTGGTAAACATTGCAACAGTGGCCGTGTGTTAGCAGTGCTTTGTTAACTGAAGACTCAGTTAAAGGGCAAGAAAGTGCTTCCTGGTTGCCTTAGTTGTTTGTGGTTCCTGCAGTGTTTGCCTTCCTTTTAAATGTGACTGTGTATTCTGTGCAGGTGGATAAACACATCCGAAGACTGGACGCGGACCTGGCACGCTTTGAGGCGGATCTGAAGGACAAGATGGAGGGCAGCGACTTTGAAAGCTCTGGAGGACGAGGGCTGAAAAGCAAGTCCACTAACTTTCCCTCGTTCTGTTAACTGGAGTTCTGAGGACTTTGCTAGATGTGCTAGGAATATTATGGCAGATTTTGTACTTTGGTGAATCTATCTTGTCTTACTGTAGTGAATTCTGTGAAGACAATTGGTATATTTTTGTCTTTCAGAAGGTCGAGGTCATAAGGAAAAAAGAGGCTCACGGGGTCGTGGCAGGAGGACCTCAGAAGAAGACACCCCCAAGAAAAAGAAGCATAAAGGAGGGTGAGAGGTGCTTTTCTTTTCTCTTCTTCCCCAAAGGACGCCGTTCATGTTCATTTCTGCCCCTGGACGTGCCAGGCACAGCTGGCCCTGAAGACAGGGTGTGGGGCTGGGTGTCCTGCAGCTCCTCATGCCTCGCGCACACCAGGTCAGACTGCAGCAGCTGGGGCAGCGTTGGCGCCCAGAGGCCTCATCCTGGGACCCATCCTCTTAGCCACTATGTATTTTGGGTATATTCATTGTTAAATTGTGTGACTACACTTACTAAGTATACGTGGCATTTAACTTGAACTTGACAATGTTTCATGTAAAGCGTTCTCTCACCTGCTACCCCCCAAGGTACTCTACTCGTGCTTCACAGAGGTGACATTTAGGCTACTGAGAAAATGGTAAAATGACATACAGCTTTGGTGGAGGTGGTTTTGATAGTTACAGGGAGAGCTTAGAAGAGTGAGTTCTTGACAGAAAAAGGGGAAAAATTTGGTTCTTTAACCTGGTGCTTAAACTTTTGTCTTTCAAAAGATAACTCAAATCCCAGCTTTGTGTTTTAAAGCATCACACCGATGCAGAACACCACACGAACATGCAGTCTCACGGCCTGCCCGAGAGGTGCATCTGGCTGAGTGCCTCCTGGTCAGGGCTGTGGTGGGCCTGGTGTGTCCTGCCGAGGGCATGTGCTCCGCCTGTGCTGAGGGCGGACACCACCCAGACTTAGTAGTGCGTATTTCTGTTCTTTCTTTGTAGTTCTCTCCCTCGTGTGTATTCCTGGACACTGGAGTCTAGTTTTGCTGGTTTTTTTTTTCCAGCTTTTAAATTGACTTTATTAAGGTATAATTTACATCCAGTAAAATGCTCTCATTTTAAGTCTATGGTTTGTTGTTGTATTCTGTTTCTTTAACGTTCTGGAACTATTCAACCTTCCTATTCCTTCTTGATTATTTGGTTATTTGTGTTTTTTAAGGAATTTGTTGTTTCACATAAGATTTCAGATTTATTAATACCACATTGTTTATAATATTATATTACTATTCTCCTGGTATAGGATCTTTACTGATGATCACTCTTTCAGACCTGAAGTTGGTAATTTATTATCTTTTCTCATTTTGCCTTGTTCTTTTCAGAGAACTCGTTCTTGGTTGTATTGAATTTTTTCTCTTGTTGTTTGTTTTCTTTCACTTATTCCTGCTTATATCTTTGTTATTTCTTCCCTGCTACTTAACTTGGGTTTACTTCGCTTTGCTGTTTGCTTTTTAAGGTGGAAGTAATTTAGATCACTGATGTTCCTGTCTTCTTTTGGTTTAAGTATTTGTTTAGAGTTTTACTTTATGGACTGATCTAGTGTGTATGTCCTCTTTCATTAACTTGCCACAGCGTATTTCAAATAATAATCCACGATTTCATGTTTAATACAAGAATCTACATGTGTATTCTTCCATTTCCTGCCTCCCTTATGCTATTGTCAAAAATTTTACTTCTACATGTGATAAAAGCCTCACAGTATATTGCTGTTGTTTAGGTTTAAACCACTGATTATCTTAAACAGATTTTAAAATATGAGAAAAACCTTTGTAGTTCACACCATTATATTTATGGTTCCCAGAGCCTTTCATTTCTTTATGTAGATGCAGATTTTCACCTGGTGTCGCTCTTCTGCCTGAAGAACTTCCTTTAGCATTTTCTTATGTGGCCGGTCTGCTGTTGGTGATGAATTTTGTCAGTTTTTGTTTCTCTGAAAATGTCTTTAACTCCATTTTTGAAGGACATTTTCTTTGGATATAGAATTTTAGTTTGATGTTTTTATTTTTTCAGCACTAAAGATGTCCCAGATTCTGAAGGAAAATTGGTGATAATTCTTATCTCTTCTGTATATAAGTGGCTGCTTCTAAGATTTCCATTTAGCAGCTTGATTTTTAACAACTTAATTATCATGTATCCTTGGGTGGGGGGGGTTGTGTATATTCTCCTTGGGGCTCATTGGGCTTCTGGAACTGGTGGTTTATAATCTGCATCAAATTTGGAAATTTTTCAGCCATTTCTTCAAGTATGTTTTTCTGCTTTCCTTTCTCCTTTTTATGGGACTTCAGTTACATGTATGTTGGTTATCTTAATATTTTCCCACAGATCACTGATGCTCTGCTTATTTTTTTTCAGCATTTTTCTTTCTGTACTTCAGTTTGGATAGTTTCTATTACTTCATCTTCAAGTCTTTTCTTCCTTGGTGTCTAACCTTAATCTGCTTTACTGAATCTTTCATTTAAGAGATTTCTTCTCAAGAAGTTGTATTTTCAAAATACTTTGTTTCTCATATTACATTAATATTTTCCTTTATATCTTTGAATATAACATACTTAGAATAGTTTTTCAAAAAATATCTTCTGATCCTATTTATTTCATTTCCCAGTCTATTTCTTTTTCTTTTCCTTTATTTAACAAAAACCTTTACCTATCTAGTGTCTACAACTTGATGAGTTTGACAGGTCTGTTTCTTTTGGCTGATTTTTTATCCTGGTCATAAGTCACATTTTTATGCTTCTTGGCATGTTTAGCAATTTTTTATGGATGTTAGACAGTGTGGGTGTTATGTTATTGAATATATCTGGATTTTTTGTCTTCATTTAATGGATTTTTTTTGTCAATAGTTTAATCATCCGTGGATTAGCTTGATCCTTTGCAAGCTCATTTTTAACCTTTTAAGAAAAAATTTTTCTTTAAGGGCCATAAGTAAATATTTTAGGCTCACAGGCCTTATTTCTCTGTTGTAACCACTCATTTCTGCTATCTTATATCAGAAAACATCCACAGAAAATATGCAATGAGTGGTGTGGCTGTGTTTAAAATAAACCTCTATTTACAGAAACAGGCAGCCAACTGCAGGCTGTATTTTGCTAATCCCTAGTTTAGTGTACTCTCTACTCTGGGGTTGGTTACGCCATACTGTTAAGGTGTGGCCCTACTGGGTTCTCTTCTGAATGCCTTTGATGTTGATGAGGTCTCCATTTTGGCTAGCTGGACCTTGGATGTCACTCAGCTCACAGCTCCAGTGCTCTCTACCTGGCTTTGTGGATCCTCACCCTGTGCACAGTTTTTAGCTAAAAACTCAAAGGGATCCCTTTGCAGATTTCTGGAGTGCATACTCTCTAGCTTTCTCCTTCCAGTACTCTGCTCCTAAACTCCAGCAGCCTTGCTTTCCTGAATGTTGACGTTCAGCTCTAGATGCCCACGCTCTGTTTGATTTCCTTTCCAAGGACTAGAAGTGTGGAAGGCACCTCCAGGGAGAAAGCTGACTGTAGGTGTCCACCTTGTTCTCTTTCCTTCTCCTGGGGCTGCTGTCCTGTTGTGCCTTTTTCCAGTGTGTGAGAATAGTTCCCTGTTTTGTACAGTATCCTAGTTCACAGGAGGGCAGGTTCCGTGCCTGTGACTACATTCTGGTCAGAAGTGAAGTTCTTTATTTAGGTGTGTCCTTTAAGTCTCTTTATACATTTTTCTTCATTCCTTTCTCCAAAATTTTCCCTTTGAAGGACCTGGACTCTTTGATTCATAGAGTTTCCCAGAGTCTGCATTTTGCTGAAAGACAGAACACCTTGTGAATGCCCATTCACTGGGCATTCACACCGTGCTTCCTCCTTTGCTCAGTGGCGTGTCCGTTTGATCTTTGACAAGATCAGCATAGTCTTGTGTGTGTTCTGTTGAACCCAAGTTTCCCTAGATCTGCAGGATGTTTAGTGCTGGGTCACGGACCTGCTTCAGAGGTGATGGAAAGCATCTGGATGGTGGCATTTTTGTTCGTGACTGTCATGGGAACAGTTAGGTGGTGTCAGTACAGATGAATGAGACCATAAACATGACTTCATATTTTGTAGTTTCCTTTCTAAAATACCCATTTGATTCCTTTTTAAAACAGATTTTAGCTCCTTTTTAAAAAGCCTCCATATTTGCATTTTCCTTATTCTGTTAGCCAGCTTTTCTCTTGATTATTCGTCACATTTTCCTGTTTTTTTTTCATGTTGTATAGCTTTTTCATTCTGTTTGACCTTAGGTAAAAAAGGAGCACGGAGTTTGAAATTTCTGTTGTCTCCCAGGTGTTAGCTCCTCTTTTGGTCCAGGCAAATTGAGCAGACTGGTAGCTGGGTGCCTCTTCACTCAGACCCAGTCTTTTCCTGGTATCAAAGGTCGTGAGGTGGGGCCCTGCTTGGTCCTTATGTGAGAGCCCAGAGGGTCTGTCTGCCTCGCTGAAAGGCAGCCTGTAGGGTCAGTCTGCGTGGTCTGATGTTTAGCTTTTCTTTCCTGTCTACCACCCATGCTGCCCCCACAGTTGGCAGGTGTCTGGTGGAGGAGGCTGGCTCTGTCAGAGGCTGGTGCCTTCTCTGAGGACACGACAGCAGTCTTTGCCATGCCTGTCTGGCTCTCTGCAACCTCTGTGTAGCCCCGGGTTTAGTGACCAGACTAAGGAGTCACAGCTGCTGTGCGTGTGGGTCCGGGGCTGTGCAGGCCAATGTGGCCCCCCCATGGGCATCCAGCCCTGGTCCACAGCCTTCCAGTGTCTTTGAAATGAGGTCTCAGTGATTTGATGGTTTGTCTTTAACTTGTAGTGTCAGCAATGTCAGTCTCCCCCTCCTTTCTGCTTAGAACTCTAATGCACACCTGGGCTTCACAGAAGAATGGGAAGAACTGCGTTCCCCATTGTCTCTGCCTCACTGTGAGGCCCACAGAGGGGCGAGGCCCTGGCTCCAGGCATGTTGGGCGAGCTCTTGGCTGTGCCCGAGACCTCCTGGTGACCCACATGGCCTGCAGCCGTTGCTGGGGATGCATGTGAAGTGGCCCAGCTCATGGCTTTCCCAGCAGAGCCCTAGTGGTGCGTGTGTTCCTGGTCGCTGTCTGATGGTACTCAGGGTAGCCCAACCTCCTGCTGGGCTGGCTGCAGATGGGGAGGATCATCCCAGCGCGACGTCTGTGGAGCACCTTGGAGCGCCAGTGCACCTGATCCCTGCACGGTCTGAGTGGTGGTGTGTGGCTGCCCCTGCCTCACAGCTGCCCCAACGGGCCAGGGAGGCTGGAGTGCGGGGCTGGAGGTGCTGAGGTCTGCTCCACAGTCTGGGTCTGGCATCTGAGCTCAGGTGCCATGCAGGCTGGCTCCACGGGGACACCAGGGCAGCACAGGGTCAGAGGGTGTCAGGAGAAGGTGAGGGACTCACCCTGCACTGCCCCGGGGGCAGGAGTAGGATGGTGGCCCTGCGCCTTGTTGCGTCCAGCACTGCTCCTGCACTCTGTCCGCTGGCCGCACTGCCACTGCTGGGTTTGGGTGGTTTTCTGAATCCCTTGGCCTGTCGTGGGTCCTGTCTTCCCTATTGGGGCCTCTGAAGGTCACTCCAGGACAGACAGGGGGCTTTCCTAGGGAGCTGGGTTGGCCGGGCTCCCAGATGCCATCTCCTCCTGCCCGGAGGGCCTCCAGCTGAGGCTCCCTGGCTGCGCTGCTGCTTCCCAGGGACTCACCTGGCCAGTGCTTTTCTGTGGAAGGTAGGACTGTGTGTGGGTACAGGTGGCAGTTCCTTCTGTAGCCCCTGGGATCCCAAAGCTTGGATGGAGTTGCCTCCTTGGGGGCCACCTGCAGTGCTCAGAAGACATAGCAAGGCACCAGGCACGGAGGGGCTCCCTGGCACTGCCTGGTGAGGGGTGTTTCATACCATTCCCCAGGGTAATTAGCTCAGTGGGGGACACCTCTTGTGCCCAGTAGGGCCTCAGTGAGGTGCCATCGCCTGGCCTGCCCAAGGGTGGGCTTGGCTGGCGGGAAAGCCCCTCCTGGCTCAGCCTCCCCGTGACTCTCCTGGCTGCTCCCCTTGGCGGGTAGTAGAAGTGCTCCTGTCCTCCTACCCAGGCCCCTTGGGTCATTCTTGAGAGGAGGCAGTGCAGGGGTGACCTCTGGCTTCCTTGCTGGGTGATGTTCTTGAACCTGGGGTGGGGTGCAGCTCAGGTTTGGCTGCGCTTTGCAAGCAGAGTGCAGAGCAGCCACGACGAGGGCAGTGAGGAGGCGTGCAAGGCCCCGGGTGGTGGGGTTGTGGGCAGGTCCCTGGGCAATGCCTGAGGGGATTTGCTGCAGTCATCCAGAGTCACCCTGGGCGGGAAGCCCCCTGACGTGCAGACAGCCCTCACCTGGGAGAGGCAGGTTTTAGTGGGACTGCTGGCAACGGCTGCTTGAAGTCTGTTGAAACACAGGCACCTGGTGACACATTTGTGACGTTTGGATTTCAGGTAAAAAGGACATCCTGTCTGTTGCCAGAGACAGTAGGCCTCCTACAGGGAGGCCAGCCGGCCTGGAGCCCCCATGCAGCACTCATGGTGGGAGCACTGCATGGGGTGCATTGTGGAACCTGCGTGTGTGACCCCAGAGGCGTGGGGAGGCTCTGGACGGGTGTAGGAGACAGGGGGTACGATTGCCTTTGGGAGCAGACTTCTCTCCACTCCATGCTCATCAGGTGAAGTCGCACGCCTGCAGCCCTGGGCTGAGCTCCCCGCATTGATTTGCCATGTCTGTGGCAGAGGGGCACCTGGGTGTGCTTGTGCAGTCTTGACCTGGGGATGGGATAGGGAAGACTCCAGTGCGAGTGGGGGTGCACTGTCTGCTAGCCTGCAGCTTGCAGGTTTATTTGGAAAACTGAAACACATGAAGAGTAAATTCACAGTAATTTCATGTAACATAGGTGGGCGTTGGGCACTGCCCCCCACTGCTCAGCTGCAGAGCTTCAGGCAGCCTACCTGGAGGGTGGGTGGGCAAGGTGGTAGTCCAGCTGGGCTGCGGGTTAGAGCCCTAGAGGCCATGGGGAGTACGGGCAACAGGCCTGATTAACAGGGGTGGGCAGGTTGGGGGCATGCTGTCAGAAGTGGCCCCACAGGTGGGTCAGTAGCTGAGTGGATATTGGGAACTCCCAGGACATAGAGCTCAAGGGAGATAAGGGAAGCTGTGGGTCCCAGGTCCTGGCATGAACGCACGGAGGGAGGAGGTGTGGTTAGCAAGAGTGCAAGTGACGGTGGCCATTCAGACACCTGGGCCAGACTGGGGTGGCAGGTGGGCAGGTTCTGAAGTGTCACCACTGCCTCCTGGTGGGTGGTGACATGGGCCTGCCCCAGCACAGGAAGGGGTCCCTAGGAGCCCAGGTGTGTCGGCCAGGGATGGGACCCAGGGAGCAGGTTCTGTCCAGAGGGGGGAGTCATTCCCGGGTGTTGGGTGGGTGCTTTTCCCTTACACCTCCAGGTGCCTGCTGCCTGTGTCCTTGTCTGGTACCACGGGGCAGCGTGCCCCATCCAGGTGCTGCTCACTGCTGTTGTTTCCCCTCAGGTCTGAGTTCAGCGATACCATCCTGTCTGTGCATCCGTCTGACGTGCTGGACATGCCCGTGGACCCAAACGAGCCCACCTACTGCCTGTGCCACCAGGTGTCCTATGGGGAGATGATAGGCTGTGACAATCCGGACGTGAGTGTGGGGGCACGTGAGGAGGGGTACTGGCATGGGATGTGGGAGTGTGGGACGGGAGCCCAGACCTGCGGTGCCGCCGGTGGGTGCCCGCTGCAGGGCCTGGGGGGTAGGCAGGGAGGCTGCCGTCTGTGTCTGCAGGCGAGTGCATCGAGGGCTGATGCCAGCTCTCCCCTTTGCCCTGCAGTGTCCCATCGAGTGGTTTCACTTCGCCTGTGTGGACCTGACTACGAAGCCCAAAGGGAAATGGTCAGTATGGGGTGTCGGCCTCTTCCGGCCTGCGGGCGTCGTGTGCACTGGCTCCCCCTGAGGACCGGCGCGTGGACCTTCCCAGCTGCAGCCTTGGGCCCTCTGGGTGTGGCTGTGGTGGCCTGGCCTGTGATGCAGCCTGGTCCTGCTTCCCAGGGTCCGGCTGGCAGAGGGACACCTGCCCACCCCTCCAGGGGTCACGTTGTCTGTTTGCGTAATACATTTCTATTATTCTCCTAAAGGCAGTCATGTGACCCCTGAGATAGAGATAATGTTAAATAAAAATGAGAAACGACGGGCTCTTTTCCCCGAGGAAATCTTGACAGGTGAGAGCCTGAGCATTCAACACTTGGAAACCTGGGCACCAGCCAGGGACGCTCTCTTCCGAGGGCTCATGCCTGCCTGAGGTCACTGGGCCCTGCATACTTGCTGTCCTGACATTTAGTTGGTAGCCTCAGGGCTTGTGTTGCTCCTAAGATTGCAGGTGACTGAACCTGGTTTTTTTGCTGGTGTAAGAATGGACGTAGGATGTGAAGTGAAATCTTGGGAACCCTGCCCCTAGTTTGTCGGTACAGCAGCTATTTCCATCGTGGCGTGTGTGCTTGTGTGTGCACAGAGGAAGACCAAAAGTGGATGACCACCGGGTGGGTGCTCGGGTGCTGGGAGCTGCGGGCTGTCTTGGCTGGTGGGCAGCTTCCTCGGTGCCAGGATGTGTGGGGCAGTCTGGGCAGTGATGCAGTGGCCCCTGGCAGGGCCCTGTGGCGTGGGTGACAGGACCATGATGGCACGGTAGCCCATGGGGCTGAGAGACTGACCAGGGGGCAGGCTGGCCTGTGATGGGCATGCGGGACAGCACAGGCTTGAGGCAGGGAGGCTGAATTTGAGTTGGATTAGGATTCGGTGGGTGTGAGTTCATGGGACTTGGGTTGGAAAACTACAGTAGGTCTTGGAAGATAACTCTGCTTCTGGGACTGGGGCTGGGTGGCAGAGCCAGTTTAATATCTGGCTTCACATAGAGCGTCCAGGCTCCTGCACATCAGTGAGGCTTAGCGTCTCTGCTGGTGTGAGGTTGTGCTTGTAGGCTCGCTGCTGGAGCCTAGCTCTCCCAGGTTGCTCCGTGCCCACTCATTGGCACAGCGGGACGCTGGAGAACAAAGGCCTGGGGCCCGGTGAGCTCGCTGCATGTGGATTGGCTGCCTCTTGCATAGAGAGTGCAGGAGCTGAGGGGGAAGGCCGGGTGGAATGCTGTCCTGTGTCGTCAGTGGCCGCTGTGGCCCAGGAGTGACCTGCTTCTGAGCCCTGGACTTGTTTGTCCAGGGTCACCAGAGAGCACTTGTGAGTCAGGCAGGTTCAAGGGCCCACTCAGACTCTGCAGGGGCTGCATGCCTGCTGGGGTAAACCTGTCACGCCCTCCCACAATACTTGGCCCTCAGCCTCTCCAGTCCACTGGCATGACGTGGGCATCGTCTCCATTTTGATTGCTGGTGACTCTGTTAGCGCACAGGGAAATATAGCCAGTTGATGAAGAGGATGCCTGTATGTGAAATCCAGCTTTCTCATTGATCTGTATCAACCAGCTTTTAAATAGGTGTACTGGGTAGAGCACCTGAGTGGGTTGCCACAGAGCCACTGTGTGCCCTCGGCCCATGGGCTCTCCTCTGGCTTTTTTGTGTATGTGCAGCTATCCTGGGAGACCCTGGGGGCGGGGATGGGTCTCCTGCGGGCGACGGCCGATCGCTGTGCCTTTCTCATCCAGGTTCTGTCCCCGGTGCGTCCAGGAAAGGAGGAAGAAGAAGTAAGGAAGGGGCTGACGGGGACCAGAAGAGCAAGTTAATGTGTTCCTTCATTTGTGTTGCAATATTTTATCTTCGTTTTTAAAATTACCTTCTTTTGAACGACATTTAATAACTCAGTGGCCAGGTGTGATTCTGGATGTTTCCTAAAACACATGCGAGTCCACTTGAGCCGTGTGTGCTCTGAGGAGCGCGCTTACAGGGCCTTGCCACGTGACTGCGCTCCCTTGCCTTCCTGTACAGACCCCAGCGCTGAGCACAGCAGTCATGCCGAGCAGTCACTTTCCTGGGTATGTGTGGTGCAGAGCACTGGACAGGGTGGATATCCCACTGGAAACTGCAGTCACTTTGCAGCTAGAGGAGGGAGACTTGCTGGGAGCGCCTGGGCCTGCAGCACCACCATGGCATGTCTGTGCCATGTGAGGGGTTGGTGAAGGAATCTGGCATGGCATTGCTGGGACGCGTCTCCCAGCTCTGCGTGGAAGCCAATGACCTCCTGGGAAGGACAGGACTCTCCCTGGAGCGGGGTCCCTGCTTTGCTGTGCACTGACTTCGCCGTCCAGACCCCAGTCCCCTCCATGTGGGCTCACCTTCTGGAGTAAATGGCTCTTTATTAGCACATGGGCTGTCGGTTACCATGACCAGTGCCCATAAGAGACAGTGTAACCGACGGGCTGTCTTTCTGCGTCTCGGGGAATTCTGACGCTTTTACTGTGAAGACGAGGTTATCGTAATAGCATGAAGGTAGTGGGCCTGTGTGCATGTGGAGCGCGTCCAGTCTACTAGAAGCTGTATGCCTGTCATGCTGCTGACTAGGCACAGCTTGTATCCCAAGGGATTACAGTCATATCCTGTGATTTGTGAATTTCTTGTGCCACATAGCAGCTCTGGTGTGAAGCGAGGACTGGGGTGTTCTTTCTATGTAATCAGCATTCACCAAACTGATTTTGAACTGTCTGGTCATGTTGGGGGAAATTGCATGCGCATGGTGTGTTGAGATCCATTTGTGACAGTACATGAGGTGTGACTTCTGGGCATGTCCTTGCACTCTGACCCCGCAGCAGCAGTTAGAGAGGTCAGGGTTCCTGAGGGAGGGAAACCTGTTTCTGTCCTCATGCCAGAAAAAGAAACCCATGAGATAGATTTGAGATGTGAAATTCCCAATGTAAAAAGAATCTCGTTTTGTTTAGAAGAAGGGCTGTCTAGAATGAGACCCTGTTTCCTTCTCATGGCCCGGTTTCCTTGGTATTTTCCTCCTGTTTGGTACTATTTTACCAAGGAAAGGAAATAAACCGGGAAGGAACTTGAAGCTGTATCCTTGCGGGGCTGCTCCTCACCAAGTAAGCCACCATTTGGCACATGAGAGTGGTGCATCAGGGCCTCCAGGGTCTGGCTGGAGCCGTCTGTGGTCCCGGTGGCCTTTGCTCGCACTGGGCAGTCGGGACTGCTGTCCTTTCTGAAGCGAGCTGAGGGAGCAGGACTTGCCTATGGGTGGCCGAGGCAGGGTCAGTGCGGCAGGCACCAGCCTTCCATGCAATGGGGTGCCTGGGGTGGGGGCTCCGCAGTGACTGTGGCACATCCCTGGTGGGCCCCGGGCCTGATGAGCCTCCTTGGAACTGATGCCTCCCTGCTCCTCAGGAAGAGGGATCGGCATCAGAGTGGCTCCAGCCAGCATGCACCCAGGTCTCAACCATGGCTGGGAAATGAGGCATGTTTGTATTTAGCAACTTAGCTTTTTGTTAGCATGGGTGTTTAAAGATTGCGGGGAGTAAATTGTGGAAAATTTTTTCTTTACTCTTTTACCAGTTTTGTGGGAAGGATAGGTAAGTATAATAAGCCTGTGATGGTTCTTTAGAAGCTAACTTAATATGTGCACTTCATCTGTGAACACTTCATGTGGTTGTCCCCCGGGAAAACTGGTATTTGCAGGTGTAGGTGGATGGCTGGTTAAGTTTCAATTGTAACCTGGTTTCCCAGGAAAGATGACCAACTTTCCTATCTTCAGCTTCTGTTTAAAGTTCTGATGGTGTCACCCTGCTCGTCCTGTGTAGCATCCCATGTGACATCCCGTGTCCTTTTTTTCCTTAAGTGTCTGTGCTTATCTGTTTCTAGTGTTTACTTTTGCCACTTACAATAATATCACCAAAATAATATATAGCTTTAGGGAAAACAGAAAACATGAGCAGAAAGGAAGGTTCCCTGGGACGTTGTTTGGATCATGACTGGGTGCCTTTCCCAGCCGTCACGCTGTGAGTCGGAAGGACTCCAGAACGGCTCTCTGGTTGGGAAAGAATGTCATGCCACCTGGCCTGGCCCAGCCCTGTGGGGACAGCTGGAGCCAGTGCTGCTTGCACCATCTGAGGATTGCTCCCCCAGGCCTGGCTGCCTTTGTCCTGAGGGTGACTTGGACCAGAACACCCATTGGTGCCTGTCCGGCACGTTCTCTGACCCTGGAGGCCACCATGGAGCCAACCCCATCCCCGCTTGAGGGGGTCTGGGCTGGGCCCAGCAGGTCACTCTTCGTCTGTACATGAGCCGAGGGCATGGCCCTCCATGGCAGTGGGGCTTCCGTGTCGGGGGAGCAGGACCTTGTTTGGAGGAGCAGCAGAGCTGTCTCCTTGTTTCATTCAGTGTTGTGTCAGCACCGATTAGACAGCCCCCTCTGCTTGTCTTGTGGGGAAATGGCTGTACTAATGGGATGGTCAACCTGAGCACCTGGCTGTGGCTGTGCTGGTGTGGCTGTCGCTGGGACACACTGAGTGGGACCTGTGTGACTGTACCCCTGCAGGCTGGAGTCCCCGGGCAGGTGGCTGTGGAACCACTACTGGCCAGGGCCACAGGAGCCAGGCAGCTGTCAGGCTGCCCGGGCAGCAAATGCCCAAGACACAGCCGTGTGCGGCGCCAGTAATGGTGGGGGTGTGCTGGGATGCGTGGTGATGGTGGCCAGCTGTGTGTCAGTCTTGTCCCTAGTGGCCACTCTGCACTCTGACCTCTGACCTGTTATTGGCAGCCCTTGGCAGGGACTGCTTCAAGCAATAACGCTGTCCAAAGAGCAGCTTCCCCATATGGCCACAGCCTGAAGCTGCCCCATTGCAGGGTTCAGACACTTATGGGCATTGAAGATTTGAGGCTTTCCTCAAGTTTTAGTGAATAATGACTGGTCTTTACCTGTGCTAAGAGGAATTTTAAGCAGGAAGTCTAAGAAAAATGTTCTCATTCAAGAGAGAGTTCTGTGAAGTTTTTTCCTACATATGTAGTTTGTGGGGTTCATCTCTACCACATTTCATCCAAAAAAATGATGCAGCTTTAACATAAATGTTACACTTTATTTTCAAGGAATTATGTATGTTCCTTTTGTAAAAGAAAGATAATGTAAAACTTTTTATTAAATAATGTAAAGATGTATATCTGTATTTTTGGATCATGTTATAGATTATGGATATATTGTTTAATAAATAAAGTATTTTTTGGAACAAACATTTTGAGAGTGCATGATTTTGGTAAAAGATAAAACTGTGGTATTGTGTCCAGAGAGGACATGTTGAGTTTTGAGGGGCTGTGCAGTGAGCTGGAGGAGAGTTGTTTCACCAGCCATGGGCCTCACTGTGGCAAGTGGCTAACTCCAGGCCTCAGCTATGTCATGGGCTCAGAAGTTGTCCCCAAGCTTACAAGGGGAATGTGTGTGTAGACAAAGATGCTGTAGGTCACTTTATAGAGGCATAAAGTACTTTATCCGAAACAGGTTTACCTTAGATCTGCCTTGGTGTCAAGACCCCTTTGGGAACTAAGGTGTTCTTGGGATGTTTCCTTGCAGAGTATTAACGGTCAGGGCCCAGAAACCTGGCTTGGCTAATGCAGTGGAGAGGCACAGCCTCACCTGTTCTCCAGGTGAAAGCCAGCTCTCAGCGCCAGAGTCCTGTTGGAGGGAGACTGAGATTCTGGAGAAGGGGCTGTGAGGCTGCCCCTATGTGCACTTTCCCCCCAGCACTCCAGGGTGCTTGCAGACATTTGTTGGGGTGATGGCCTGGGAAAAAGAAACATCAGTCTTGTTTTGGGGTGGGGGTAGTAATCTTCAGTGATTCTGAATTGTTATTAATTCCCAGAGGCCCACGATGCCACTGGTCCGCTAGTCAAGAGTGAGGGCCTCTGGTAATCAGGTGATCAGTAACATTCATCCGAGGAGGTCCACAGACCCCTCTGTGGTTATCTTCCCAGTGCCTAAAGTGTCATTGAAATAGACTTGACAACTGGCAAAATTCCCACACTGACTGCCCTTTGTGGAGCAAGGGCCATTATGATAGGAAGGGACGAGTGGAGGTGTCGGGATAGTAATCCACAGGCAAAATGCATCTGGTGGTGATGCGCTTGACACCACCCCCCCGTTTGCCTGTGAAGAAGGTGGGCAGATCTGAGGGATACTTGTTTATTGAAGACATAGGTGGTGACTCCAGCTGTAGCTGCTGTTCCTGATGTGGCCCAGAGCAAATGAGCACACTTGGCATGCAGCGTGCAGTTACCCACATGGCAAGGGCAGCTTGCAAGGATCACCAGAAGCTGCGACGCCAACCGCGCCTGCAGTGTCTTGGCTCAGAGCGCTTGCTCTCCCCCAGTCCTCTGGTCCGGATATCTCTGTAACCTTACGTTCCATAGGATGCCCCTCCTGTCTGTGTCACTGATGACACGCGGAATTGGATGAGCTGGATGGGCACTACAGGTGCCCCGGTAGGACAGCTGGAGCCAGAGCATGGGAGATGAGCCCTCGGCCAAGTGCCTGGGACCGAATCAGGAAAGTCGCGGTCACCTTAGTTTCTTAATTTAGGGTACTGGAGGGCTGAGTGCTGGGGTAACAGAATTGCAGGAACCAGCTACCACTCCCAAGTCTGCGGGGTTGTGGGGTGTGTGGGGGGGGGTGGGGTGGGGAAGTCAGCTTGGAGACAGCATTCAGATCTCTGAGGAGCTGCATGGCTGATGGGTAAAGGATTTTACCCAACCTTCGGGGTTGGGATTTGGCCACCAGCTCCCCTGGTGGCACTGGTGCCTCGGGAGCTCATGGAAGGGGTGCCCCATGGACTTGGGACTCAAGACTTCTTGGGAGAGGCTGCCAGTGCCCCGGAACGAATAGGATGAGGCTGGGGACTGGCACCAGGACTCCTGGGGTGTGGGCCATTTCTGGGATGACAGCATAGGCATATCGATCGGGCCAGAAGTTGCCTTTCTCCACTGCTTTGTCTTTCCTCCGTGCTCCATGCTGGCAGAGCCTCTCCGGCCTCACAGAGCAGAGATCAAAGGGCACGCTCCAGTTGAGCTGTGGTAGCCTAACACGGAGCAGGTGGGGAACTGTAGGGGCCGGAGGCTGACTGCTTCTCGCAATGCGCAATGCATACCTGACTTGAAGCAGTGTCTGCCTTTTGGCCAGAGTAGGGCTGGGGCACCAAGGGTTCTGGAAGCCAGAGTTCCCGGGTGGAAGCAGAGACCCCTGGAGGGAGCCAGAGAACCCCCTCGGGATCCTGGGCCCCGCAGTAGTACAGTTAACCTCTGAGCCCGGTGGGGTGGGCCTCAGCGGGGCCGGCGCTGGGGAAAGAGGTGGGAGGGTGTGCCGGACGTGGGTCAAGGGCGCTGACGCCACTGTGGACCGTGGATGGAACCAAGCTCCCAAGCCTCCTGCGGGGCACCAGGCGGGGCCTGTAGGACGGGGGCGGGGCCTGCAGGCGCCAGCGCGCAGACTCGGTTCCGCTGCCCCGCCCACTCTGGCGCAGACCGCTCAAGGTCTGGGAGGAGGGCCGGGGACGCGGACGTGAGTGCGCGCGGCCGCCGGGGTCGCGGCTGTGGGCTGGGGACGCGGACGCGAGTGCGCGCGGCCGTCGGGGTCGCGGCTGTGGGCTGGTGACGCGGGCGTGAGTGCGCGTCGCGGAGCGGACTCCGTGCACAGGCGCCGTGCGGAGGCTCACCCAGTCGGCACGACCTCCGTGGGGGATGGGTACTGCGCGAGCTCGCCTGCCCGCCCTGCGACGAGGGACTCGGTTGTGGCGAGTTCGCTCCTCCCGGCCGGGCTCGCTTGTTTCCGAGGGCGCAGGGCCCAGGAGCCCGCGGTCCGTCCTCTGTCCTCTGCCCCCTGCCGCCTGCCCCGGCCCCTGGGTCTTCCGCCCTCTGCCCGGTGGGTCTTGTGCTTTGTGTTAGAAACCCGCCTCCTTCTGGTGGGCAGCCAGAGACGCTTCCCTCCCCTTTCTTCCACTTTCTTGAGGCACCATAAGTCCTAGCTTTGTACTGAAGGACCGGCTGCAGGGAGATGTGGTTGTTGCATGTCACGCACTGAAGGTGCAGCTCAGTCCCAGGAGGTGACTCCTGCCAGGCCTCACTGGGCAGCGTCATGGGCGCCCGCAGGCCTCGTGTCCCTCCCCCACCCGCCCGCCTCTCCGGGGCACCCCAACCTCGTGTCCCGGGGAGCTGCTGTCCTCTCGACCTTACCTGGCTGGGGCCTTTCCTCGCTGCGTTCACTCCAGAGCCACAGGTCCCAACTCTTGCTTTCTAGGGCAGGAGCAATGGTGCCCCGTCTGGTGCTCAGGTTGCCTGTGTGGCTCTTCCGGTGGCAGGTGGCCTGCACTCGGGGAGCGTTGGTGCAGCAGAGGACATGGGCGGGGGCGTCCAATACCCCCGGGCCGGGCAACACCTTGGCCCGCACAGGCGGCTCCTCCACGTCCCTGGGGACCCCGGAGGTGATGCTGACCTGTGAGCGCTACCCTGTGAGGCGGCTGCCCTTCTCCGTGGTGTCTGAGCAAGATCTGGCCTCCTTTGAACGCATCGTCCCGGGCAGGGTTGTCACAGACCCAGCGGAGCTGGAGGCGGCCAACGTGGACTGGCTGAGAACCGTGCGCGGTGAGCAGGGTGTGTCCGGGCCTTGAAGGCGGGAGGGTGGGCAGAGCTCCCTACAGGCTATGGGGAGAGAAGGGTGAAGTTCCTTGAGCGCTGTGAGAACCAAAAGGATAGAAGCTTGGTGGTGGTGTGGGAAGGCTGCAGGTACCAGATAACGTGGTGCCCTGTGTGCTCATCACCATAGCTTTCTGAGCAGCTCAGCTGCAAGGTTGGGTGCCTGATGGAAGAACCACAGGCCGGGCTCAGCACAAAGTGTTTCCTCTCCCAGATCTCCAGGAGTCTGACATCAAGGTATGGGCAGGGCCCCACTCCCTTTGGAGATTTCGGGGGGATCCTTTCTGCCTCCTCCAGCTCCTGGTGGCGCCCGGTTCTCTGGGCTTGTGACGGCATCCCTGCAGTCTCCACCTGCATCGTCGTGTGGCCTCTCCCCTGTGTGTCTGTGTCTCATATCTGCCTCTCCTCGTAAGGACACCTGTCGCTGGATTTAGGGCCCATCCAAATCCAGGATGATCTAATTTCAAGACCCTTAACTTATTACATCTGTAAAGACCCTTTATCCAAGTAAGGTTGCATTCACAGGTTCTAAGGGGTAGGTTGTGGACGTATCTTTTAGGGGCCCATTCTTCTCACTGTAGCTTCCTAGATTCAGGGCTGCAGGGCTGGCTGCCCCTTGCCCCATTCTCCTCCTACTGCACCCTGTTCCCATCAGCCCATGTCTGCCCCTACCTCCTAGACCTAGCACGCCCTTTGATAACAGGTTTGGTAATGCCCTGTGTTGTCTCCTGAAGCGGTTTCTGAGATAACATAGCTTACCTAGTCGGTCACCAAAACCAATACGATGTTCCTGGTGTAATATCAAGGAGAAATAGAAGATAAACAGTTTACAACAGGATGATGTGCTTAAGCCCACGATGGCAGGACACATGGGCAGCCAGAACCCCAGCGCACAAGGGGCCAGGGAAGGACAGTGGAGGCAGGTGCACTGTGGGCAGGAGGACTCTGCACGGATCCCAGCCACAGTGCGTGTACAGAGATGCTGTGGAGTCCTGAGCAGGTGGAACTGGGGTGCAGGCTCAGCTCTTAGAGGCTGTTCTTTCCCTGGTGGAAGAAGCTTTAACTAGGTAAGGACCCCCAGCTAGCTGTTGAGAGCCCACCACCTAGCACAGGGTGCTCCTGGAGCCAGGAGAGGGTGATGTCTGGCCCAGGCTCCCAACCTGGGTCCCAGTGCTGGCTGGGCTCTGCTGCCTAGGTGGCCCTGGACAGATGGGTCTCAGTTCCCACCCTACAAGCCACCTCAGAGGTAAGAACCCAGCCTGCCTGGTGCTTGACGCTTAGGTTCTCTGGCTCCCTGGGCTGCCAGAGTGGGGGACGCCATGAGGAATGGGGACTGCCTGCCTCCCACCTGGGCAGGGACTCTTGTCCCCTGGAGGTTCTTGTCTGGTCAGCGCTCCTCCTGGAAAGCCTCACTGTGGGCAGTGTGTCCTTAGAAGGCCACCTCTCCATATTGCAGGCTTGAGTGGAGACCCCCTCCCACTGCCGCCTCCTTGAGCTCCGGAGGCCTGAACTGGGCTCCCTTCTCTGAGCCCCATGGGCCTGCACAGCGGGCGTTGAGGTGGCTCGCCAAATTTTTGTTGAAATACCCCTTTATTGGCTTTGCTTCGGGGAGAGAGAGCATATTTATGCTTCTGATCATTTAAAATTGTCATCTTTGGGTTATATAGAAAATTTAAGCTAGTAAAAGATGATTATGAACTTATAATTTTTCCTAAAAACTGAGACTTTATTTGAAATAGAAACTGCTACTAAAGATTTTCTCCTTCAGAAACTAGACCACTGGCTCTTTGGTGAAGCCCACAGCCTTCAAGGAGCACCTCACTGTGTGTCTGTGCCAAGTGAGAGGCGGACAGGGGGCTCACCTGATGCTCAGCACCAAGAGCAGAGGGTGGGTTGACGCCAGGTGGCCTCGGGTGTCAAGGGGACTTGCCCAGCACAGACTGTTTGCTGCGAGAGCAGGGAAGCCCTCTGGAAGGGCATTCCTAGAGTAGGAATAGCCAGCACAAAGCCTCTGAGCAGGGCCAAGCTTGGTGTGTTTGAGGAGCTGTGAGACCTCAGTGCTCTGGAGAGGTCAGAGAGGAAAAGGGCTGGGCCATCGAGGCATTGCTGGTCTGTGGTCCTGGCTTTTCCTCCAAGTGGGTGGACAGCAGCCATGGTGTGACTCTGGCCGCTGTGTTGGGGAGAGGATTTCATGGCCCAGTCTTGGGGCTGGGAGGAGAGCATAGCCTGCGAGGGCAGTCAGGTGAGATGTGGTCAGTTCTGGGAGTGTTTGGAAGGAAGAGTCCACAATTTGTTGAGGACATTTGAGGGTGTGAGGGCAGGAGGGGCAGGGTGTAGGGTCTTGTGGCCTGAACAGCTGCAGGAACCAGGACGAGTAGGATAACAGAAAAAGTGGGTCTGTTGGTGCAACAGGAGTTTGGGTCTGGACACATCAGAGGGATGCTCTGGGGGGTGTGGCAGACCACAGAGCAAGGTCATCTGGAGTGCAGGGTGGGCAGTGTAGTGTTCCCAGGAGGCTGGTGGCCACTGTGCTCTGTGGTGGGCAGCAGGGGCCAGCTGGGGGGACCGAGCAGTAGCAGCTGGGGCTGGGGAGACCCAGGGGGAGTTTGCAGAACTGCATGAGAGAAGGTCCCCCAGGCGGCAGTCACCAGGGCAGGTGCAGCTGCAGGGACAGGCTGTACTGGGTGTGTGTGGGCCCCATTGGGGCCCTGTGGAGGGTATGGGGTTCCTGGGTCCTGGGAGGTGAGAAGTACCCTTGAGTAGCCTCTGGTGGAGGTGCTGGGTCAAGGGGGTGGGGCTTTGTAGGGACAGTGGCCAGGAGAAGGCCTTTCTTTCTTTTGTTTTTAGTTTTAGGATGAGAGCTCACCTATAGCAGGTTCGGACCGCCATGGTCATGGTCTGGTAGAGGGACCCATGGGTAGCATGATGGTGATGGGACTGGAGCTCTTTCCTTGAAGAAGGGGGCATGGAGACCCAGAGGCAAGGGCCAGGGCCACAGGCCCCGCAGGAGAGGCAGAAGCAGGTGGATGGCCCAGATGAGTGTGCAGAGCCTGATTGGGAGCTGGTCTGGGTTGGGGGATGGATGGAAGAAGGCCAGCAAGCCTGAGGGGCTGCTGGCTCTGGGCCAGGTGGGTGGGCCAAGAGGGCCTGGACTGGGGCAGAGGGTGTTTTGCAGGTGTTTAGAGTCCTAGGGCCAGGTTGTTACATCCTCAGACTGAAGCTGGCAGGGTGGCCAACAAGCCATTGGGAGGGAAGGGGCAGGGCATGTCTGTGGATTGCATGGCTCTCCTGTTGGGGGTTAGCAACTTCCACAGGGGGCCAGACAATGAAGATCTCAGGCCTGCCGGCTCCACGTCTCGGCCACTGCTCCCACCTCTGCCGTGGTCGTGTGAAAGCAGCCACAATGCATGGCTGTGTCTCCATAAAACTGTACAGCAGGGGGATCTGGCCCGCTGCTGAGATATGCCGACACAGCATAGGTGAATCCTGAAGCCTCAGGAGGGCAGGTGGGAGTGCCGGTTGTGGCAACCTGGGTCCCAGTCTGGCACTGGAGGAGGCTATGGGCAAGGAGGGGACTTTCTGCTCCTCCAGCCCAGTAGCTCCCCAGGTAGGGAGCGAGGAGGGAGCTGCCCTTGGAGGGCTGGCAGGGGGAAGGGTCATGAACTGAGGAGGTTAGGGAAGGCTCAGAACTCTGGGGAAGCAGCTGGTCCCTAGTGGAGTGGCTCCTCTGGGACGAGGACATGGAAATATGGGGCAGTGAGTCACACTCTTTGGCTGTCACAGGAACCAGAGGGTGCCGCTGGCAGGTGCTGGGCAGCACCCCTGCGGGACAGCCCCCAGAGTGGAGATGTCACTGGCTGTGGCCTTGTGTGCCCTGGCCCTGTTATGCCCATGTCCAACCACTGGAATGGGCAGCCCCTGCCTCTCCCATGTGGACATGTCTTTCTTTCAGTCCCAGCAGGCTCCCTGTGTCATCTCTGACAATTTTCCCCTCTGTGCTCTGTTCTTTTGGTTCTGGTTGTTAATATGTTGGACCATTTGGATGACCCTCTCATTTTCTTATCCTTTCCCTTGCTAGAAGATAGACTTCACGAGAGCGGGAGGTTGTGTCTGTTTTCCATCTCTGTGCCTTCGACAGGGCCTGACACTTGGGCACTCAGGATGGGCACTCAGATATTGTTGAGAAGCCCTGCAGTGAGTGGGTGCGGCTGCAGGAACTGTGACCGGGGTCCCTGATGCTGCCCCACAGCCTAGACGCAGGGCATGTGTAGTTCATTTGATGAAAAGCAAGTAAGAAATGGCTTTCAGAATCAAGAGAATAATAAACTGCCACCTGATGGCCGAGTTCCTTAACAAGCCAGTGAACACCCACTTAGTGTCCCTCCTGCTTTTCTGCAGCCTCCTCTCACCCAGTTGAGATACTGCCAACAAAATCAGAAGGGTAGAGAGAAACTAGATTGTCTTGGGGAGGCACTGGTTAGGAGCGTGGTCCAACTGGATTACACGCCTGGGCATCAAATAAATGATGGCAGGAGACCACGCTGACATGATTAAATAGCCAAATAAATACATTCACATGTGAGAAAGGAACACTCCTCCCTACGCAGAAACGACTAATAAACGGAGGCCTGTGGGTGGGTTTAGAAAAATCAACATCATTATTTCTGGAGTGGGGCATGGATCCTGGCACTGCTCATGCCACAGACCATGCACCAGCTGGCCCGCCACCTCTCTCCAGCATGGGAGTAGCTGCGTTTGCCGCCTTGCTTGTGTCCCTGAAGTCTGCAGCCTTGGTTGTGTGGGAAACTCACCCAGGAAGGACTGAAGGGCGTTCTTTCTGTGTGCAGACGGAGCCGCCCTCCCCCACCCCACATGCCCTACCTGCATCGTGTGACAGGCTCTTTTCCTACACAGGCTGCAGCCAGGTTCTGCTGAGGCCACGGACGGTGGAGGAGGTGTCTCACATCCTCAGGTGAGGACCCCGAGGAAGAGCCCACACGGAGTGGCTGGGCCAGGGGCCTGGGGTGTGGGCGGGGCCGGGGCAGACTGGGGTTCTTCGAGCTCTGCTGGAGGCTGCAGATTTGCACACATCAGGGAAGGAAATAGACCTTTTCTTTAAAAAAGCGTTCTTTGATTTTTTTATGTCAATAAGCTATCATGTCTATTGGAGAAAAATGGTAAAACACAGAAAACCATAAAGAAAAAAAATGTGCAAGCAACCAATAGTTAACCCAAAGGTAACCACTGATGCCATTTGGGGTTGTTCTCTATCTTTTCTGCATGCATGTGTGTGTATATTTTACATATTGCCACGTTGTACCTACAACATTGTAGTCTGTCTTTTTTCCATTTGGCAATATCCATGCTCATTTCTTGGTGTGCATTGTTTTTCCACACCATTTTTTTTATTGAAGTATATTGACATACAATGTCCTATTAGCTTCCGGTGTCCATCCTAGCAATTCCATATTTTTGCAGGTGTGACCCCACAGTAAGTGTAGCTACCAGCTATCACCTCACGGTCACTGCAGTATTATTGGCTCTTATCTCCCACCGATGCACTTTCATCCTGTGACTTATCTGCTTTCTGACTGGGAGTTTGTACCTCTTGACCCGCTTTCCCTAATGTGACCATCCCCTCAACCCCTCCCAACTCTGGAACAATTGGTTTGATTCCTGTGTCTAGGATTCTGTTTCTATTTTGTCTGTCTTGTTTAGATTCTACATATAAGTGAAGTCCCATGGCATTTCTCTTTCTGTGACTGTCTTACTTCACTGAGCATGATGCCCCTGGGCAGTGTGTGCCGTCTCTTCCTGCCATTTTTAATGCACGAGATTCCACCTCACAGATACTCTACAATTTGCCAGGGGCTGAGTGGAGGTCAATTTGCCAGCCTCCAAAGTGCCTGGGGCTGCGTGAAGGTGGCATCCAGTCTTGCGTTAGTATCAGGAATGCTTCAGAATAGCCTTGGCAGGTGACCTTGGGGCACCCATATGGGGACCTGGAGGCTTGCCTCGCAAAGGGCGGGCTTTTGTGGTGCATGGCAGACTGCCCCCATGAGCCATCTCTCCAAATTCCTGCTCTCAGGGCCCGAGGACAGGGTCTTTGCAAAGTTGGAGCCTGGTTAGGAATGAGGTGCCAGAGATGACTGACCTGTGTTTGAGGGGTCGTGGGTGAGGGAGGGGACGCAGCAGGGATGGGGGGACGCGCACCTGCCTGGAGCTGTGCTCCTTTAGGTGAGCAGGGAGGGCTGAGCTTCACGGGCTTCCTGTGCTTGGGGGCGGCCTTATACGTCCAGCCCGGGAAGCCGTCAGCCTCCATCACCTCTGTGGTTTCACAACAGACATTGGTCTCCTCAGACTCACGTCATGCGTGGAGTTGAGGCAGCACACCCCATCAAGGCCAAGGCAAGAGTGGGTGGGATGGGAAGGGGCATAGGGGTTTGGGGCCCGAAACGTGTCCTGCAGGGACAGGACGGTGGCCGGACATTGGGCCCTGACACCCCTCCTGTGCTCATCCCAGGTACTGTCAGGGAAGGAACCTGGCCGTGAACCCGCAGGGCGGCAACACAGGCATGGTTGGGGGCAGCGTGCCGGTTTTTGATGAGATCGTCTTGTCCACCGCCCTCATGAACCGGGTCATCAGCTTCCACAGCGTGTCTGGTGAGCCTGCACTTTCCGTCTGTGCTTCTGGTCAGCACTTGTCTGGGCCCAGGTCTGCAGGGCAAGGACAGACCAGCAGTCACAGCCTTGTGCATGGCCCTGTGGGCATTTCTGCCCTGGGGGCACTTAGGTGAAGGGGTGGACTGCCACTGTGGCCCCTTCCCCCTCTGGCTTTTCTGTCCTTTTCTGCCCTCGTCAGTGAGGCATACAACTGGAGGTACAAATAAAGTGGGCTTCCCGCTCCACAGACCCATGACATCACCGTCTCTGGGATGGGGGCACCTGGGCACTGTGGGGTGTTGAGCAGCACCCCACACCTGGACATGTGGGTGTTCTGGGGCAGAATCTCCAAGCCGAGGGCCACTGCCTCCTAGCAATCCTGGTTTCTGCTCCCTTCTCCAAGTGTGTGTGTAAGGTTTTTCTTTTGTTTTTGTCTTACTGGGTTTTCTTGTTTTTCACAGTAAGTCATAAAGATAGCTCTTAGTGTGGAGAGCGGTTGGGACAGAAGGAGCAAGAGTACAGGACATGACTGATTGTGTTTTGGTGCCTAGTCTCCATCTAGGGCCTGACTCTGAAAGAAACCTTGAAAAGTTTTCTAAATTCCAGAAACAAGTATCTCAGGAATGCAGGGAGGTCTTATCTCAAGACCAGCCAGCTGGACCAGATGCCTCCAGGTGTATGTGATCTAAGTGATTGGATTAATGTCTGATTGGATCAATCTGTAGGCAATACTTAAGTGATTGGATTAAGGGTGTGTGAACCCAATCTGTAGGCACTTCATGTGTATATAAGCCATGCCAGAATAAAGCATCTTTGCATTCTGCACCAGACAGCTTGCCCTCCTGTCATCTTGTATATACAGCCCAACGCCCCCACTCAGGAACTGTTCGACTCCTGCCGGCAGGCCCCGGCATCTTAGGAAGTGGGAGGGGTCCACACCCCTGTCCCTCAGCCCATTTCTGAGGTGGGCGCTCCTTCGGGCAGTTTGCACCTGTGGGCCCATGGTGGGCCCTCCCATCACCTGAGCCAGGCACCATGCTGCTCTGCTTGCTCGGCAGGGATTCTGGTTTGCCAGGCAGGCTGCATCCTGGAGGAGCTAAGCCAGTATGTGGAGGAGAGGGACTTCATCATGCCCCTGGACCTGGGAGCGAAGGGCAGCTGTCACATCGGGGGGAATGTAGCCACCAACGCAGGTGGCCTGCGGTTTCTGCGGTATGGCTCACTTCGAGGGACTGTCCTGGGCCTGGAAGTGGTGAGCAGGGGATGCCGGCCCTGCTTCCTGGCCTGGCTTGCTCGTCCCCATTGCAGTCTCAGGCGGCTCTGCTCTCCTAGCCTTGTCCCGGTGGTGTGTGCTTTGTTCACATGGTCTCAGCTGTCTGCCTCACGTGCCCCTGGGAAGGTCTCCTTAGTCTCATTCCTCTCACATGAGGAGTGGACACTTGCAAGGTGGCTCGCCCACCATGGGCTGCCCTCTTGTGCCCCAGGTGGCAGCAGGTACATGAGGCCCCCTCGGTGGGGGCTGAGTCTCCAGTTGGAGGTCTTTGTTCCCATCATTAGCCCCGGCCTCAGCTCACCCCACCTACCTTGGGGACCACTCTCTGGCTTCCTGGGAGACTGATGGTGCATCCACTGCCCTCTCGGTCCACGCTGGAGCACCACGGACCCTTCACCACGAGCATGTTCCCATGACCCAGCATTATGCCCTGGGGGTGGGGGACCCCGCCAGTGCTTGCTGCTCCTCCATATCCTTTAGGTCCTTCTTCCTGAACCCTCACTGACCGCACTTAGCATGCCCCATGGTTTTCTAAAGCCGGGCGCCTGCTCTCCTATTTACTCAAGGATGGAGCAAACACAAAACTGTGTGCTGGACTTGCATCTATTAAATCACAAAGGTCCAATAGCCTGTTTTCTGTGGCTGTAGATGACTTTTACTGAAGTCGCTTTGTCATACTCATGAGCTGTAACAGTGGCTTCTGGCTCGGCTTTCTCAGGGTGCCTGGGGCTGGGCCCGTCCCGAGTGTGGTGGCCGGTGGGGAACATCGGTGTGGAACTGTAAATGTTTCCTTCGCTCCTGGCTAGGTGCTTGCCGATGGCACTGTCCTGGACTGCCTGACCTCCCTGCGGAAGGACAACACGGGCTACGATCTGAAGCAGCTCTTCATTGGGTCGGAGGGCACCCTGGGGGTCATTACCGCCGTGTCCATCTTGTGCCCACCCAGGCCCAGGGCTGTGAATGTGGCCTTCCTTGGTAGGCAGGCCGTTCAGGGGGCTGCTCAGAGCTGGTTGTCCTGGCTGCCTGCCGTGGGTAGGAGGGAGGGATGAAAGGGGCCTCACAGAATGGCCGTTTCCATTTCCCCCAGCTTCTCTGTCTCCAGAGGAATCCAGGACCTGGCCCTGGTGTTCACAGAGTGAGGTCTGGGATGAAGCCTTTCCCACCACTGGGCAGGCCACGCTTTAGTCTGTAACAGAACTGGGCTTTGGTCTCTTGTACCTGCTTTGCTGTTCCATGGCCTGGGCTGTAAGGTTCTGAGGGAAGGGCGAGGATGCGGCTCAGTTCAGCTGCTGCAGTCAGTGCACGCCTGCAGGGATCCTCCCTCCCTGTGGCCCCCTCAGCAAGCCCAGGCCAGCAGAACCCTCCCACTGTGCAGGCTCTGCTCCACTAGGCAAACTTTGAAAGGGGCTCAGGTCTGTTGCTGTCTTCTGTCATCTAGTTGTTGGGCATCCCCTTATCTCCTCTGCCAGTCCAGAAGTTACACAGAACAGTGTCTTGCAGCTGGCCAGGTGTACCTGTGCCTTGACCGCAGATGGCCTGGCCACAGGCACCTTACCTGCCTCTGCCCTCCCAGCTCCCGAGTCCTCGCGTTCCTGGTTCTCTCCTGCCCTTTCAATCCTTAGTCATAGTGATGTTATGACTTGCTCTCCGTCCCCTGTTGCGTCCAGGCTTCCATTTGGGATCATGCTCCTTGGAAATACATCCTCCCTTGTTTCCTGTAGTGAACGCCTGCTGGTGATGAAGTCTCACTTTTAGTTTGCCTGAAATGTCTTCATTTCACTCCCATTCTTGTAACATATCCTCACTAGGTATGCAGCACAGGTTAGCACTAGCTCTATCTCCTATTGGAAATGCCACTCCACGGTGTCATGGCTCCCATGTTGTTTGTGGGGAAGTCGGCGGTCCTTGGACTGCCGCTGCTTTAAGGGATTCTGTCTCTTTTTCTCTTAGGTCACTTTTCTCTTTATCCTTGGTCTTTTATAATTCTCAGTGTGCTGTGCATGCATGCACATGGTCTTCCCTCTGGGGTCCCTGGGACTTCCTGGCCTGTGGTTTGGCATCTTACTACTCTAGAGGCTCTTGGCCATCACCTCTTCCAGTATTGCCATGTCCCGTCTTCTGAGGGTTGTGATTGAACATGTGGCAGAGCCTTCCTTCCTGTCCTCCATCCATATATCCTCACGTCTTATGTGTACAGTTTTTACTCCTTGTTGCGTCTGGACAGTTCTTCTGCCATGGTTCAGATGCTGCCAGACCCATTGTGCCCAGTCTGTGTTCCGGCCATGGTGCCTCCACCTGTTCTGTGGACATGCAGAGGAGGCGTTTGTCTCCAGACTTGTGCTCGCTGGATCTTTCCTCCAGAACACCCTTCCCTGACACCCACATGACCTCTCAGTGTCTCCTGGCTCGGCCCTGTGAAAGGCCGTGTGCTTGCCCCGCCTCCCTGCCACAGGGTCCCTGGCCCTTCCGTCTGCCAGCAGTGCAGTCAGTCCCGTCCTGCCGCTGGATGCCTGGTGGTTGCTCCAGCCATGGTGGCTGCAGAGGCCTTTCTGGATGCTTGGTGAACTGTGCTAAGGACCCATGAGAACCTGAGGCTGATGACTGGGAGGGATGCAGCACAGCTGTTTCCCAAGGCCACCCTGTGTCTGGCCCCATGTGCACACCTCACACTTGGGTCTCCTGTCATTTCCCACAGCCCCCCTGCGCACTGTGTGCACATGTTTTCTGCTCCATCCTCGGTGCCCACGGGTGGGTCTGTGGTGAGGCTCCGGTACAGCTTGACTGGGTTACTGCTTGCCCCGTCCTGCATGTGCCCGAGGGCGTGTGCTCTTGCAGGTTGTCCTGGCTTTGTCGAG
Organism: Phataginus tricuspis; assembly: GCA_029783875.1. NCBI lineage: Eukaryota > Metazoa > Chordata > Mammalia > Pholidota > Manidae > Phataginus > Phataginus tricuspis. The sequence continues at coordinate 26,646,721 of JAQQAC010019064.1, forward strand.
GTTCTACAGACCTTCAGCACCTGCAAGGGGATGCTGGGCGAGATCCTGTCGGCGTGTGAGTTCATGGACGCAGAATGCATGCAACTGGTTGGGCACCACCTTCGCCTTACCAGCCCTGTGCAAGGTACTGCACCCCTGCCAGGTGGCCCTCGCCACCCTTTTTACGCCCTTTGACCGGTGGGATGCTCAGGCTGTCAGCTGTGTTCCACGAGGTAGGAGGTGGTGGGGCGATTGGTATCTCCATAGTTCTGGTGTTGCCATAATTGGACAACATGGGGACTCTCAGTGTTTTAAATATAAATTTAAAAGTTGACTCAGTCAAATGCTGTTGGTTGCACCCTGGCTCTGGGGTCTTCGAAATAAGAAGAATGCACTCAGAAATGCTCTGTCTCCAGACCTAAGACACTCTCAGCCAGCTCTTTCTGAATAAGCAAATAAGTCTAACACACCCAGTTATTTTAGTCACTCCTTGTTTGAACTGATATGATGTTTTGGAAAGCTGTTTGGCGTCATGGACCCAGAGGTTAAAAGCACTGGGCTATGGGTCTTGGCATCTTCAAGATCTGCCCTGGAGAAATTATGGCTGTCTCAGCTCAGGCCACCCTTCTAGAACACCACAGCCTGGGGGCTTAAACCAAAGAAATGTGTTTCTCACAGTTCTGGGATCTGGAAGTTCCAAACCAGTAGTTAGGGTGGAGTCCCGGTGAGGGCCCGCTTCCTGGCATGCGGACGGCTGCTTTCTCACTGCATCCGCGTGGAGCCTTTCTGTGGTGTAGGGAGAGAACTTTCTGGTGTCTTCCTTCTACAAAGGCATCAGCCCTGCAGGATCAGGGCTGCCCTTAGGACCTCACTAAACCTATCACCTTCCCTAGAGCCCTATCTCCCAGTACAGCCACAGTGTGGGGTGGGGGAGCTTTGGGTTTCACCACGGGGATTTTGGGGGAGACACTTCATTCTATAACAGTCATAAGCATGGGAAGGTCTTTATGCTCTCAACTATTTGTAAGGTGCTGTTTTCAGCATAATAAGGCAGGAAGCACCCTACATGTCTGCTGGTAAAGAAAGATGTGATACAATCATGGGAAAGACAGGGTCCCTGGGTGGGTGGAAGGTCCCTGTGGGGTCAGAGGGGCCCCTGAGTGGATGGGGGGGAGGTTCATGGGAGGACAGAAGGTCCTTGGGTGGAGGATCCCTGGGGGGGACAGTGAAAACCCCTGGGTGGATGGAGGGTCCCAAGGTGGATGGGGGGAATCCATGTGGGGACAGAGGGCCCCTGGGGGGACAGTGCATGGAGGGCCCCTGGGTAGGTGGAAGGTCCTTGGGAGGGCAGAGGGTCCTTGGAGGGAGGGTCCCTGGGTGGAGCACTGTGTAGCCATCGGGCATCACATATAGAAATCTGCCCTTGACGTCATGTTTAGGACACAGGGCAGTGGTACCACTGCTCACAGGTTCACAGTTCTGTGATCTTGGCAGTGTAGGAGAAAGGAAGGGACCATGTTGAAATATGAGTAGCTGTATTTGGTGAGCTGGAAGAGTGTCCTAAGTGACCTATGGGAAATTTAGGAGCAGAATTTCCATTTCAGCATGGAAAAATACCAGTATCCGACACATTCTCTTTGTAGTAGGATAAACTTGTGATATTTTTTGTGAAGAAACTTTTAGTCCTAAAAGAAAGTGCCACTCAGCGAGTTTTCATTAAGTGTGAAAAAAAATTAACAGTAGCCTTAAAAAAAAAAGCTTAACATTTTAAGTAATGTGTTACTTAATGCATTAAGTAATGAGCATTTGTTTAAACTTCAAACAAGAGACACTTGTGGTAGAAAGTGTGTGCCTTTTGCCCCTGGTGCTGTGGTGCATTACAAGAGTCACAGGGGTCCCCCGTTGCAGCTCCTGCGGCCTTGTTCCTTCCAAGAGCCACCAGGGAGGCCTGGGGCACCCAAAGCCCTGCTTCCAGACTGGGTCATTCGGCCCAGCGGGGCCTCACACTGTCCCACAGCGCTGCGCTCTCTGCCTCTGCTCATCCTTTCTACCCCTTCCAGAAAGTCCCTTCTATGTCCTCATCGAGACCTCAGGCTCTGGAGTGGCACATGATGCCGAGAAGCTGAGCAGCTTCCTGGAGCAGGTGCTGGGCTGCGGGCTGGTGACCGACGGGACGGTGGCCACGGACCATAGCAAAGTCAAGGTGCGTGTGCTCCCAACATCAGCACTGGCCATCTGTCCAACTAGGGAAACATACTCGGGTTCAATCATTGTCAGCTGTGTTTAAACAGGCAGCGAGAAGGGCCGGTATGGTGGGAGGGTGAGCCTGAGGCCCCCAGGGAATGACTGGGGTAGTCCTGGGGGATTGGAGCCGTGTCACCAGCACTGGGGCAGTGGGAACTGTCATCCCCCAATTTCCCACTGTGGTTCCTGGGCTGCAGTGTGGAGAATGGCCAGCAGGGGGCAGGATGACACTAGGAGGCGGGGCTGGATTGGGCGTGTGTCTGTGGGGGCGGGACAGTTTGGTTGTGAGGTGGCGTGAGGGCCGGGGACGGCGGGGGCGGGGCCTGGGGGCCGCGGGCGGAAGGGAGACGGGCTGAAGGGTGGAGGGGGGTGCAGGGGCGGGGCCGACGACATGAGGGCGCGGGGCGGGGGCTGGCCTGGCCTCGGGGCCAGTGGGGGAGGACCTGGCTTGGCTCTCAGTCGGCCTCGTTGACTTTCTTCCCCTGCTGTTGTGAAGCATGTTTCTTTACACCAGTTTTTTGTGTATTAGGGGTCAGGAGGTACAGAGTGAGGCCTCTGTGGCAGCGCATCAGCGGGCGGGCAGGCAGCATGGAAACACTCCTATCTCTTGATTAATCATTTCAGACCTGCACTCACTTCCTGTCGTGGTAACTGGGGTTTCACTGCCTTTCTGTCTCAGCTACTCCCTTGTGTCTCACTATTGGGATTTCACCACTTGGGCGTAACTGGGCTGGGCCATCCCTTGCAGTCCCCTGGGGGTCCTCTGGGATATCCCCTGGGTGTCCCTGCCATGTCCCCTGCATGTCCTCTGCCATGTCTCCTGGATTGTCCCCTGGGTGTCCTGAGCATCCCACCCGGGGTACACTGTAGACACACTGTGGGGAGTAGTGTGTGTCTTTGGCTCTTAGGACCTGGTTAGTGTTGTTCTCTGGCACAACCGTTTCCTCATGCAAACATACTGTGTAAGAACAGCCTTCCTGCTCCCTCCTGGCATATCCATCCTGGTACATGTTGGCACATTGCTCTGCCCGTGTGTCTCTAATTCGGGGACCCGGGCCTAGGCAGCAGCCCTGGTCCCTTGGCTGAAAGAGCAGGAGCTGGTGAGAACATCAGTGCTGCCCCAGGTTTCTACTTGGAGGCAGCAGACCGTTGTGCCCAAAGCTCATCAGCCAGAGTGAGTCTTGGAGGCCACGTGCCTCAGGGTGGCACACCTCACACCTCCTTGGGAGGCCAGCGCTCCTGGCGTGTGTGCCCAGCAGGTTCTTGTCCAGTCTGGCTCCACAGCGGTGTTCTCAAACATTGCGCCCAGGGGCCCAGCCTGGTGTGCAGGACGGGTGGGCCAGCTTCCCTCCCAGGTGGGCAAGGGTATCAGGAACATTCAGGGGGAAGGTGGTGGTGCCCAGGTGGGTAGTGGAGCCAGAGACCATCCCTAAAGGGGCATTTGAACACAGGATGGAGGTGGGAGCAAGCTTCGAGGATGTGCAGGAACACCCACACCCCAAGGAGCTTGTGCCTCATGTTCCAGAACGTTCTGGAGACGGTGGGACTGGAGAGAGTGGGGGTAGCAGGCAAAGGTAGGGCTGAGGCAGGATGTGAGGGATGGGACAGGAGCCTGCAGGGTTCAGGGGCTGGCAGTCCAGCTGGCTGTGTGGGACACTGCTGGCTCTGGGGTGGGAGGTCGGGCCCATAGGAGCTGCTCATGGGTGGGTGTGGAGTGTAAGGGTACACAGAGTGACCCTGGGGCTATAAGCTCTGATGAGATGGGAGCTGAGCACTGGCAGGGAGGAGTGATTGTAACTGCTTCTGGGGTGCATGGCACTATGGGTACATAAGAAACAAGGATCACAGGAGTTTCAGGGTGATGTTCCTGAAATGGTGGGGTACGTGGAGGGTGGGGGCAGGTGAGATGGCAGCCTGACCCGTAGACCAGTGGTGGTGCTCATGGCAGGGTTCTTTGCTGTCCCGAGGACTCCAAATGTCCACAGTGACAAGCTAACCAAGCCAGACAACCACAGGTGGGTTTGTCTGGAAGGCGGCGTTGCTAGTGAGGAGCCCCTCTCCTGGGCCCCAGCTTTATCCCACTCTGCCTCACTCCCTGCTGCAGCCCTGCACCCCGTGAGCCCCTCGGGCAGCCCCTCATCCCCTGCCACACCTTTCCTGTCCAGACCTTGTCCTGGGTGCCCTGCAGCCCCACCCTCATCCCTGGGAGGGACACGATGAGCTCTGCGTGTCTGGTCACTCAGGGTGTCCTGGGGCCAGCCTGGGGCCGCCTCCTGGGATCTTGTCCGGGACTGACTCTTGGGTTGAATTCCCACACCTGTCATGATGCAGCGTGTTTCTGTAGCCCTGGGGAGGCCGCGAGGGCTCAAGGAACATGCACGAAGGAACCACTGTCCTTGTTGCCCGCATGGACAGCTGGTGGCTTGGTCTTAATCGTAGATGCTGTGGGCCCTGAGGGAAAGGATCACCGAGGCGCTGAGCCGCGACGGCTATGTGTACAAGTACGACATCTCCCTGCCGGTAGAGAGGCTTTACGACCTCGTGACTGAGCTACGCACCCGCCTCGGCCCACAGGCCAAGCACGTGGTGGGCTACGGCCACCTGGGTGAGTAGCATGCAGGACGTGGGGCCTTGTTGCACGGGGGTCTGTGCACCGGCAGTGCAGCCCCCTTTGATGGAAGGCCTGCCAGCTGAGGGAGTCCTGATCATCTTCATGATTCTTTTATTTATTTATTTTGGAAGAGTTGTGGTGGCTGAGCACATGGGTGTCTGGGAGCCCCTCTGGGGTTGGGGGCCGTCCAGGAGGCTGAGCTCAGTCTGGTCCTAGAGCCCCACTCTCCACAGCTGCTCCCCACTTGAGGTGGAAGGATTGTAAATCCAGCTTCAGAAAAATCGGGTTTTATGTTATTAATTCACAGAAAGGAAACATGCCTTTTCTGTCCATTCTTGGCAGCCCTTGGAAGAGGGCATCTGAAAACCCCATTTACAGGGGAGTCATGTGGGTGGGGAGGTAGAGCCTGACTTCTGCTTTCCCACCTGGCCCTGTGGCATGCGGGTTACTTGCCTGGAGCCTCCATCTGCCTGTCTGCACAATGGGACTCGAGTGCCACCTTGTGGGATGAGGGGAGGTTTGAAAGAGGGCAAGCTAATATTATCTGTACAGGGCCCCCCTGTCGTGGTCACTCGGAACACCTGAAGTGCAGCCACTCACCCAGGTGGCCTTAGCCCACCACCTGAGCTTGTCTTCACCTATTTGTCCTGGGGTGCATTGCTTTCCCTTTTACGCATCTGTAAACATGCATAGAGTTAAAGAGACTCACCCAATGTTGCCCAGATTAGTAAGTGGTACATCTGGGGTATTGATGTAAGACAAATGGTAACCTTTATTGTTTAAAAAAAAAAAGTCAGCATTGCAAGCAGCACCCCCAAAGTGAAGGGGGTGAGCAGGGAGGTGTGCAGGCATCCCAGGGGCTCTGACTTGGGGCAGCTGGCAGCTGGTGGCGGCATGCCCAGCGGGAAAGATGTGCTTTTCAGAACTGTCGGTGACTCAGGGCAACTGTCAGCCCAAGGAGAAAGGCCACTCACTCACGCCAAACCAGTACTTCTCCCTATGGACCCCAGGTCTCCCTGTGGGGGGCCACCTCAAGCTTTTTAAGAGAAGGTGTGCATGACCTTGTGGTGGGAAGGGTTTCTGCAACATGCACAGAAGTCTACACCATAAAGGGGGAGATGGGTCACTATGACTTCATCAAAAGTAAGTATGTCTCCTCAAACAGCCTTTATAAGAATGTTGGTGGCCAAGGCCAAGGACCAGAAACCATGGCACTTTGGGGGAAGTCCATGGGCAGTCGGGTTAGGACATGGTGCTGGAGTTTAGGGGTGCTGCCAAGCACCTGAGCACAGGGTCTGGAAGGTGGGCACTCACACGGGAGTGGAGTGAGGATACAGGTGTGCATCTTCACCCAGAGACAGGCGTGGGTGCCAGGGCCCCAGCCAGGGACTTGAAACACAGGAACCCGGACTGGGAGCCTCCCCTTTGTGGCACATTGATTCCAAACCCTGCGAGGGGTGAGGGTGTGCACTTTTAAAAGTCCAGAGTGAACGTTGAATTGGTTGAATGCTTTTTCTGCATGTGCGGGGCAAGGCCGTGAGACCCTGTGACTGTATTACTGGCCACAGTCCTTTTTACTCTTTCTTGTTTGACCCATTTATTTGTGTTCTGTGTGAGGTTTTCTCAGATGTCACGGGTGACACTGTCCTGTGAGATTCCTTTCTCTCTGGTATCAAAGTCAGGAGGTGGGGTCACTCCTGCCACCTCTGGAAGCGCCTTGACTGTTGCGGCTCCCTGCTCCAGTGTCTGGTAGAATTTGCCAATGAAGATATCTGGGCCTGAGGATTTTATGGGTTTTGGGTGTGGTTCGACTACAGACCGGTTTCTTTAATAGCTAGTGGACTGAGTGAACTTTTATTTTCTTCTGAATTGTTCTGGTAATTTTTTTCCCTAGAATTTGTCCATTTCTTCTAAAATTTCAAATATATTGGCATCAAGATGTTTGTGATCTTCTGCCTAATTTGTACTGTGTCCAGCGGTTGTGAGTGGACCCTGCTTCATTCCTGATTTGGTTTGTTTCTTTTCTCTTGCTCACATTGTTCAGGGGTTTATCAACTTTACAATCTCTTCAAAGATTCAGCATCTGGCTTTGCTGATCCTTTCTATTGTATTTTATTTTCCACTCACTCTTTTCTGCTGTTTCTTCTGTTATTTCTTTCCCTCTCCTCTCCCCTTTTAGGTGTATTTGGTTGCTTTTCTAACCTTGGAAATGAAATATTTGATGCATTTACTTTTGCCTTTCTTGCTTTCTAATGTAGGTATTTGGCTTTCCCTCCCAGTACCACTTTGCTGGTCTCACAGGTTGTTGTTATCGAAGTTTGTGTCGTTACCTTGTCAGACTCTGTTTGATCTGTGAGGTGCCCTGGTGCGGCCAGGAGCCCTCCCTTCAGCCACACATGGCTCAGGACTCCAGGCGTCATAGTAAACAGGGTGCCCCTGCCCAGCCCGCGTGGACGTCAGCCTTAATGGCACATCAGTGTGCGCCTGAAGGCTTTTTGCCCTCTTGGTAGGAGCTTGGCCTCAGCTCCAGTCTCGGCGGGCTGGACGGGGGGTGGAGGGCGACTCCAGTGGAGCTGCTCCATGGGCTTCTCAGTCCAGATGAGCTTGGATGCTGGGGCTTTTTCTGGTTGGTGTCCCCAGTGCAGCAGCCGGGGTGGGGAGTGGGGTGCCTGTGTGTTTGTGTTGAGACCCCACAAGTTTGGATAATTCCTTCATTATCTTTCATTCTAGACATTTTCTAATTTCTGTTGTCATTTCTTCTTTGACGCATGGGTTAGGCAGAAATGTGTTTTTAAATTTCCAAACATATGGAAGTTGTCTAGCTGTTCTTAAAATTATTGGTTTGTTGTTAATCACATTGTTGCTGGAAAGCTTGGTCTTGATCACAGCAGTTTGGTGAAACTGGGGCAGTGGCCCAGCATGTGGTCCATTTCCATAACTGCTTAGTGAGTACTTGGAAAGAAGGTGTTCTCGGCAGCTGGTGGAGCTGATGTCTGTACAGATCTACCAGATAAATGTGTACATTTTGTGTTCAGTCTTCTACATCCTGCTTGGCTGCTCAGTGACTGATCGATGTGTCAGAAATTCCCCACTGTGACAATTCACTAATCTCTTTCTCCTTGTAGTTCTGTCAGTTTTGAAGACAGGTGATTAGAACTGTGTTTTCATTATTGCCAATTGAATCTTTATCGTGATGGACTGACTCTTTATCTCTAGAATTGCTTTTGCCTTGAAGCCTACTTTGCTTGATAGCATATAGTATACCAGCTTTCTTCTTTTTAATATTTGCCTGACATGTGTTTTTTTTGTCCTGTTACTTTCCACTGTTTTCTATCCTTATGATTCAGACATATGTCTTATAGACAGCATACCTTGCCAATCATTGTCTTTCAACCCTCTTAGGTTCTATACCTGGGGCCCTGTAAAGTAGACCAACAAAAGACAAATCAATAAGAAAAGAACAGACAACTTGACTAGCCTGTGCATCGTGTATACACAAAGGAAGCCCAGTGACAAGTGACTCCAAGGGGGTTAGGACTTGGGTTTATAGAGCATCTCAATGAAGAACAGTGTATCTTTATAGAGGTCACAAAGGAAGAGGGCTTTGAGCTTCTAGGGGCAAACTGTGGGAAGGTAAATAAATGCACGGGGAGACCACTGATGATGGACTCCTTAGGTAGTTTCCTCTGGCGTGTGTCCAGGTTCCTCAGAGGCTAGAGCTGTCCTGGGATTATCTCTGTCCTTCCTGGTAGAGAGTGGTGGGGGATGGACACCTTTACACGTTTATGTCCTGATTTTAGGTGAATAGGGAGAGGGCAGAGAGCTTTCCTGGTGTCTGATTCTTCTCAGTTGCCTTCAGCTCAAAATAATCCTTGGTCCAAAGTGGTCTATTTTCGGGTGGCATGTCTTGCAGCCTGTCACTCACACATGCTGTCATTACTCAGTTACTTTACTTATTTATTTTGTCCTACTTTGGGCCTTCTGTTTGTCCCTCACTTCCTCCCTAGTTCTTTTTCACTAAATTTTTACCTTCTTCTGGTTGATATTTTTTCTCATTAAAACTTTTCATTTGTGAATTTGGGAGTTATACACATACGTCCTTTCAGTGGTAGCCCTAGGGTAATATCATGCAGTCCTATCAGAGTCTGAAGTTAATCAGTGTCATTCTGCACCTTCCAAAAAATGTGTGATGATTAGATTTATGTGTCAACTTGGCCAGGCTGTGCTGCCCAGATGTTTTCCAAATACCAAAAAAAATACTGCTGTGAAGGTTTTTTTTTTTTTTTTTACAATTTATTTTGGTATCATTAACCTACAATTACATGTGCAATATTGTGGTGATTAAACTACCCCCTTCATCAGGTCCCCCCCACCAACCCTATTACAGTCACTGTCCATCAGCGTAGTGAGATGAGAGTCACTACTTGTCTTCTCTGAGCTGTACAGCCCTCCCCGGGCCCCCCCCACCTTATGTCTGCCAATCGTAATGCCCCTTTTACCCTCTTATCCCTCCCTTCCCACCCTTCTTCCCCAGTCCCTTTCCCTTTGGTATAACTATTAGTCCGTTCTTGGGTTCTGTGAGTCTGCTGCTGTTTTGTTCCTTCAGTTTTTTTCTTTGTTCTTATACTCCACATATGAGTGAAATCATTTGAAACTTGTCTTTTTCAGCTTGGCTTATTTCATTGAGCATAATACCCTCTAGCTCCATCCATGTTGTTGCAAATGGTAAG
>JAQQAC010019064.1:26656384-26720445 GCA_029783875.1 Phataginus tricuspis
AACATAGGGGTGCATCTGTCTTTTTGAAACTGGGCTGCTGCATTCTTAGGGTAAATTCCTAGGAGTGGAATTCCTGGGTCAAATGGTATTTCTATTTTGAGTTTTTTGAGGAACCTCCATACTGCTTTCCACAATGGTTGAACTAATTTGCATTCCCACCAGCAGTGTAGGAGGGTTCCCTTTTCTCCACATCCTTGCCAACATTTGTTGTTGTTTGTGTTTTGGATGTTGGCCATCCTCACTGGTGTGAGGTGATATCTCATTGTGGTTTTAATCTGCATTTCTCTGATGATTAGCGATGTGGAGCATCTTTTCATGTGCCTGTTGGCCATCTGAATTTCTTCTTTAGAGAAGTGTCTATTCATGTTCTCTGCCCATTTCTTAGTTGGATTATTTGCTTTTTGTTTGTTAAGGTGTGTGAGTTCTTTATATATTTTGGATGTCAACCCCTTATCAGATACGTCATTTATGAATATATTCTCCCATACTGTAGGATGTCTTTTTGTTCTACTGATGGTGTCCTTTGCTGTACAGAAGCTTTTCAGCTTGATAAGTCCCACTTGTTCATTTTTGCTTTTGTTTCCCTTGCCCGGGGGGATAGGTTCATGAAGAAGTCACTCATGTTTATGTCCAAGAGATTTTTGCCTATGTTTTTTTCTAAGAGTTTTATGGTTTCATGACTTACATTCAGGTCTTTGATCCACCTTCAGTTTACCTTTGTGTATGGGGCTAGACAGTAGTCCAGTTTCATTCTCTTACATGTAGCTGTCCAGTTTTTCCAACACCAGCTGCGGAAGAGGCTATCATCTCCCCATTGTATATCCAAGGCTCCTTTATCAAATATTAATTGACTGTAGATGTTTGGGTTAATGTTTGGATTTTCTATTCTGTTCCACTGGTCTGTGGGTCTGTTTTTGTGCCAGTACCAAATTGTCTTGATTACTGTGGCTTTGTAGTAGAGCTTGAAGTTAGGGAGCATAATTCCCCCTGTTTGATTCCTCCTTCTCAGGATTGCTTTGGCTATTCGGGGTCTTTTCTGGTTCCATATGAATTTTAGAATTATTTGTTCGAGTTCATTGAAGAAAGCTGTTGGTAGTTTGATAGGGATTGCGTTGAATCTGTAGATTGCTTTAGGTAGTATAGGCATTTTGACAATATTTATTCTTACTAGTCAAGAGCATGGAATGCACGTCCATTTGTTAGTGTCTTCTTTAATTTCTCCTAGGAGTGTCTTGTAGTTTTCAGAGTACAGGTCTTTCACTTCCTTCATTAGGTTTATTCCTAGGTATTTTATTCTTTTTGATGCAATTATGAATGGAATTGTTTTTCTGATTTCTCTTTCTGTTAGTTCATTGTTAGTGTATAGGAAAGCAACAGATTTCTGTGTGTTAATTTTGTATCCTGCAACTTTGCTGAATTCAGATATTAGTTCTATTAGTTTTGGAGTGGAGTCTTTAGGGTTTTTTATGTACAGTATCATATCATCTGCAAATAGTGACAATTTGACTTCTTCTTTACCAATCTGGATGCCTTGTATGTCTTTGTTTTGTCTGATTGCCGTGGCTAGGACCTCCAGTACTATGTTGAATAACAGTGGAGAGAGTGGGCGTCCCTGTCTTGTTCCCGATCTTAGATGAAAAGCTTTCAGCTTCTCGCTATTAAGTATGATGTTAGCTGTGGGTTTGTCATATATGGCCTTTATGATGTTGAGGTACTTGCCATCTATACCCATTCTGTTGAGAGTTTTAATAAAAAATGGATGCTAAATTTTGTCAAATGCTTTTTCAGCATCTATGGAGATGATCATGTGGTTTTTGTTCTTCTTTTTATTGATGTGATGGATGATGTTGATGGATTTTCGAATGTTGTACCATCCTTGCATCCCTGGAATGAATCCCACTTGATCATGGTGTATGATCCTCTTGATGTATTTTTGAATTCGGTTTGCTAATATTTTGTTGAGTATTTTTGCATCTACATTCATCAGGGATATTGGTCTGTAATTTTCTTTTTTAGTGAGGTCTTTGCCCGGTTTTGGTATTAGAGTGATGCTGGCTTCATAGAAAGTTTGGAAGTATTCCCTCCTCTTCTATTTTTTGGAAAACTTTAAGGAGAATGGGTGTTAATTTCTTCTCTGTATGTCTGGTAGAATCCAGAGGGGAATCCATCAGGTCCTGGGGTTTTGTTCTTGGGTAGTTTTTTGATTACCGATTTAATTTTGTTGCTGGTGATTGGTCTGTTTAGTTTTTCTGTTTCCTGCTTAGTCAGTCTTGGAAGGCTGTATTTTTCTAAGAAGTTGTCCGTTTCTTCTAGGTTTTGCAGCTTGTTAGCATATAGATGCTCGTAATATTCTCTTATAATTCTTTGTATTTCTGTGGGGTCCGTCGTTATTTTTCCTTTCTCATTTGTGATTCTGTTTATGTGTGTAGATTCTCTTTTTCTCTTAATGAGTGGCTAGGGGTTTATCTATTTTGTTTATTTTTTCAAAGAACCAGCTTTTGGTTTCATTGATTTTTTTCTATTGTTTTATTCTTCTCGATTTTATTTATTTCTTCTCTGATGTTTATTATGTCTCTCCTTCTGGTGACTTTGGGCCTCATTTGCTCTTCTTTTCCAATTTCAATAATTGTGTCTTTAGACTGTTCATTTGGGATTGTTCTTCCTTCTTTAAATAGGCCTGGATTGCAATATACTTTCCTCTTAGAACTGCCTTTGCTGCGTCCCACAGAAGTTGTGGCTTTGTGTTGTTGTTGTCATTAGTCTCCATATATTCTTTGATTTCTGTTTTGATTTGGTCGTTAACCCATTGATTCATTAGGAGAATGTTGTTATGTCTCCATGTATTTGCGAGCCTTTTTGATTTCTTTATAAAATTTATTTCTAGTTTTATAACTTTGTGATCTGAGAAGTTGGTTGGTAGGATTTCAATATTTTTGAATTTACTGAGGTTCTTTTTGTGGCTAGTATGTGGTCTATTCTGGAAAATGTTCCATGTGCACTTGAGAAGAATGTGTATCCTGCTGCTTTTGGGTGCAGAATTCTGTAGATATCTGTTAGGTCCATCTGTTCTAGTGTGTTGTTCAGTGCCTCTGTGTCTTTACTTATCCTCTGCCTGGTTGATCCATCCTTTGGAGTGAGTGGTGTGTTAAAGTCTCCCAGAATAATTGCATTTCTGTCCATTTCCTCCCTCAATTCTGTTAGTATTTGTTTCACATATGCTGACGCTCCTGTGTTGGGTGTATATATATTTATAATATTTATATCTTCTTGTTGGACTGACCCCTTTATCATTATGTAATGTCCTTCTTTATCTCTTACTACTTTCTTCGTTTTGAAGTCTATTTTATCTGATACAAGTACTGCAACAGCTGCTTTTTTCTCTTTGTTGTTTGCATGAAATATCTTTTTCCATCCCTTCACTTTTAGTCTGTGTATATCTTTGTGTTTGAGGTGAGTCTCTTGTAAGCAGCATATAGATGGGTCTTGCTTTTTTATCCACTCTGTTACTCTGTGTCTTTTGATTGGTGCATTCAGTCCATTTACATTTAGGGTGATTATTGATAGGTATGTACTTATTGCCATTGCTGGCTTTAGATTCGTGGTTAACAAAGGTTCAAAGGTTGCTTCTTTACTATCTAAGAATCTAACTTAACTTTCTTGTTAAGTTATTGTGAACGCCGTCTGATGTTTCTTTATCTCTCCCTTCCTGTTCTTCCTCCTCCTTTCTTTATATATTAGGTGTTTTATTCTTTGCCTTTAGTTAGTGTTTGGATGGTCTGCTTTCTTTGCTATGATTTTATTTTCTCTGGTGACATCTTTTTAGCCTTAGGGGTACTTCCCTCTAGAGCAGTCCATTTAAGATATCCTGTAGTGGTGGTTTATGAGAGGCAAACTCTCTCAACTTTCGTTTGTCTGGAAATTGTTTAATCCCTCTGTCATATTTAAATGATAATCGTGCTGGATACAATGTTCTTGGTTCAAGGCCCTTCTGTTTCATTATGTTAAATATATCGTGCCATTCTCTTCTGGCCTGTAAGGTTTCTGTTGAGAAGTCTGATGACAGTCTGATGGGTTTACCTTTGTAGGTGATCTTTTTTCTCTCTCTAGGTGCCTTTAATACTCTGTCTTTATCTTTGATCTTTGCCATCTTAATTATTATGTGTCTTGGTGTTGTCTTCCTTGGGTCCCTTGTGTTGGGAGATCTATGGGCTTCCGTGGACTGTGAGACTATTTCCTTCCCCAGCGTGGGAAAGTTTTCAGCAATTATTTCTTCAAAGACACTTTCTATCCCTTTTTCTCTCTCTTCTTCCTCTGGTACTCCTATAATGCGAATATTGCTCCATTTGGATTGGTCACACAGTTCTCTTAATATTCTTTCATTTTTAGAGATCCTTTTATCTCTCTCTGCCTCAGCTTCTTTGTATTCCTGTTCTCTGTTTTGTATTTCATTGGCAGTCTCTTGAACCTCATCCAGTCTGCTGGTAAGCCCGTCGATGGCTTGTCCCATTTCTGCATAGTCTTTCCTTATTTCCTCCCTCAGCTCTTGCACATTTTTCTGTAGATCCGTCAGCATGGCTATGACTTTTATTCTGAATTCTTTTTCAGGAGGACCGTGCATGTCCATTCCTTCAGGTTCTCTCTCAGGGGTTGTCTGTATCTGAAGCTTTGTCTGTACCATATTCCTCTGTCTTTTCATGGCTATAGAATTGGTTGCTGGTAGTTGTCACGTATGTCAGCTGGGCTCTTTATGACCACCTCACCAGCTGCCAAGTCCTCTCAGGTGTGGCTGCACGATGTGTGCTTTCTTGTGTGTTCTGGTCTCTCTTTTATGAATAGTTGTATTTGCTGTGTTTTCGTGGATAGATATAATGTTGGGAGGAAAATTCTCCTGCTCCCTTCATGCCGCCATCTTCCCCGAATCCTCCTGTGAAGGTTTTTTTTAAGTTGAGGTTGATATTTAAATCAGCAGACTTTGAGTAAAGCAGATTACCCTCCATAATGTCGTGGGCCTCTTCCAGTCAGTTAAAGGCTTTGAGACAAGAAGATCAAGGTCCCGAGGAAGAGGGAATTCTGCCTCTTGGTAGCTCTTGGGATGCAAGCTGCCACATCAGCTCATCCCTGGGTCTTCAACCTGCTGGTCTGCCCTGGAGCTTTGGGGCCTGCCAGCCCCACACTTGTGTGAGCCCTAAAGTCGCTCTCTCCCTCTCTGGCTGTCTCACACCCTCTCTCTCCCTCCATTTTGTCTTTGGGGTTCTTTATTCTTACTCTGATTTGTCTTGGTGAGTGTTTGCATGTCCTGCCCAGGGTATGAGAAATTGTTCCACTGCTGTCTTTCCCCCGTTCCCTCTTCCTTCCTTCTAGAACTTAGACCTCACGTTGTCTCCATGCCTCTTAACCACTTTCCTGTTGTCCATGTCTGGATCGTGTTGATTTATCTTCCAGGTCATTAGTCTGTCTTGTAGAGCATGCTCTTGAGCCTGTTCCTTGAGTTTTACATTTCAGTGATTGCATTTTTAATTTCTAGAAGATTGATTTGGGTAAAATCAATTTGCTTTGTCAGTCTCTTATGTTTTTTTATCTCTTATTTCCTTAAATATATGAAACAATTATATTTTGTTTATGGAAATTATGGGATCTGAAGTCTTTGTGGGTCTGATTCTGCTGGCTTTTACTCATGGTGGCTTTTTTTCCCTGTCTATGTGTAACTTTCAGAAGCTCATACATCTTGGGCTTTTATCTGTGGGAATTATTTGAGGCCTGGGTTGAAGGTGATTTGTTTGTGCAGGGGTTAGGGAGGACAGGAGCAGGGGTGGGGACCTGGGCCCCCACCACTAACCTTCAGTTCTTGGACTACCCCATTGGTCCCAAATGCACTGAATTCTGGCTGCAAGCCTGCCTGGTGGCCTTGTATATTCAAGTGGTCATTGGGATGTGCTTTGTCTTTCCACAACCAGCTATCCTGGGCAGGTCCCTGTTGGCTGTGTTTTAGTGCCTTTGCCTTGAGTTTATCAATGGGAACCACTTTTTTGGGAGAGGGGGTACCTGTCACGCTTCCTACATGTGACAGACCTGGAGGGAGGAGGCATAAGTTCAAGGTCACCTTGTCAGAGGCCCCTCGGTCACCAGGTCAGCAGCCCTCAGGCCAGCCCTTGCCCCCGTGCTGCCCTGGGGTTTTCTCTCTTTGTTCTAGCCTCCTGCTAGCCTCTGAGGCTCCCTGCCCTTTGGGGTGGGCAGTAACCTTCACTGGGCCTGACCCACTGTCTGCTTAGCTGTTCACCTCTGACCTCTCAGTCTGGTCCAGGGGCCCTCTTCCCTGTTGTCTGCACTGGCTCCTTGCTGGCTTTGCCTGCTGGCCATGCCCAATGACCCCGGATGTTTACTCCCCAGGTCTCTGCCTCCCTGCACACAGGTCTCCCAGGGCACAGCTTGCCCCCCAGCAGGGGCAACCCCACTGCCTGCATTCCTCTTCTCTGCTCAGCCTGCTGGACTGGGCATACCCCAGGCTCTCCTCTAGCATAGGCCAGCCAACTCTCACAGCCCTGGCCCAAGTCCCCATGTTGTTGTGTCAATCTGTGTCTCTCATCATTGCTTTGGAACCCCTGAAAGAGGAGGTGCATGTGGGTGGTGAGCCAGGCCTTTGTGCCTCAGGACAGTTCTGGGAGCTGAAGCTGTGCAGCTCTCAGCGAGGTGTCCTGAATTCCAGAGGGTGGCCTCAGAGAAGGTGGCCTTGGGGGTGGGGAGGCCCCATGGCAGTGTGGCACCACAGGTTGGGATGCCACTCAGGTTAGTGGCCTCAGAGGGTGTGCGGGTGGAGGGCAGGTGGGTGGGGAGGGCTTGGGGAAGAAGTGTGCTAGGCCAAGAGAGCTGAGCTGCACCCCACAGAAGAGGGGCGTGGTCACCACAGGCCAGTGGCTGGGGGCCTGGCAGGGCAGAGGTGGGGTGGGCCCAGCCCTCTCCCAGGTATGGGCAGGGCCTGGGGCCCAGCCTGATTGTGGCTCCCTATCCCTTCAGGGGATGGCAACCTGCACCTCAACGTGACAGCAGAGGCCTTCAGCTCGTCGCTGCTGGGTGCCCTGGAGCCCTATGTGTACGAGTGGACGGCTGGACAGCGGGGCAGTATCAGCGCCGAGCACGGCCTGGGCTTCAAGAAAAGGGGCGTCTTGGGCTACAGCAAGCCGCCTGAGGCCGTGCACCTCATGCAGCAGCTCAAGGCCCTGCTGGACCCCAAGGGCATCCTGAACCCCTACAAGACACTGCCTGCTCAGTCCTGATGGGGCCTGTCAGGGTCAGCAGGAAACACAGAGGGACTTTGTCTAGTCTTGGTTTGTCTGTTGGGATGGGCCGGTAAGGCTGGTGTGGCCTCCAAGGGCCTCTGCCTGACAGTGCAGCAGGCAGTGACCTGCCACCTGGGTGGGGGCCAGGAGCTGGCCCCATGGAGCCCAGGGCACATGGCAGGATTTGTCCTGGCTGCGCTGCCAGTTCTGGTGGCTGAGTGTGTAGCAGGGCCTGGCGCTGCGTGTCCACTCTGCTTCTTGGCGGGCACCCTCCATCCCTTTGCAAGCCAGGAGCGGGGCCTCCCTAGGCAGGCTGGGTAGATAGCTCTCTTGCCCTCTCAGAAGGAGATTAGGCACACCCTGCTCTGCTTGTGTCCCCCTGGGTTCCACTTTGTGGCCTGCAGCCCTCGGAGGGCCCCCCTCGAAGTGAATCCCCTGGGCGCCCCCTGGCAGAGGTGACAACCGTGTGAATGGCTCGGATCCATCCTGGGATTCTGACCAGCAGAGCCGGGGTCATCAGGCACGTTATGATGGCTGTGATTAGTGACAGGCAGTTGCATTGAGCCCGCATGACAGGACTGCCCTGTACCCTGGAATGTGTTTGTTTCCCTGTGTTCTAGGCGGCCATCAGCTGGCAAGGCAGCTGTTGCGGGCGGGGGGCTATCTGTCCCACTTGGTTTGCTGTCATCTCCACGGAGATCGGCCTTTGCGGTTCTGCTTCTATAATAAACATCAGCAGCGCTGGGTGAGGATTCATGACAGGTGTCTGGGGCAGGTGTGCGCACACTGCTTCAGGGATGTTGACCCAGATCCCCCCTGGGGCAGCTGCTAGGGCTCTGTGGAAACTGTCTGAGACTTGGACATATTTTCTCTTTCTGGCTGTCTTGAGCTTCCAGTAAAAATGGGAATTAATCATGACACTCTCCCTCCTTGCTTCTGTTGCTAGAAAAGGGTGAAGTGCCTGAGTGCCGTGTTCCCTGGGCATTCAAACCTCAGGCCTGACCGCCTGTTGGAGGTGGCCATCCCTGGCCATCTGCAGATACTGACTCCCGACCCTTCCACCATCCCCGTTCCCCACCTTACCTGCAAGGTGGAGACCTTTCTTACAGATCCATGGGGCTTGGTCCCCTGTGGGTTTGCTAAAATTGTCAGCGGGGGTCAGTTCATGTTTGCGGTGCGCAGTGAGGGGCTTTGTCGTTGCAGAATGACTTTCATTGATATTTCTATACTAAGCAAGTTTATTGTGGAGAGTTAAAAGTAATGCATGAAATATTAAAAGGCTTAAACATTAAGGTATTTTCTGCTACCATAGGATTGGGCTCGCAGAAGGCAGCCCAAGTGGTAGGGTTGTAGGGAGTAAGCAACAGGAAGGGCCTCTGTTTCCCTGGGGGACAAGCTGGCTCCCAAAATGTGAAAATAGGAAGTGGGCCCCATGGTCTCTGTGGTTCATCCTGGGGCTCACCCTGGAGTCCACTTGTGCACATGCACACAAATGCATGAGATGGACACATGTGCACACAGACACAAATGCACAGGCACACATGAAGCACACACCTGCAGGCACACCTACACAGTACATGCAGGTAAACACAGGCATACACAGGTACACATGGGCACACACGGGCACACACAGGCGCACATATGCAGCACTCAGGCATAGGCATACACACACAGGCACACATCCAAAGTACACGGGTTGGCACACGTGCCACACACATGCACAGGCACACTTGCATAGTGTACATGTGTCCCCTGGACACACACGCATTGTCTGCAGGTGGTGGTAGCCGCTGGCCAGGTGCCCACAGGAGGAGGTGGGTGTGCCTCTGAGACCCCTGGCCCAAGGGGCAGGGAATGGTGGGGGCAGAAGCTCGCCTCCCTCTGGAAAGGACCCAGGGAGGCTGCTCTGCACAGATCACTTTGGTTTGTGGAGGTCGAGGCTGAAGCTCACTCTGGTGAGGTGCCTGGAGGGCAGGTGGGCAGGAGGGAGATGCCCCTTATATTTTTCCGATGCTGTGTGCTTTTTTTTGCCAAGCACGTGTACACTTTAAAACACCTGAATAAACCAGGTGACAAGTTAACTCAGAGACCCCAGGGAAGACACCACTGGGCCGGGCAGAGAGGCCAGCTTGGCTGCAGGGCCTTAGTGAGATGCACCCCCAAATGCAGCAGGCCCAGCAGAGCCTCCAAGGGCTGGCCCCTGGGTCACCTGCCTGGCCAGAGTCCGCTGGCTCAGGAGGGCCATACCCTCCCAGAAGTGGGTGCCAAACTGGGGACAAATGTCAGCAGTATCTGGGGGAGAAGCCACTATAACACCATGGCTGGTTGGATACCCATGGCGGCCCTGGGGGGCCCATGGCACAAGACTGATCTTGTGGGCGCCTGACACTCAGCCCGGCGGAGCTCTGGGGCCCTAGCAGCCGGCCTCTGTCCTCGCTGGCCCGGGTCAGCAGGTGGCTCCTGGTGCTCTGACTCTCTGGAAGCTAGATTTGATGCAGGTGTTTTCCCAGTGTTTCTGGATTGGAGCTGGGCTGCCCTGCCCCAAGGTCTGGGTCCAGGGGGTGGCAGAGGAGATAGGCATAAGTAGGCATTTCCTGCCAGTGTGACCGTTTGGGCAGTGGGCATGTAGAAGACAGGGGTTCCCGCCCCTGTGGATGCTGGGCATTTGTTCTGAGCTGTCAGCGGCAGGGTGGGCCATGCCTTTCCCCTGCTCTGCCTTCGTGTGATGGGTCACTTTTCATTTATCTGACGGTGTGGGACGGTGATGTCTCTTAGTCTCCCCACCCCACTTTAGAGTCAGTGAAACACAGCACAGCCTGGTGAGCAGACATAGGGAGGGAGGCTCCAGGCACAAACTGTTTGTGGTGATAAAATGCACCTCCACCAGAAGGGAGGTCTTGCAATTCCGCACACCCAGAAAACCTGTTGGAACCAGAAGGGAAAGTAGAGGAAACCCAGTGGCATCTGGGAAGATATACCTCTCAAATCTCTGGGTTGATGCTGGCTGGAAGCCGAAGACCTGGGCCTTTGGGACACCACAGATCCACAGATGCATGTGTGCAGCCCCGGTGCTCACGGGTGTCAGGGAGCCTGGTGGGATTGAGTGGAGGCAGACGGAGCCTCACACAAAACAGTCCAAAAAGGAGCAAGCTGGGTGGCCAGGATGTCATCAAAACACTGTGAGTGGAGAGACAGCTCCCCTCCCCTCTCCCTCCTCCCCTCGCAGGGCGCCTGCACCCAGGTGTGGCCTCTGCTGAGGATAATCTCCAGGCGGCTGGAGCTGCTCAGGCGCTATCCTGTTTGCATGAGGAAAAGTCTGTGGTTTCACCCTAAGCCCTCTGAGCCACTGCAATAGGAGAAGAGGTTAGGTAAGAGGGCCTGCCGAGGAGGGGCCCAGGGTGGGAGGAAGCCCAGCCAGGGGTCTGAACTGCCCAGTGAGGGGGTGTGAAGGCGGGCCTGGAAATCCCAGCCCAGGGAGCAAGGAGGCGAAGCTGGGTGCCGGCAGCCCCGCCTAGGCCTGCAGGGGAAGTGGGGGGAGCTCACTTCCTTTGAGCTCAGGACTGTGAAGATTGTGGACCCTCAGGACTCAGGGGAAGAGCTTGGGTGTCCCGTGGCCCTGCAGGACCCTGAGGGCATCCACCAGGATGCTGCTCTATAGAGAGGTGGAGATGACCCCTGACCTTGACCACTCGGATGAATGGGAACGCTCATGCTGGACGCCTCCATCTCTTCCCTGACCCCTGCAAGGATGGGGGTGTGCTCAGCTGGCCTCACCAACCCCTCCTTAGTCTTGCCTGCCATCCTATGTTCAAGGCTCCTTGGAACTCAGGGGCCCAGGGAGGGCGGGGTGAGCCTGGTACTTTGAAAGGTTCAGCTCCTGAAGGCTGTATGGTTGTAGGGCCACTGCCCTGCTCCCCAGGGTGGTGAGGCGTGTGCTGGCAGCCTGCCTGGCCCTCAGGACTGCCCTCCGTGAGCCCCAGCCTGGTCCTCCCTGCTGCCCTGTGAGGACAGCCCATGTCTCCTGAAAGGTTCTAGGACAGGTCCTGGTATAGGGGTGCGTGAGGAAGGAGCTTCCTGGGGGGCCCCTGTCTCCTCCTGACTCACCCCTCCCTGTTGGCTCCATCTAGAGGTGAGGGATGGTGGCCTGGGAAGTCAAGTAATGTCCCGTTTCTGGGTGGGGTGTGCAGTGCCCAGAGCCACCTTCCAGGTTCTGTGGCCAGTGGGACACAGGGATAGTGAGAGAAGAGGGGCCTGTCAGGGGGTGGGCTTGCTGCTCTGGCCACTTGCATTCTTGGCTGACTCTGGCCTCAGAAACAGAGCTGGGGGCAGGGCATGCCTGGGTGGCGGCATGCCTGGGTGGCATCATCCCTGCGGGTCCGGCCTCGTTCTGACATGGGCCTTGGGGGATGTTCACATTCATGGTCCAAGGCCAAGACCTAAATGGCTGCTGCCTGGCAGGGCCTCTGTGGCCGCTGGCAGGCAGAGGTCCTGGCACATGCTGCCCTGAGCCCAGGATGGGGGTGCTCAGGCTGAGCGCCTCCTGGCTGCAGTCCTGCCAGCCCCTTGCCCACAGCCACCTCCATCCTCCCACTCAGGGGGCCGGAAGCCTTTCTCTCCTAAGGGGGAGAGCTGAAGGGAGGAGGGCGCACGTGGCCTCACTGCTTTTCCCTCCCACCTTGGGTCTGGCCCAGAGGTCACTGCCTGGCACACAAGTGTGAGCATGAGCAGGGCTGTTCTGGTGGGGGCAGAGCCCTGCACAGGTCAAAGTGTCCCTCACACTAAGTGGGCCAGCAGGGCCGAGTGGGCATGGGGCCTCCAGCTGGGCAGGCATGGCGGCGACCCTCTGGTCCTCCAGGTGTGGCTCTGTCAGCAGGGCCCCCATGCTTTCTCCAACTTAGCTTGCGTTTTCTGGAAGTTGCATCTGCCCCTTGCGTCCTACTGGGCATGAACTGGAGCCCCCAGACCCTAGTCTCATGGGGTCTGGTCTCTAGGCTGGTCATAGATGGCCCCTCCTGTGGAGAGCGGTTGGGACAGAAGGAGCAAGAGTACAGGACAGGACTGATTGTTTTTATGCCTAGTCTCCATCCAGGGCCTGAACCGGGCCTGATTCTGAAAGAAACCTTGAAAAGTTTCCTAAATTCCAGAAACAAGTATCTCAGGAATGCAGGGAGGTCTTAGCTCAAGACAGGCCAGCTGGACCAGATGCCCCCAAGCTATGTGACTTAAGTGATTGGATTAATGACTGATTGGATCAATCTGTAGGCAATACTCAAGTGATTGGATTAAGGTTCTTGAAAAGGGCGTGTGAATCCAATCTGTAGGCAATTCATGTGTATATAAGCCATGCCAGAATAAAGCTTCTTTGCATTCTGCACTAGACAGTTTGTCCTCCTGTCATCTTGTATATACAGCCCGATGCCCCCACTCAGGAATTGTTCGACTCCTGCCTGCAGGCCCCGGCACCTTCCCTTTGTCCCTGGGCCCACCCGGGGATGGACCACCGGTGCATGTTCTGAGGCTTTGTTATATTCTGCTCTCCCAGCCTTGGTGTGAGGTGGGGGTGTAGTGAGTGGCCCCTGGCGTCCCACCTTGGCCCACTTTTCCTGCCTGCATTCAGGGAGCTGGGACTCCAGTGGGCATGTGGTGTGCTGGGCCCCACCATCTGTAAATGCCGGGATCAGAGAGGTGTCTCCCTGAGGTTTGGGAGGCTGGGTGAAAAAGGGAGCTTTCCCTTTAAAGGTGGAGCAAGGCAGCCCCCAAGCCTCCAGGGAGGGAGGAAGGTGGAGGGTCCAGGGGAAGGGAGGCACTGTGATCTCAGGCTGCAGGTGGAGGTGAGCCGGGAAGGGAGGCAAGTGGCTTCGGGGCCTGACACTCAGCCAAGGGTCTCTGAGGCCAGTGAGGCCAGGGCCTGAGCGTCTCTGGGGGCCCACGCCCATGCCACCCCACCATCCAGCGTCCTCGTTGGAGTAGATGAGCCAGTGCTGGGTGTGTTGCAGGCACCTCACTCCAAGCCTGGCTGTCCCGTCCCGGCTGCTGGGTCACTGGCCTCAGGGCAGAGGGCACAGGGAGACATATGCCCCACAGGGGGGCCTCTGCAGTTTCCCATCAAGCCCACCACCTTGCCAGGGGCGTCCCGTCCCACCCCAGGGCCTTGAAGGGTCAGAGGAGGGGTATTGAGAGCTGAACCGAGACCCCCACCCGGGTGGGTGGGGGGAGTATGCACTGTTCACAAGACGGGCACTCGAGATTGGGGTTGGGGTGTGCAGTGTTGAGGGATGGGATCTGGGGACCCCAAGTCTGTGAAGGGGTCTGGGGACCCAGGCAAGGGACCAGCTCAGATTGAGGTTCAGAGTCCGAGGGGACTGCCCTCCCCTCCCCATGGGGACACCAAGTCCCTGCCACCCCAGTGCTGGCACCCAGCACCCTCCCTACTCCTCCCCATCCCCCAGCACCCCTGTCAGGGTGGCTCCTCACTGGCGACCCCCCTCCTGGAACTCTGTCCCCACTGTCCCTTCTGGCCCTACCAACTCCTGCCACTGACCCTGTGGTCAGTCCTGGCCCCTTCAAGCTCAGCTACACCTGGCAGCTGCACCCTGAGCTGCCATTCTCCTCCCACCCCTGGGCCTGCCACCATCCTGAGTCCCCCCGGGACCTGCATGGCCCTAGTGGCTTTGGACAGCAGGTGCTGATGGGCCAGCTGTGGCCTTCAGCCAGGCCTCCCACCTGGACCCATGGGCTCCGCTGTCTCCACAGCCGGGCCTGACATCTGTGTGGGCCGGCTGGGGGTGAGATGCTCAGGCCCAGGCCTCACTGGCCTCAGGGCTGCTGAGTGTGGTGTGGGGCCTCCCCAGGGCTGGGCTTTTGTCTTCTTTGTATGGACTTGAGGCTTGTTCAGGACGCTGCAAATATTTCCCAGCCTGTCGTTTGTCTTCGAATTACATTTATTTCCTGAAGAAAGACATAATTTTAAAGCAGTAAGATCTACTAACATTTTTGTTTATTTCCAATTGTGGTATCCTCTTTCAAAATTTCCTTTCCAGCCCAAGATGTAAAAACAAACTTCCTTTTCGTATAAAGCAGGCTTTGAAGGAGGAAGGCTCCCACGTTTGGCCTGTGTCCCTCGTTTATCCCCAAAGCTGTGGGCTGACTCGGTCTGCATTTCACACACAATTATTCGTGTCTCCTCTGGGTTCTGGGTCTGTAGGCCCTTGGTGGTGCCCACAGGTTCCCCCTCCAACCCCACCCTGGGCCACCTGACTGCTGGGCCTGCGGCAGGCAGGCAGTGGGAGCCTGGTGGGGTGAGCAGGACCAGATCTTTAGTTGTGAGTGGGGGTGGAATGGCTGTGGAAGGTGCCCCAGACTCTCAGGGAAGGTCTGGTTCTATTAGGTAGAAAGATGGACGTAAGTGGGGTGGAGAGAGAATAAAGCCAGTACCACTAAAAGCACTCAAAGAGTTAACCTTATAAAACCAGAGAGCTTGAAAGGACTGACAGAGTTTAGTTAGTGGAAGTTTCAAAGGCCAGGAGTGACTTGGAATCTCCATATATTCCTCAGATAAAGAAAAACATCAGAGTGCAGCCCATGTCCTTATTATACCAATTAGATCAGGCCTCCAAGGCCAAAGGTTGTCAGTCAAGGACTTCTCTGTTCTCCCCCATGAGGCACAGCAGGGAAATGGGAAGGGGTCAGGCCATTGTAAAATCTACTTAGTCTGGGAAAAAGGCCCAGTTTATTCTTAAACTTAATCTATATACTGTTCTTCCTGTTCTTTCAGCCCCTTAATCAATTAAGTTACTTTGTAACCAGGACAGGAGATAGACCTCCAAAGTGTAAATGAACCTATGTGCATAAAGAATGCAGATCAACACAATCACCTAAGTAACCCTGTTCTTAAGACAAAACTTCAAAGGAATTATGAATCGCCTGTATACATCAGGGCTTATGCTGACCCCTACACAAAGGGCCCTGTAAAACCCCAAACCCCAAACCCTTAAAGTGCACTTCTTCTCTGAGGTGGCCCACACTCCCCTTTCTTCGAGTGTGTACTTTTTGCCTTAGACTTCTTACTGTTTAACCTACTGTGTTTTGTCTCTGTACTCTTCCAGTGGTATCTGCTTTGTCCCTTTGCTATTACATTCTATTCTCCAGACTTAAGCACAAGTCTTCACCCTGTCTGTGCTCTACTGCAGTTAAGTAGGGAGGAGATACTGGGAGCTCTGATTTGGGTTTGCAAGTTCCGGTTGCCAGGGTGACCCAGACGGGACTGCAACTGTACAGTCATGCTCTTCAGTAGCCTGCCTGTCTAACCTTGGGCAGACGTGCTCTGTTACTCTATTACAGGATGCAATAAAACTTACTTTGCCTCCTTGACTTTGCTTTCACTCTGACTTCTCTGAATCTGAAATGAATTCCTTCCCAGCAGTTCCTCCTGAGTACCCGGCACAAGTCCTCCAACTGGGGTGAGGGTGGAGGGCGTGGTCTCACATCTGAGCCTGCAGGTGAGCTGCTCTGGGAGTCAAGTTAACACTGCACAGAGCCACACCCAGTCTGGGGCCTGTCAGGGGCTCTGGGCTGGCAGCAGGCTGTGCAGAGCAGTGGGGCTCAAGCCTGGACTGCAGCCTGCCCACCAGCTGTCGCCACAGGATCCGAGCATCATGCTGCCCATGCCGAGTGGTGCCCAGAGGTAAGGTGGGTGCTGGGGCAGCACAGGCACACAGCATGTCCCCAACCCGCAGATATTCTGAGACCCTGGTGGGAATCAGCCCTTCTGTGTTTGTCCTGAAAAGGAAATCAGTGGATTTGGGGATATTTCCCACTAATACCTCCCTGAACTTGCTCTCCTTGGGTTTTATCTCAGACAGTGAGTGACCCCTCCCTGCCCTTCCTGACCTCTGGGGGACATGGGGCCCAGGGGCAAGGAGAGTGGGATTTGCTGTCTGGGTATATGGCCTGGGTGGGTGACTGCTGGGGGCCAGGACCCCCTGGCCTCAGTCCTGCCATCCCCTCTGAGAGGGGGAGGGTCCTGGGCATCCCCATCCCTGTGGATGTGGACGTTAGCACCACACTGTGAGGAGGAGGTGTGAAGGCTGGTGGTGCACTCCATTAGTTGGGGGGTTCCTCCTGGTTCCTCCTGGCTGCCATAGCCCCCTGTGCACATGAAGGCGAGGGCCCTGGGGGGAGCCCCAGGGTGAGGGAGCACGCTATGGTTGTGTGGTGGCCATTCTGCTATAGGCCTGGGGCGGCAGCTACTCTGAGCATCCCAGGCTCATGGGTTCAACTCAAAACCCTAGTAGGAAGGGGCTCTCCGGGTCACACCAGCCCTAAGTGCTGTCACTGCCCCCACAGCTGTAAACAGCACGGTCTGTCAGAGCCTCTTGTTTATTTTCTTCAAACTGCAGGAGTTTGGAGGCTCTTCTCGTTTGACCCAAGTGGCCATGGGCCTGGGGACAGAGGGACAGCCTCAGGCAGTCTCCACAGCTGGGAGCATCCAGTGGGGAAGCTGCCTGGAGTAGCTGAGACGTGCCCTGCCCAGGGCAGGAGGGGCCTCAGTGGGGTCCTGGCATGGGATGGATTAAAGCACAAACCTGTCAGCTGCCTTGAGGCACGAGCAACCCTCGACTTGGGGGCACACCTGCCACACTCCTGTTTCTGCAGGGACCCCAGCCACAGCCGTGCGGTCACTGACTGTCAGAATGGGCATCCACATGTCCTTGTGTCCTGGCTTTGGGCCATGCACTCAGGGCCTCCAGAAAATCTGAGTTCCTGGTTTGAGGCTCTGCTCCGTTTCTGGAGAGCAGACATCCTCTGGAGTGCCGAGCCCTGAGCAGTCACTCCCGCAGGACACTGCGACCTGTGGGGGTCCTGTTTCCGGCTCGAGGCCAGGGGGCCAGCTCAGCTCTGAGGGTGGGGATCCAGCATGCGTGTGGTGCCGGGAAGGGCAGGGAGGGCAGTGGGTGCCTGACAGCAGTCTGCTGGTGCCCAGCTGTGGTGGCCACGTATGGGCTGGATAGGGAATCCTCAGGGCAGGTATGGAGCCCGTGCTCCGGAGCGGCAGCGAGGGCACTTGCCCCAGCATGCGGTTGGGCGGGGTCACAGGGCTCTGTGGAAAAGCCTGCTTGTGCCTGAGTTGTGTCCTGGCGCCCAGTGATCTGTCCCTACACGGTCAGCATGCTGGCCTGTCTCTGCGCGTCACCCTTTCTGTGAGGTGGACAGGTGTGTGCAGAGTTGCAGTGGCTGAGACACGAGTCCCAGTGTGGCTGGGGTGCTGTGCAGGTCTCCTGGGACTCACGCTCGAGAGGGGTGCATTGTGGGAGCCTGTGGCCTGGACTGGGTGGACCAAGGGCTCTACCAGCTGAAAGACGCACCCTGAAGAGATGCCCAGAGAGGGCCTCCTGCTGTCCGTGGGGTGGGCTCAGCCCACACCTTCCAGGGGTGTGTCTGGCTGGGCTGGCCACCCTGCTGAGCCTCAGGGCCCTTCCTGGGCAGGGGTGGGGTGGGAGGCAGATTGCCCGAATTAGGGAGGCAGGGCTTCAGAGATCGCTCATCATCTGCAGAGCCAGAGCCAGGCCAGGCCTACCTGGGCAGCTCTCCTCTCCAGGAGGGCCACGTTGGAAGTCCTCGAAAGTTGCCTCGTACTTTCCCAACATTATTGGCCATGGGCATTTGCTGGGAGTAGCCTCTCTGTCCCCCGCCCTGGCCCCAGGAGAGAGCATGCAGTGACCGCCAGCTGTCCCTGTGTTAGGCCTGCTGGTCTCATACCGTGCAGGGTCAAGGGCAGGGCTGCAGCCCAACCACCTTCACATTGCCCCAGTTGGGGCAGGGCGGGGTGGCAGGCACAGAGGGTTGCTGTCTGCGGAGTCTGCGGAAGAGAGCTAGACACCGCCTCTCTCCTGGGGCCCGCTGGGGGCTCTGTCATGGCCCAAGCCTGGGGGCTACCCTAGGAGCTCAGGGGACGAAGAGAAGCCCTCCTCCTCCCTGAGGGGAGCTGAGTCCCAGTCTGGCCGCAGAGTGAACCGCCTCTGCTGGTGGGCAAGGGTGGGGCCTTCCCTGGGTGAGGGGGGCATTGGGAGCCAGCGGAGCTTTCTGTCCTGAGTCAGGGATGCTGGCACCTGTGGGATCCCCACAGGCCCTTTCCTCATGGCAGACTGTGGTCACCTGAGGTCAGTGGCCACGTGCAGAGCCCTTCCCCTGAGAGGGCTGCAGGAGAGGTGGGGCCCTCATGGTGGAGAATGAGGAGGTGCCATGCTGGCCAGGATGGGAGAGGCTTCTGGCTGTGAGGTTGCGACAAGGTCAGACACAGAGGGGCTGTGCCCTGGCCAGTGCAATGGGCGCTGGGTTCTAGGAGCTGGTCAACTCCGTGTGGGGCCTCACGGTTCAGGCACTGTTGCCCAGGTTGCTGGGCCAGGTCCTTGGATGTGGCCTCCTTCTCAGCCGGACATGGACAAGGGCCTGGAGTCATCTGAGAGCCATGCCATCAGCCGGGAGGGTGCACCTGGAAGTGAGTGCACACGTTGCTGGGCATGAGGCAGACAAGAGGCTATTGAGGTTTTGAAAGATATGCACATGTCGCAGTGCAGAGGAGGAATTCACAGTCACACGCTTTAAAGTCAGTGCTCTCAGAAAATAGAGGGACATGCCCCTTTTGTTTTTTCACCAGGGCTAGTGAGGCCTGGGCTGTCCTGGTCCTGTACTAGCAATCTGTGTGACAAACCCCACAAGGCCCAGTGCTGGAAGCGAGCCTGTGCTTTTTCTCAGCGTCAGCAATCCCTCTGCTGTCCTGCCTGGCAAACCTCCCAGTGGGTGTGTCCAGCCAGACCGTCGTGGGGCCCCTGACTCTTGGTTGGGGCACCTGGGTTCCCCCATGGGACTCTTCTCTTCTAGTGACACACAGCTTCCTGGGTGGCTGTCTTGGAGCCAGGGGAGCAGAAGCAATTAAGGCGAACCTCAGAAACCTCACATCATCATTTTCTGGCACATTCTATTGGTCAAAGCAAGGCCCCGTCGTTTCTAATTCAAGGGGTTGGGAGATGGGAGGGTGGCAGGTGGCGGTGGGTGGGGATGGGCATCTGTGGCACTGGTTGCATCCTACAGGCAGGGCCAACCTGGCCTTCTCTTCCTTTTCCAGAAGCGGCCCCTGGTGGAGGGCAGCCCACTCCCTCTGTCTGTTTGGGGGATCTTGGGCCTGGATGTCCAGGCTTTTGTGAGGTGGCTGTGTGCTCCAGGCTCTCTGGCTGCAGCTTCCACCTGGCACCAAGGGGGTCTTCAGCTCTGGAAGCCAGCCCCGACCTAAGAGGCCTCACCCCAGTCTGTCTGTGGGCACTGGGGGCTGGCTGCCTGCTGTTCTTCCTCAGGCTGCTAGGCTGGGGTCTGGTTTCCTGAGGATGCAGCCTTTCTGGCAAGTTCTGGTCTGTGGGGAGGGAGCCCTGAGTAACTGTCAGTCTGTCCTCAGCCCCTGCTTATTAAAGGCTCCTGCCATACCCACCCCTCAGCTTGTCCCCATGCCCTGCAGTGCACTTGGGGTCTGACGACTTTGGGTCATACACAGGAGGCCTGGGTTAGGACCCTGGATCAGCCGAGGGAGAATTTGTTCCGAAAAAGCCATGGTTGGGTCTGGAGGCCCAGAGGACAGATGGAAGGCTTTGTGATGCTCTACCATTGTGTGTGTGCCGTAGGACCACAGGGGCAGGGGACAGGCGAACAGGTGTGGCCTGGGACCTCCAGACCCTTCTGCCTGTGTATTCTAGGGGGTGACTTGTAAACTCCTGAGGGCAGGCTCAGTGTCACTTTCCTAGATTTGGGCTGAAATTGGTTGACCCCTGAATGACGGTCACATGTGTGGTTCTGCATCCTTCCACAGCCTCGGTGAGAGGATGTTTGTCCATCTGTAATGAGCCGGTAGACGGAACTGGAGGGGCTTGTGTGCATGTGGATCCTGGATATAAAACACCTGTTTCCATAAAACCGTTGTGAGTCTCCCTCTTGGTAAACAAGCTTACCAAAACCACAAGTTTCCCGAGCTGGAGATGGAATGTCTTGAGACTGTTTATTTCCCATAATATTCGATGTTTTATTGTTTCTTACCTGGATGCTCAGCAATTCTCCCTGCGTGACTTGGGAATGACCCCACCTGGGGGCAGCCGCCCTTCAGCCAGCTGCTCACCAGGGCCTGTGCCTCCGGGGGCTGGGGCCCTGAGCTCTCCCACTGGCCCCTGGAGACTGTATCAGTATTTTGCTGTGGGGTCTGCTGGTGCTCTTTGCTGGGACCTGCTCCTCTCTGTGCCCTCATGGCAAGTCCTGGCCAAGGGCCCCTGGCCACTGGGCCACCGCTGGAGGCCGACCCTGCTGGTGTTCCTGGCCAAGCCCGGCACCTCCCAACTACCCAGAGTTCCAAAAGCGAGTGTATGTGGCTCTTTGGAATCTATCCAGCCCCCAAAGAGCAGGGAGTGGGGGGCTCCATGGAGACCCTGCTGTTTGAATGGGGAGGTCCTGGGAAGCCCCTTTTAGCTAAAAGTGCTTGGGAGTAATACCACATTATTTATAATTCTCAACTATATTTAAGTATTTTTTCCATAATTATTGGCTTTCAAATAATTTTTGGCAGCTGAACTTTAAAAAATATTTTTAAAATTTATTTTTTGTTTTAAATAGCTTTACTGACATGTAGTCAAAAAATTCACCAGTTTAAAGTTGTGCAACCACTGGCCTCTCCATGAAGAATGGACGTCTGTGAGCAGCTCCTATGTGTAGCACACATGCCACTCTGCAAGGGCTTCCTGGCGCCGTCTTTCTGGCAGAACACACTGCCCACCTGCAGCCCTGGAAGTGGCTCCTGGCCTTGTATCCCCCCACCCCCACCCCTGCTGGCCACGGCCACCCCCACACAGACACTGCCACACCCAGAACTCTACTGACTCTGTGGGCATTTGGATAGGAGGGTCTTTTGTCAAAGGGAGAGCCTCTGAAAACGGGGGATTTCTCTGAAGGCTTCATTGTTCTAATTTGCAGCTGCAAAGAACTGAGACAAATTCATGTGTACTCAAGGCTAAAGGGATTATTGTAAATGTTAAAGCTCACATTTCAGGCAGATGGTTGGCATGTGCCAGAATTTTATGAATCACACAGTGTTTGCTGAAGGTTGTTTTATGCAGTGGAACAAAGTGATGCCTGAGCATGATTGTGAGGGGTGAGACCAGCCTGACATGGGCTCCACCAGGCTGATCTCTAACTGCCGGGGGCCCTAAAGCCAGCGGCTTCATCGCCACTCAGGCCCAAGGGGACCACAAGCGCCCTCCCTGGGAGTTCAGTGGAGACAGCTAGACTGTAGCACAGTAACCCCACAAGCCCTAGGCCGCAGCATGGCCTTCGAGAAGCACACCCTCTGGGGTCTGGGAAGACTTGTCCCTTCTCGTTTGTGTGCAGGCGCAGGCCCCCCAGAACCACGTACAGCCAGCTGAGACCCTGCCTTGCAGTCAATCTCCTCTGCCTTCGCTGCTTCCCCCACCTGTTCCTCCTGGTTATGCCTGTTTCTGCATCCCTCCACTGCAGCCATGGGCGGCTGGCTAATTCAGGCTGACGTGGTGTCCTTTCCCATCAGGCCCCCCAGTGTGAGCATATTTGGTGGGCATCAGTCTGTTGTAGGTCTTAATGCTTACAAAGGCTTATCTTGTCCCACTTTTGGCTGCTGGGGGTCCTTCAGAGGAGGGCCCCAAGGTCTTTTGTCATAAGGACTGGGAGGAGCATTAAGGTGGAATTACTCGTAGAAAGAAGGTGTGGGAAAGCTTATACAATGTCTGTATGACCTGGAAATGTAGATGCAGTCAAAGCTAAAAGTGGTGGAGTGAGGTGACAGCATGTGCTAAAAAATGGCTTAACTTGGAGCTTTTTTGTGTGTGGTGTGGATGTGGATACAGCAAATGAGTAATTAGGAGGCACTATGATTGTACTATTCCCTGTGTCTTTGAGACCCTACTCTTGGGGCAGAAAGGAGACAAGAAGTAGTAGGAAGAGGTTCATTTAAAAAGCCGCAGTCCTGAATTGGAGCTGTACATGATGTGTGTGAGCTCATGAGGGGTTCAGCTTTACGTATGTCGTTCCTGTCTCTGTTGACTGAGAAGGCACAGAAACTATAACCTTTCGGGGCAGTGAGCAGCCCCACTCCCCACATTATGGTCCCTAAAAACCATTTCCTACCAACAAAACCCAGGGCTTCTTGGATATGTGGCTGGTTCCAGGCCCAGGCCAGAAAGTGTACCAGGCGAACCTGGAGCATGCATGCAGTCACGGCAGACAGCAGGGCTCCGCCAAGACCAGGGGGCACCAGACTTCTAGAATGAAAGGAGGTGGGCAGTGGGGCAAAATGACTGGATACAATGTACATTAAAAAATCAGCATGCTTTTCTGCTCTGGTGAAAAGGACCAAGAAATGGAATGTGGATAAATATTTCATTTACAATGGCAACAAAAACTAGCCAATTGAAATACATACAATGAGAGGGTCAGCATCTATGTCATGAAAATGACAAAATCATGTTGACAGCTCTGATGCTGACAGTCTGGTTAAAGAGAAAACAGACTCTGGATATGCAGATGGGCACATCCCATGGGCCACCCCACCGTGGTACTGCTCTGTGGCCTGGTTTTCTTTCCACTTGATGTGTTCTGCTGGACATGTCTCGGCCCTGTTTTTCTCCTTCCTCTTGTTTATTTTCTGGCTGGGCCACAGTGAATGAGTGTGCGCAGGAACAGTGTGGGCTGCTGGCTAACGTGGCTCTGGATTCAGGCCTCTTCCCCCATCCCAGAATGTGGCCTCCCTGTGTGACATGTGGTGACTCCATGGGGTACAGTGTGTGTGCTGAGACACATGTGGTGAGCTGGGCAAAGGCTCTGCATTTTAACTCGGGTCCTGACAGGTGCTGTCCATCAGGACACTGCTGACAGTGAAGGACAGCCCTGGGTGTGCCGTGCCTGCCACATTTAAATCTTTGGCTTATATGGAATTTATTCTGATCAGTTGGGTCAGGTGGAAGCCCGACTTAATGCTTTTCCAGAGCTAGCCAGTTGTGTCCCCGAGGTTTGCTGGAAGCCTCCCTTTATCCTCTGTCATCGCTGCCCCTCCTCTGTGCTCACTCTGTTCCACACTAATATCCAGTAGCCTTAGAGCGGTTTTCTACACCTTCTGTATCCGGCAGAACAGGGGCTCCTCATCCCTATTGCTTAGAGTTTTCCTGGCTACCACAGTACGGTTTGCTTCCATTTGTTAACAGTTCTCTCTTTGAGACTGTATTAAACTTTGAGATTGCTTTATGCAGAAATCTGGTCATCTCCCAAAGCAGAGGAGTCGGGGCAGCAGTGTAGGGGTGAAGACCTGCTTCTCCTTGCTTTGGGCTTGGGGCCACAAGTGTCTGAAGGCAGCACAAGAACAGCCACTTCCCCGCCCAGAAATTTGGCCAGAACAGCACCACATCCATGGGAGGAGTCATGCAGGGGCTGAGTCTGGGCTCTCTGCTGCTCTAGCATCACGCCCTTGATGGAGACTCCCACCCTTTGCCCTTTGCCCTTTCCCCCCAGGCTGACTTTTCACTAGTGCTTCCCCTTGGTTGGAATGGCTCCTTCCCCATTTGCTTGTCACACTTCTGAGCACCTGTAAAGCTGGACGTGGAAGCCCCAGTCCAAACAGGAAGCTCATCCCTGTGTCCTCTCCAGACGCAAAGCTCTGAGTCAGGTGTGGTGTCCAGCCCCTCATAACTGTGACCTGACCGCCTGCACTGAGAGGCCATGGGCCCACATGGTGTATAGCTTCTCCTCCCCTCAAGCCACTACCATCCACCCCCGCCCAAGGCTTTCTTGACACCAGTTGCACCCCACACTACAGGAGCCCATGGGCAGGCTGTCCTGCCAGGCACAGCCTGCTGGGGAGATGCAGGCCTCAGAGTTCAGTGCCAGGAGATATGTGGTCCTTCTCTTCCTTCACCTTCTTCAAACTCAGGAGTCTGAAACTCCCATTCAGACCTCAGGTCTTGCCCAGGAGAGGCCTCAGCTCCATCATATAAGCGGAAAGCAGTGTTCTGGGGTGCTCTGAAACTCAAAATCAACCAAGGAAGTAGAGTCTCGAAGCCTTACTAGGCATGTCTGAGGACAGGTGATGAGCACCTGCCAGCCCTGGAGGTGGGGGCCGGGCTGGGCAGCTCCTCTCAAGGTCACGTCTCTCTAGTGCTCAGAACCCAAGGCTGTGTTGTTCCTGGCAGAGTGAGGTCATGCAGGGCACGTGGGCACCTTCTTTCCCCAAGAAGTTGGGGTGTAGGATTAACCCAATTTGTTAACCCGCTACACCATCAGTGTCACCCAGTTGGATGGTCGGGTCCCCTGCAGGGGTTTGGGGTGATGGGAGCAGGAGAGCCCAAAGGAGGCCGAGGACCCCCATGGAGCTTCTGTAACATTCTGACTCAGGCTATCCAGGCAGAGGAAAAGACCCCTACCCCCTACCACCTGACCCTGTCTGCAAGAGGGCAAGGAACCAGTGCCATGTGTCAGGGTGGGTACTGTCCCCTGCTGAGGAGGTATGGGTGGTTCTGAGCCAAGCAGCCACACAGAAGATCTACCTGCTGGAAAATCAGCCAAAATACCTCAATGCAAACAGGCACTCTTAGTGCATGGGGGTTGAAATCACTAATGAGGCAGAAAAATAATGGGAGTTTATCAGTCAATGCCAGGAAAATAATAGCTAGGACCATGGAGGCTCGGAAGGTTGTGGTTTTTCCAGCACTCTGCTGCGCACCTCCAGGTGGCCAGGCCAGGGTGTTGCCATCTTGCTCAGTGGCTCTGTGTCCTGGGCCATCAAGTTCGTGGGTTCTATAAGTGGAACTCAGCACCGGCGAAGTGCCTGCAGTCTGTGTGTCAGGACTGAACAGAGGACTGATATCTGGGTATTTCTGGGCTTCAGGGAGCCCCTTGCTATTGGCCCAGCCACCTGGGTCCTGGGCCACTAGCCAGGCAGTGAATGAGGTGGCCTCTTGTATTATGTTCAGATACGTGCCAGCCTCCATGAGTGAGCCCAGCCGGGGCCCAAGATCTAAACATAGCCAGCACCCACCACCTTCTCCCTGTCCCCCCACTACAGAAGCTATAAGCTCAGAATAAAGCTTTCCCAGTGCCCCTTTGCAGCTGGGTTTTGGCCAACAAGGTGGAAGGGAGGTTTGCTAGGGGCTGCTAGCTGCTTATCAAGGTGGGCCCTGTCCCTCTTCCCTTCTTGCTGATCTCAATGTTGTGATATGGGGAGCTTGGCAGCCATCTTGTGACTATGAGGACACACCTGGGGAGGAAGAGAGGATGTAAACATCCTCAACATGATGGGGCCGAGTCAGCCAGAAGCAGTGGCCTTTCCAGACGTCTAGAATGAGGAAAATCTACCACTAGATTTTGTGATTGGTTTCTGACTTCTGAAGCCAGGGAGCTAAGTGAAAGGACATTTTAATGCTGGTGCATATATGTGTGTCCCAGCCCTGGCTACGCCTTGAGTGCCACACTCCTTTTCCGGACACTGCCTGGTATCTCCACCTGGGCATCACAGACATTTCACACTCACCAGATTTGATCTCCCCACCTTCCAAACCTGTCCCTGCCCCATGGCTTCCCCTTCCTCCATCTCATGCCATCTCAAACAGGGGTGTCTGCACTGGGGGGAGGGAATGTGTTTCTGGCTCATCATTCACTCACTCATTCAGCAAATGAGAGGCTGAACATTTGCACATGCCAGATGCTCCTCCAGGAGCAGAAATGCTTACCGCTCGCTAGTGGGCAGCACAGACTGTAAACACTGCCTGTGACCCTCAGTTGATAACCACTGAAGGGAAATAGCTCAGGACAGGACAGCATTCTTGCAGGGAGGTGGGGAGGCCCCTGGGGAAGGTGGGAGTTGTTCAGAGACTGGAGTTGTTCAGAGACTGGAGTTAACTGGGAAGAGGGTACCATGCTGAAGCCTCGGTGACTGCAAAGTCCCAGAGGCCTTTGAGGAACAGGGAGGAGAGGCGGGGCTGCAGAGGGAGGCGGGAGAGTCAAGGATGGGCATGGAGAGCATTGGGAGGATCTGTACTTTTCCTGGGGTGACACACTCAACAAGGGTTTTAGTAGAGTAGCTTTTTCAATTAAAGGGGAGGGCTGGAGCATGCTGGGCTATCTAATAAAGGGTCGTGTGGGCTGCCAAAGGAGACTGGCAGGGTACCCAGGACTAACAGCTGCCAGGGTCCCAGGAGCCCAGGGAGAAGTGAGTGGGCCTGGCTCAACGCGGAGCGCTTTGAGGGGCCCACACGGCCAGAGTAGCTAGAGGACCTGCCGTCCACCATGGGGGAGGGGCAGTGGGCTTGGGGGGGCATATCGGAAGCTGTGGTCTGGACCTGGTGAGTGCAATGCCTTTTGATGCCCCAGTGGCCCAGATACCCCTTTGGTGAGCCCAGGCTGGGCATATAAATAAGGGGTGGCCTGTACGTGTATGGCATTTACAGCCCAGACTGGTGGAGCTTCCTCTCCCTCTCCCAGGACCCTCAGCCTTTCGGTCAAGGCAGCCTTCAGGGTGGGGAGGGGCAGGGAGGCCTCTCATGCTGATCCATTTTGTCACCCACTGCCCGCCACGGAGCATTGCCCAAATGTGAACACCTCCGCCATGGAAAGAGGAGTAAAGGGGGCACCACAGCTCCTTTGTGCAGGGGATGGCAGGACACAGGGCTCCTGCACAACTCCTGGGACAGGCCTTGTCCCAGCCCTGTTTCTTCTGTGATCTGGCCACAGTGTCTCCTTGGGTACCCCAGCCCAGCGACCTTGGCCTGCATCCCCCTGCTGAGTTCCTGGGCCCTAGGCAGGCCCTCCAAGGATCTCCTCCTGTGGTACCCCTCCCCTGATGTGCCCCAGGGGTCCTGCTCTGGCTCAGGGTACCCTGACCCACTTGTCAGGAACATCCCACCTCTCAGCTTCTCCTGGCTTCTGAGCAGTGAGGGTGGGGCAGGGGCTAGGTAAGGGTGGGGTCTGGTCTCTTCTCCCCTGCCCCAGGGGGCCCACGGTGGTTCACGCAGGTCTTCAATACAAGCTGTTACAGGGACCCTGGGGTGGGGGGGGTGGGGGGCGTACAGGGCCTATGGGGGCTGAAGGTTCCTGCCATCCACAGGTGCTTCCAGGTCATCCTCCTCCTCCTGGTCCTGACCATGTTCCTGCTGGCAGGCTTCCTGCGCATGGACATTGGGCTGCTCACGTGAGTTCTGCATTGGGCACCCTGCAGTCTGGGTACTGTCCCTCCCAGACCAGCACCTGGGACCCCAGCTTGCCCACCTCAGGGTGGCACCCAACACTGGCCAATGACCGTGGCAAGTCATGCCTCTCTGCTGGCCTCAGTCTTCCTTCTGTAAGAGGAGGGGTGGGACTTTCCTCGTGGGGGGGCCCGTTAGCCTCCTGAGGCCCTCCCGGTGTCTCCCCCCCGGCCCCTAGGGGCTGGGCCTTGGCTGCCATATCTTGGGCAGATCTGCCATGTGCAGAGGGGCCCAGGTGCTGGGGGGCAAGGCTGGTGGTGGTTCTGGGAGATCAGGACCTGCCTGCTGATGATTTGTCCTGATGCAGCCCAGCGTCCACATGGAAGGCTGCCCAGGTCCAGTGCTTCAGCCTGGCTGCTGGGAGGGTGTTGTGGCCCCAGGCCCCCTTCTCTTGCCTCCCCAACCTGGTTGGATCTCCTCAGGAGAGGGGGAGGGCCAAAGCTCTCTTTGCCAGCGACCCAATTTTCCCTAGGGCCAGCACTGGCCTTTGGGCCCCGTCCCCCAGCATTCCAGGTCCTTCTTACTGGCCTTGCTTTGGGGCCTGTGTTGGGACAGGGAGGTGCCTGCTGTTCCAGACAGCATCCACAGCTGGGCAGGCACCAGCAGGGCATTGCGGGGGTGAGTACTGCATCCACTGGCCCTACAGTGAGGTGCACTGGTTCCAGCATGAAGGGTCAGCTAAGAAATGCTAGACCTGGCCCAGGTCATAGGACCAGAGCCATGCCAGGTGCCCTGGGAGCCACACGGGAGGTTGGAGAGCTGAGGGGAGAGCCAGGGCTGGGGGGCCCACCTGTGATATGTCAGGAACAGATGGTGTAGCCACTTAGGGCATAATTGTGTCTATGCCAGTGGACCCTTTGGAGATGCAGGGTTGGGTGAGCACAGCGGCAGGCCAGGGTTGGGGCACAGGTTGGGGTCACCAGTGTGGAGATTGAGGGCTGGGGGATCTTAGTGATGGGAGATGGTTTGGGGGTCTCCAGGTAGGTGGCATTGGTTTAGGGTTTGCTGAGTCAGGAGTCATGCAGTTAGGGGGTTCCTGGGTTGGGGGTCCGGGGGTTGGGGGAGCAGGTGAGGGTTGCTGGTGGGGCCTCTCCAGGCAGGGCTCTGGTGGCCTGGGCTCCCGCTGCCTTACAGCATTGTGCTCTCCTCCCAGCCTGCCTGGGGGCCAGGTGGCGGGGCCGCCTGTCACCAACGTCATGTTCCTCAAGACTCACAAGACTGCCAGCAGCACGGTGCTGAACATCCTCTTCCGCTTTGCCGAGACGCACAACCTGTCTGTGGCGCTGCCCACGGGCTCCCGCTTCCACCTGGGCTACCCCTGGCTCTTCGTGGCGCGCTATGTGGAGGGCGCCAGGCCAGATGGTGCGCAGAGGCGGTTCAACATCATGTGCAACCACCTGAGGTTTAACCTGCCTGAGGTGAGGTGCAGCTGGGTAGGGCATTGGGGGTGGAGGGGGAGCTCTAACCCCAGCCTGTGCTATCCTCTGTGGCTCTGAGGTGTAACCGCAGTGAGGGGCTGCACTAGCCTCTGGAGAGATTAAGGCTCTGGGCTGGGAAGCTGTGGGGGGCTGGTAGAGGCCTGTGCAGACCCTGCTGCCCTCCCTGCTGGCTGTAACTGCTCTCCACATCAGACCCCGACCCCCACACCTGCCACTCTCACCCTCTTATTCCCTGACCTCCTGTTGGTTCTCAAACCTGCCTGGCTCTTTCCACCCCAGGATGTCTCCTTGGGCACGGATGCTCTGCACAGCTGGGTCATCCATGTCCCAGCTCAGAGGTCACCTACTCCCCCAGGCTTCCCTGATCTCCCTTCCAAAGGCTGAGTGCCAGGGAGAGGGAAGGTTTGGGGAGGGCATGTGATTCAGGGGTTTTAGGGTCATCCTGGACCATTGTGGGGAATGGCAGGAATGGGAGCAAGGTGGCCTGGACAGATGCAGGGAGACGGGTGGGAGAGGTAAGGGGGTGCAGAGCAGGAGGCAGGAGCTAGTGGCCTGGGGGCAGGGTAGCGCAAGAGGCCAGGTGCCCCCTGGGCTCTGGGAGGAGACTCAGCTGCTGTTCCATTCTGTCTCCCCCTAGGTGCAGAAGGTCATGCACAATGACACGTTCTACTTCTCCATCCTCAGAAACCCCGTCTTCCAGCTGGAGTCCTCCTTCACCTATTACCGAGGCATGGTGCCCGCCTTCAGGGCCGCACCCAGCCTGGATGCCTTCCTGGCCTCCCCAGACACCTACTACAACCGCAGCGCAGGCCTGAGCAATGCCTACGCCAGGAACAGCATGTGGTTCGACCTGGGCTTTGACAGTGATGCGCCGGTTGCCGATGGCTATGTGCGTGCATGCCTGGCCGCTGTGCAGCAGCGTTTTCAGCTGGTGCTCATTGCCGAGCACTTGGACGAGTCCCTGGTGCTGCTGCGACACCTGCTGCGCTGGCAGCTGGAAGACGTGGTAGCCTTCCGGCTTAATGCGCGCAGCCAGCGCAGCGTGGCCAGCCTGTCGCGCGAGAGCCAGGAGCGCGCCAAGCGCTGGTGTGCGCTGGACTGGCGCCTCTACAAGCACTTCAACCGTACCTTCTGGGCCCGTGTGCACACTGAGTTGGGCCTGCAGCGGCTGCGCTCAGAGGTGGCACAGCTGCGGGCGCGGCGGCGTGAGTTCGAGGCCCTGTGTCTGCAGGATGGTGTGCCCAAGAACCAGTCGCAGATCACCGACCCACAGCTGCGCCCCTTCCAGTCGGGCGAGGCTGACATCCTGGGCTACAACCTCAGGGAGGGCCTGGACAACCACACACGGCATGTGTGCCAGAGGATGGTCACGCCCGAGCTCCAGTACATGGCCCACCTGTACACCCGGCAGTTCCCGGAGAAGCCCCCTAAGAACATCCCCTTCCTGGAGATGTAGTGGGCCAGCACCTGGGAGAGCGTCCCTGGTGGCCCTGCACGCTGCCTCAGACTCAGAGCAGCCCTTCTGGTTTACCCGGGAGACCCGAGCCCTGCCAGCCCACTGATCCTCAAGGTGGAGTTGCCTATGAAGAGAGCTGCGTTGTGTTCCACCCTGTTGGAGGCAGCCTTTTGGGTGAGGGCTGCAAATCTAGGACCAAAAGGCACACGTGGTCTCAGGATATGAACCTGTTCATCAAATGAAAAAGTCTTACAAGGTGGGAAAGCAAGTGATTTTTAATTACATGTCAACACACTGCCCATGGGAAGAACATGCCCAGACACACTGCCCATCAGAACACCTGTCCAGGGAATCCAGAGGACTGTGGATCCCCGAAGGTGCTCAGAGCAGCTCCCCGGACTTGGTTCTGTCTGCATGCCTTGTTGCCTTGGAGACCATGAATGGATGCAGTTGCACCTATCCCTAGACATCTCTCTTTGTTCTTGGTGGGGAGGGGCTGAGGACCCTCTTGCTGCACACACATGATTCCTGGCTGCTGGGGGTCCCTGTGCCCTGTGCCCTGAGAAATGCAGGCTGCCTAGAGCCAGAAAACAGAGCTGCTCTCACTTGCTCAGCCTAGGGGCTCAGCCTGGGCTATGTGCCTGGCACTGGCGGGTCCTCTTCCTTCCACGTTAGCCTTGAAGACCCAGCAGCTGGGCCTGGGCACCTGCTGAGGGTGCCCCTGAGTTTAGGCATGTCTGTAATTTCAGAAAAGGAGGGCCCCCCAAACAAGCAGAATAGGCAGCAGCTGCTTTGGACACCGTTTAGTGGAGGGAAACTTAAGAAGGAATTTTTAGTGAGATGAGAGGAGATATTGTGGAGAATCTGAGAATAGAAGAATATTTGGAAATCGAAAAACGACTTCCAAAAGCTGACCAGGGACAGTGAAGAGGAGAACGCTGCGAGGAGTCAGAGTCAGCTGGGAGCCCATGCAGAGGATCACTCGTCCCCAACCCTGGGAAATGCAGGAGGACAATCTGAGGGGGCGTGGGGAAGTCAGACCTGGGAGGAGCCATAGGGCAGGCGATGAGACCACAGCCAGACAAGGAGAACGTTGCCCCAAGGTGGGTGGCAGGCAAGCTCCTTCAAGGAGCTAAGGAACAAGACCCACAGCTCACTAGCATGGGCCAGTGTGGGAGTCCAGGATGCGAGGCAAGGAGCGCTGTCTCTGGGGAGAATCAGACTGTGACCCAGCACTGGGTGAGGCCGGAGGACATGGGACCCTCCCCAGCTGTGCAGCAACAGCTTGGCAGGAATGCAGACTGTACTGTCTATGTGGAGGTCGGTCGGGGCATTTATGACACGTCAAGTGCATGCAGTTTGGAACAGAGAGTGTCGGGAACAAGCTGTTTAGGAGCCCATCCAAAATGGAGTGGGGAACTGGCGCCCTGCACAGCTGGGAAAGCTGGAGCTCAGGGTCTGCCGAAATACCTTCAGGGAGCAGCAGATCCGGGCCCTTGTGGGCTGTGGGTCGGGGCTGGTGAGCAGCTGCGGGTGACCGGGGCGTGATGTGCTGGTCCCAGTCAGCAGGTACCCTTGGCAGTGGGGGAAGCCCAGGAGGCAGGCCCTCAGATTTTTCAAGAGAAGCTGGAAATACATGTTTTTATGTGAAATCTCCACATTTTTAAAAAGGGAGCATCCATAGAAAACATTAAAAACCCTAAACTGATGGAACAAGGCCTGTGTGTGAGTCGCCTCCTTTCGTGGCCTCCGGATCACCCCGTGAGACAGCCAAAGCCCTTGGGGGCTTCACACAGGTGACGCAGGGCTTGAGGGTGGCCTGTCAGACGGCAGTAGGCATGGGCCTAGGGCAAAGGGGATGGGAGATGGACCCTCCCTGACCTGCCTTTGGTGGGGTTCCTGAGGGCAGGAGAGCATGCCAGGAGGTTCCTGGAGGTCACAGAGGTGGGCAGCAGGGATGTGTCTCCCCTCAGCCCCTTTCACTGATGGCACTGGGATGCTGTGGCCTCCCCTGAGACCCTGGCCTGGGGAGTGGTCAAGTGGACAGTGGTCACTCAGGAGGCTGCCTCGGAGATAGCAGGAAGGGACAGGACCTGGTGGTGAGTGGGCAGGCTGGCAGGAGCCCTGGGAGGTAGCTGGTGCTGGGGAGGGAGGTAGGTGCTGGCTCACCAGCTCAGAGCTGGGGTCCCAAGCACAGACACAGGGCTGGAGCCCAGTGAAGGCCAAAGGGACCAGGGTCCGAGGGAGGGGCAAGTGGGTACCCAGACTGTGGTATGAAGGGTCAGGGAGTAAAGGGGCTGAGTGCTCACCTGGGTTCTCACGGTGTCTCTGGAGGAGGCTGGGGGCGGCTGGGCTGCCTCGGCACAGCCTTGTTGAAGGGTGACCCCCCGGGCCTGAACACCCATGGTGGGGTCAGCCCACTGACAGGGGCCTTGTGTGTCCTGATGTTGCCTTCCCTGGCAGCCCTCCTGTACCCTCTGCTCTTGTGTGGCACCACACGCTGGGAGGAGGGCCTTGATGCAGCCCTGGGAGGCGGCCAGCTCCCGGCTCACCCACACAGTGGACCCTTGTCTCTTCTCATTGGTTTGGAGAGACAGCGCTCCTGCAGCCACCCCACAGCCAGCTCTGCACCCTGACCGCTGTGTACGGTGAGTCCCTGCCCTGCTCATCTGTGCCTGGCCCTTGGGGGCCAGGACCTGGTGTCTTCCCTCTCCTCTTTGGGCTAAGGGTGATTGGCATGTGGACCAAGGGCCCTCCATTCAGAGGTTTTGTGTGGACCCCCATTTGGACAGTTTCCTGGCCAGCATGGCAGGTATGAAGCTGAAGGGCTCCCGGGGGGAGATCTAGATGGTATAATGCAGACTGGGTGTTGGCGCTTGAAGCGGGGGGGCCCTGCCCAGCCCGAAAGATCAAAAGATCAGAAGGGCCCATCGGCAACATTCCACCGGCAGAAGTGGCGAAATTGAGCCCCTGCTCCAGACAGGGCGCAGGACACTTAGACTTGCCTGGAGACGCAGCCTGAGGTTACAGTGCCAGGACAGTCCCTCTGTCCAACTTGTGTGCAAAGCCTTTGCTCTTCACACGCGTGTGTTTAAGTGCCCTATGGCAGGCTGAGGGCAGGCCCAG
Organism: Phataginus tricuspis; assembly: GCA_029783875.1. Taxonomy (NCBI): domain Eukaryota; kingdom Metazoa; phylum Chordata; class Mammalia; order Pholidota; family Manidae; genus Phataginus; species Phataginus tricuspis. The sequence goes on from JAQQAC010019064.1 coordinate 26,689,971, forward strand.
AGGACTTGTGCTGGCCCGCAGGGTGTGGGTGGTCTGGCCTAAGTGCTCCAGGGCAGAGCCCAGACACAAAGGACAGTGCAGGCACATCTGTGGCATGACCTGCTGGGGCAGAATGACCCCCAACAACTTGCCAGAGGCTCGAGCTAGGGAACCAGGTTCTCTTGGAGGTCCATCTCCTCCCCAGCCTCAGTTTACTCTTCTGTGATGTGATACCCATGAGGAGTGTAGCTGCTGGGAGTGTAGCTGGGATGGCTATCCTGGTCAAGCCAAACCCCAGAACCTGCTGAACTGGCCAAGGTGGGTGGGCCTGTTGCCTGAGAAGCTAGCCCCTCCTTGTAGATTGGGGGGCCTCCCTGGGATTTGGGGGATCTGCAGAAACTGGGGCTGGCCTGGGCAAGGATGCTTCAAGGGCCTGGCAGCTCTGTCCTGCTCTGGGCAGTGAGCAGAGTGACCAATTAGTTTCTGGAGCCTCCATGTCTGCTACTCTGTCCCCAGGCAGGGAGTGTGGGTGGGATGGGGTTGTGTGGGCCTAGGCCCCATGCTTCTGCTGACACCAGCTCCCAGTAGTCCCAGGCCCAGTGGAGTGTGACAAGTAGAGAGTATGTCCCCCTTGTGACATTCTGCCTGGGGGAACTCTGGTCAGGCCCCCCTGCTCCCATAATTCATGTGGCACTCACACCTGCTTCCTGCTTGGTCACAATTGTCCTTTGGATGCAGGTGGGGGTGGGGGCCCAGGGACTTGCTGGGCCTGGGACTGCTCTCCAGTCCCAGAGCCTGCAGTGGGTGGACAGGCCTGGGGTTGGACAGCATGTCTGCTGATCTCAATGGGCAGCAGGGCCGGCCATGTGCTGCCTAAGAAAGCCTTTTACGAGCAGGTAGTCCTGGGCAGAGGTAGACTGAGGCAGCGGGCCCCATGATCGGCAAGCATGACCTCCTGTGTATGGAGCGAGGCCACTCTTGTTTAGGGTTGTGTGTCCATTCCTGTGCCCTGCTCTCTATCCCCACCATCTCCTCGGATGTGCACTGGTGTTGCTGTGGGCAAGTGGTCTCACTCCCGCCTTCCCCTCCCTGCCCCCATCAGTGCTGAGATCTAGGTCCCGTTTGCCTAGCTGTAAGGCACTGTCTGCAGTCACTGCTGTGCTGGGTGGAGCATACTCCATTCTGCAGCTCATAGAAACAGGCCCCCTGGCAGACCCCAGGGATGCTCTAAATGCACCCCACCTGAGGGAGGCCCTGCCTTTGGGAGCCTCCATTCCTGGGTGTGGCACTGCCCCAGGCCACACTCCATCACCCTTGCAGGAGCCCTGGCCTGAGTACAAGGGAGCTGGGGCTGGGGCAGAGGCAGGTGGGCCTGGGCTGTGGGGGATGAGGCCAGGAGGGCATGAGGAGGGAGGGGCACTCTTTATTCTGCTGTGTCATGGGGTACTCTCTCCCTCCAGGGCCCCCCTAGGGATTGCTGCGTCCTTCCCACCCACCCCTGTTACACTCCAGGAAGCCCACCCTGGCCTCACCCCACCGTCCCCAGCATGGCTAATCCCTGGGTGCACACCAGTTTCTGGGGGCCCACATGGGGAGGGCCAGACTCAGAGGGGCTCACCTTTCTCCAGTCACTGATTTCCAGGTTCAAACCTCTGACCCCAGTACTCAGCCTAGAGCCAGCCTGGCCCCTTCTCCTGGGGTTCCTTTCTGCTGGGAGGCAGGGCAGACACCTCTCCAGCCTCCTTGGGGTCCCTCTCTGTTCTTCCGGCCTGCACTGCTCCAGCCCTCTCAAGGCCCGCGTGGGAGCCATTTGGGGCACGCTGTGGGTGGGGTGGCTCTGCTGAGCCTTGCTCAGAAGCCTGGTGGGCAGTGTGGTGGGTCCCCCGCCCCCACAGATGTCCAACTTCTGCCTGTAGTTCAGGCCCCTTCTATGCAGGAGAACCACTGGGGCCCCCCTAGGTTTCAGTGGGTGACCTCCATCTCTCCTGGCTGCTCTCCGAATCCCCTAACCCCTGTGACCCCCCCTTCCTCCAAGAAGTCTCATGTCTGTGTATGTGGAATGCGAACGTGTCTGTTGGCTCATCTCCCACCTTTCTGTCTGCGTGTGTGTCTGTATGAATGTGTGTGTAAGCACCTGTGTTCGGTGGTTTAAGTCTCTGTGCCTTTTTATGCGTCTAATTTGTCTGCCTCTGGGTTTGCCTGGCTGCTGTGGTTGTAAGGTCCCTATTTGGGGACACCGAACCCCTTTGTCCAAAGCTGTGGGCCTTAATTGTCCACTCGTCCAGCCTCCTGCTGGGCAGGTGTCCCAGACTCGTGGATGGGGAAGGTGGGGGGCTCTGGTCAGGCCCCCCTGCTCCCATAACCTCCTCTCCGTGGGCTACGCGGGGAGGAGGAAGAGCCATGAGAAAGGGGCGTGGAGCCTGGGACCCCGTGGTCTCCGAGGCGGGCACAGGGAGGTGTAGCCGCTGACCCTGCCCGTGCCCCCAGGCATGGAGGTCCCACGCGTCCCCACGCGCACCGTGCTCTTCCAGCGCGAGAGGAGCGGCTTGACCTACCGCGTGCCCGCGCTGCTGCCGGTGCCGCCCGCGCCTATCCTGCTGGCCTTCGCGGAGCAGCGGCTCAGTCCCGACGACGCGCACGCTCACCGCTTAGTGCAGAGGACCGGCACGCTGGCGGGGGGCTCCGTGCGGGTGAGCGGCCCGCGGCCTGCGGCTGGGAGTTGGGGCGGGCCCGCGCGCGCGGTAAACTGAGGCCGCCGGCCCTCCGTGCCTCCCTCCCGGCAGTGGGGCGCCGCGCGTGTGCTGGGAACAGCCGCTTTGGAGGAGCACCGGTCCATGAACCCCTGCCCCGTTCACGACGCGCGTACGGCCACCGTCTTCCTCTTCTTCATCGCTGTGCGTGGCCGCACGCCGGAGGCCGCCCAAATCGCCGCTGGCAGGAACGCCGCACGCCTCTGCTGCGTGACCAGCCGGGACGCGGGACGCAGCTGGGGCGGCGCGAGGGACCTCACGGAGGAAGCGGTGGGCAGCGCCGAGCAGGGTAGGCAGGGTGAGAGGGATCCGCGATGCGGAGCTGTCTGCACTGGGCGGGGTGGAGGCGCTCGGCAGGGGAGTCTGCACCGGGAGATCTAGGTCCGCTTGGGAGGGGTCCGTAACGGGAAGGAGTCTGCACGGGGCGGGTGGGGGATCCGTTCGGTGGGTGGAGTCTGCACAGGGAGGTCAGGGTCTGCAAGGAGTCTGCACTGGGCGGGGCGGGAGCGGGGACCCGCTCGGGGTAGGGGCCCGCACGGTGGTGGGGATGATCTCTGGGGCTGGGGTTCGCCCCGCGGTGGGCATCCAGCTGCAGTTTCCCGGTCGTCCCAGTCTAAGGGCCGCTGACTGCTGTTCCGCCCGCCCCCGCCCGGAAGGGCTCAGTCCCCCAAAGGCGGGAGACGCCTCTTTCATCTCCCTGATCCCGCTTCGGCCCCAACCCCCAGGGCCTCCTCAGCAACTTTACTACTTTATCCTCTTTCTCACCCTCCGGGGCAGGAGGAGGGTCAGCCTAAGGAGCCAGAGGGGCAGGCGGCCTGACCCCAAAGTTTTCACTGCACTCCTGCTGGTTCCCCCCTCCAGTGGCCTGACCACCGCCTGGGGCCACCCCAACCCTGGCATGTGGACGCTGACCCCAGGGGGCACCAGTCCCAGAGATTTCCCCCCCCCACCCCGACCCCTCCCCGCTCCACTCTGGTAGTGCGGGCTAAACTGAGGGACATGGCAGGCTCTGAAACCTGCTGGGACAAACACAGCTGATCTAAGGAGCTGTCAGGTGGTGTGGACCCCACACCGCGGGGCTGGGGCCCAGCCTAGGAGGGACCTCTCAGACTCTGAGCTGAAGGTCCCCACATCCCTGCCTGGGCAGCGTTCACAGTGGCCACCTGCTCACATGCTGAGCACCTGGTCAAGCACCTGCCTAGGCTCCCCGCTACTGCTAATGGTGGAGAGGCTTGTCCAGCCCAGGAGGAGTCAGGGTGGCTGGAGGCATGGAGGGTAGGGGCATGGTCTGAGGGTGGCTTCCTCATGAGTGTCCCCCAATCCAGGTAGTGGTCCCCAGAGTGTTCCCTTCCCGGGTGTGACTGGCATCCATCTTCTCTGTAGACTGGGCTACATTCGCTGTTGGCCCAGGCCATGGTGTCCAGCTGCGCTCGGGCCGCCTGTTGGTACCGGCTTACACCTACCGTGTGGACCGGCGAGAGTGCTTTGGCAAGATCTGCAGGACCAGTCCCCATGCTTTTGCCTTCTACAGCGATGACCACGGCCGCACCTGGCACCGAGGACGGCTTGTACCCAACCTGCGCTCAGGCGAGTGCCAGCTGGCTGTGGTGGACAGTGGACAGGCTGGCAGCGTCCTCTACTGCAATGCCCGGAGCCCCCTGGGCAGCCGTGTGCAGGCGCTCAGCGAGGATGAGGGCACCTCCTTCCTGCCTGGGGAGCTTGTGCCCTCCCTTGCTGAGACCGCCAGGGGTTGCCAGGGCAGCATCTTGGGCTTCCTGGCCCCACCCTCCAGCAAGCTGAGGGATGAGGGATGGTTCATGGGTGCCAGGAACACCCCCCACCCTCAAAGCCTCTGTCCTGGGGTCCAGGAAGCCCCAGAGGAAGGCTCTGGAGACATCCGAGGGGGCGGTAGGCCTGGTGTGATGAAGGGATGTGGGGATGGTGGGAACAGGCTTGTTGGGCCCCCTACCACCTTCTCGCAGAGTGCCACATGGTTGCTGTATTCCCACCCAGCTGGGCGCAGGGCTCGGCTCCACATGGGCATCCACTTGAGCCGGTCCCCCCTGGACCCACACAGCTGGACAGAGCCCTGGGTGATCTACCAGGGCCCCAGTGGCTACTCTGACCTGGCATCCATTGGGCCCACCTCCAAGGGGGCCCTGACCTTTGCCTGTCTGTTTGAGAGTGGGGACAGGGTCTCCTATGAGGAAGTCAGCTTCTGCATGTTCTCTCTGTGCGAGGTCCTGGAGAATGTGCCGGCAGGTCCCCTGCTGCTCAGCCATGTGGGCAAGCCTGGGGAGCGCTGCCTGCCCTCCTGATGGGCTCTCCTACCAGATCTGATGCCCGGGCACTGGGAAGGAGGGGAGGAGTTCTGAGTGTTAGGATGCTTGAAGTGGCGTGACCCAGTTCTCCTTGGAGCTCTGGCTTTGAGAGGTGGTTTTTCTCCTTAGCTTCTCCAAGAATTGTCCTTGTGAAGGAGCCTGCTGCGTTGTACCGAGTCCAGTTTTATGTTCAAACAACCAGGGCTGGCCTTTAATGAGGATCATGCAGCCAAAGTCAGAGAAGGTGGTTTTCTGAGCCCTGTGGGTGTGTAGCTGACCTGGGCTTTCTTGAGGGTCATGGGCGGGGTGCTGGACCCTCAGATCAGCACACAGTGCCTCGTGGGCTGGTGAGTTTTTCTCCTGAACCTTGCTCTGCTGAATACTTTCTGTCTTATGAATGAGAAATAAAGTGGTTGTGTGTTTGTGGCCAGGGACATTCTTTCCATCTCAAAGCCATGGGGATGGTACCCAGTGCTCTCACTCAGTTTTCTGACCCCCTCTGGCCACCCAGTCACACTGCAGGATCTGCCCCCCCTTAGCTGAACTCCCCAATGCCTGTGGGCCATCAGAGGTGGGGCAGATTGAGGACACGCAGGTGATCTTTGTGGTGGCCCCAAACCTGTCCAGGAGCTGCAGACTGGCTGCCCTGCAGGTGGGGCAGAGCCAGATACCCAGAGCAGGGGACCTCCCAGGACCAGCCCCCTGCACCCTCCCAACACCTTTCTATTTCTTCTCCTTTTTAAAGTCCTCACTTCTGCTTATAAAGTATGTTCACTATAGAAAACTTGGAAAATGTAGGAAACTATAAAGCAAATAAAAATGACCTTGCACAGACCCCTTTCCTCACCTTTACGAGTATCCTTTTGATGTTTATGATTTTTTCTTCTTTTAAAAAGACAGGATGCATTTTAGTACAAGTGTGTTCCTGGTCATCGCTCTGTGGCTCAGCCCCGAGTAGCTCCTTGCGTGCTGGGATGTAATTGCTTCCCAAGGCCCCACTGGGTGACTTGGCGCTGGTCAGGTTTCCTGATTGTGAATCATGCTCAACAAGCACCTTTGGGGTGGCTCTGCGTGACCCCAGTTTCTAGTACCTCCTTATGCTGGGTTCTGGGGCAGCATGACCATCTGCTGCCTTCCCAAAGAGTGAGGGCATTCAGGAAGCCTCTGAACTGCCGAGGGTCCACAGCTCTCCAGACAATTCATGGTGGCCAGTTCCCAGGAGAGCATGGAAGATCCCCCTGCCCAACTGCTCACTGTCATTCTCAGTCACCACCTGCAGGGGTGGCTACGTTTCAGCGATCACTGCTGGGCTTCAGGCAGTGGTAGGATGCAGAGCCTAGATTTGGAGCCCCTCAGAGCCCTGAGCATGCCTATGCTTAGCTGGGACCCCACCCTACCTGAGGCAGCCTCAGCCCTCTTTGAGGAATGCTTGTCTACATGGGCTCTTGGACAATAGCTGGGGTCAGCTATTGTTTTCAAACCTAAACCAGAGAAACCAGCAAAGATGGGCATGGGCTTTCTGGGCGTACAGAACTCACAGGTGTGTACCACCTTCACTTCTAGACTGGGTGACTTAACAGCCCCAAATTAATGTCCTCTTAGAACCTCAGGTCTTGACTTATCTTTGCAGCCATAACTAAGAAAAGGATTGAGGTGAGATCATCCTGGAATGAGGAGTTTTATACCTGATGACAGTGTCCTTATAAGAGACAGAAGAGCCTATGTGAGCAGGAGGCAGAGGCTGGAGGGACATGGCCATGAGTCAAAGGATGCCTGGAACCCCTGAAGCCAAAGGGGCAGGAAGGACTCTCCCCAGGACCTTGGAGGGGGTGCAGCTCTGCAACACCTGGATGTCAGACTTCTGGCTCCAGAGCTGGGAGAGGATGAACTTCCACTGTCTGAGTCCCTGGTCTGTGGCACTTTGGGGACTGGTACACCTTCCTCCTCTTGCTGTCTGTCCATGCACACTGACCTCAAGGCAGCTGCTGTGTGTTGAGCAGAGTGAAACCACTGCTGTCTCACCTGGGGGAGGCTGACACTGCCCCTGGGCAGGTCCTGGCTGTCACTGCTGACCTGGTGGTGGAGTCCTAGCTCACTGTCTTAGCCGGGGCAGCAGGCACACTGCCAGCCCTCTGCTCCATCTGGGTAGGCTCCTCTCTCCCTCCCTGATCCCAGAGGGCTAGAAAGGGTCCCCAGACATTCCTCAGCTGAGCACGTCACTCAAGCCAGGCTTGGGGTCAGGTCTACAAGGAGTCCAGAGCTGGCCTCTGCGGTGGGCCCACCCCAGTGGCACGGCCGGCTCCGGGTGGGTGCCCAAGGCTCCCCTGGCTCCTCATGGTCTCAGGCCAGTGCTGAACGCCCTGGGGGAGGTTTTACCCTGGTGTGACACCAGCAGGTGGGAGGGAGGGTACGGAGAGAGTCCTTGGGCTCAGGGTGTCTGTTGCTTGCTGGTGTCGGGGCAGCCATGTATCATCCTTCTGTATGTCAGTGAAGGGAGGGGCCACCGTGAACCACAGCACCACACTCAGGCTGTCCCTCTGCTGCCCCTTGTCCAGGGGCAGCCCCTCGAGGTGAAACAGGTGCCTTGACCAGTCTCTGTGGTTCAGGGGATGACTTCCCATTCCAGAGCTTTGTCTTCCCAAACTGAAACCCTGTCCCCATTAACACTGGCCCTCCAGCCTCTGGCCCCCTAGACTCTATTGCCGTTGCTCTAGGGACTTCATTTAAGTGGGGTCCTACAGTGTCATTTTGTAACCAGCCTATGCACTGTTACATCATGTCCTCATCCCCAGCACGTGTCCGAATGTCCTTCCTTTTCTCAGGCTGAATAATATTCCAGTGTGTGGCTGGGCCACACTGTGTTCATCCAACCATATGTCCACGGACACTTGGTTGCTTCCACCTTTTGGCTGTTGTGAACAGTGCTGCTGTAAGCATTGCTAAGTCACTTAAAAAAAATTACTAATGGCTGAATAATATCCCATGTGATAATTTACTTTCGCAATTCAGATTGAGACAAAAACAACCCTGGATTCATGATGGTTGGTGGGCTGGTGGTACACCTGTGCCCAAGGCAGGGGTGCGTGTCTGGTGGCCCCCACACAGGCCCTTCGTGAGGGCCAGGCCATAGGGCTGGTTGCACTTTGTCCAAAAAACAGCATGAGCTGCATCTCAGGACGCTGAAGCTCAGCCAGGGCCCGGGGGTGGGAGGCTCAGAGCACCAGTGGAGGCTGAGGTGTGGGTCTGTGCCCACCAGGCAGCCCCTGCCATCTGGGCCAGTCCGTGGTGGGAGCAGTCACCCCAGGGCAGATGTGAAGCTGTGAGTCCACGTGCCTGGACACTTTTTGCTGCCGCAAGGGTCTCGGCAACCGAATACCTCGTGGCATTCAGATAAGGGGAGCCATGCCTCCTTCCACTTGAGTGGTTCTTGGGGTACCCCTAATATGTGTTGGGCTCATGACATCCCATACCTCAGGATTCAAGGGCTGTGGGGAGCCCCCATGAATTAGCCCAGGAGCCACAGAACCAGACCCCCACAGGTAGGCAGGGCAGCCTGACCAGGGTCAGAGGGTACAGGATCCCGCAGGAAGGGTATGGTCGAGCAGCAGTCAAGGCGGTCAACACCCCACATTCTGAAGTCTCCAAAAAGGAGAGCCTCATCCAGATGCAAAGCGGGACCCATCCACACCAGACCACCAACCCACTGGAGCCAAGCCCCCAGGACCAAGCCCCCAGCCCCACCCTCATGTCCCCGAGGGTAGGCTATCTCTGATAGGGTGGGTTCATTTCTCCTGCTGGAAGACCTGTCCAGGGCCCCCATGGGGTCCTCTAGGGCTCTGATCTTGGATTTCTGGGTGGAGTTCAGACTCAATCCCTCCTCTCCTCAGGACCTTGGCTTCCTAAACTGAGGTGTCCAGCCCTCACCTCTAGGCCTGCAGACCAGGAGAGGATGAGCACAGGTGGTAGGATGGTGTCCTCCTGGGCAGAGAAGCTCCAGCATGGGGCGATTTGGGAACAGGGCCTGGAGCCTGGTGGCCCCGGGCTGCAGGGGCAGCTACTTCCCCTCCCACAGGGTGTTCCCTGCCCACCTCAGGCCTCATCCCGCAAGTCCAGACCTGGGGTGGGCTGCTCAGAGACCGCGCTGCACACGGTTCCATGACATGCGTGGATGCCGGCTGGGACAGACTGGGCTGGAGTGGGTGTGGGTGGAGGTGGGCGAGGCGCCCCACCCGGGCGCTGACACAGGCGCTGGGGCACCGCAGGGGAACGGAAAAAATGAGTGGAGGCGGCTGCCTGGGCTGGTTACAGGAAGGCGGCACCCAAAAAGCTGACGGGTCCTCTCTCACTTCTTATCTGAGCCATGCTCCATCAGCGGGTGGCCCGCGCCACCAGCCCTGCTGGCTCGGAGAAGCGACCGCTTCCTTCCCTCCCAGCTGCATACACTTTTGTCATTTTTTTAGGTATCAATATGAACTCGTGGTCTTTCAAACTTCCTCAGAGTGTGTTAATCCTTTTTAACTTGAACTTTGATATTTTTGATTCTCGGATTACCTCCTGCCCTTTGACTGGACCCTGACTTGGTTCCTCTGTCTGGGAGCCACGTCGTTTCTGTCTTGCCTGCACACGCTCCCACTGCCCGCCAGCACGTGGCCCTGTGACCAGCCCGGCCCCCAGGGCAGATCCAGGACCAGGTGCCATACTTCTGTCAGTTCACATTTTAGCTCCTCACCCTGGGAGACATTTCAGGGGGTGAGTGGGTTCTGGGACAAAAGGCAACATTTCTAGCCTGGTTCTCCTCCAGTTTGGCATTTCTACCTGTGGTGCATGAGGAGCCTGCTTCCTGCGTCCTCGTGACATGTGCCACACACTGGGTAGGCGTAGTTGTGATCTGCATTCTTCTCATTATGAGTCAAACTGTACGTTCTTTCATTGTTTTCGGGATACATATACATGTACATGGAACATATGTGTGTTTATAAAGTGTGTGTGGTGTGAGTGTGAGCATGTGTGGGCGTGTGTGTGCGTGTACACTGGCCGCATCACCTGCTCACCACCCACTGTTCCCATGACTTTGCTCTTCCCACATTTGCAGAAGATCTTTGTGTAACTGGACGTTGGCCTTGTGTGATGTGAGCACTTGCCGCTTCTGCGAGCTCAGCTGTCCCAGCCCAGGGCAGGCACCTCTTTGGGGGCGCCCTGCTTGGAGCCAGTGTGAAGAAGGCTGGTCCCTCCTACGAGGCGTTCACCTGAGTGTCCTTCCGTGTCCACGGGCTTTCTTTACACTTTTACTTGCTGCATTTGGGGTTCGCACAGGAACCTGGCACAAGGTGTGGGTCCACCTCAATGCTGCTCCAGGTCACACTGTGGCCCTAGTGCCTGCTGCTCCCCCGTCTTCCTGTCCCCTCCTGTGCCAGTGCCCCTGCTTTGGTGACAGGGTTTTAGATCTGATAAAGCTGGACTTTTACTTCCCTTCAGGGTGTGCTTGGCTGTTACTTGCTAATTTTTCCATTTGAACTTTGCAGTTGCAGAAATGCAGGTTTTTACTGGGATTGTGTTAAATTTATGAATTATCTTAGGATGACTCACAGTCGTAGTGCCGGGTCTTCAGAGCCCAGGGCACGGTGAGTCCCCCAGCCCCGGCAACCCTGTGCTCAGTCTCTCCTCCCGCAGGCTGGCAGGAACGTTGCATTAAATGCATGCCCTGTGCAATTTTGTCTTTTCTCTTGCTGTTGTAAACAGAAAATTCTTTACCACTTTTCTTCCAACTGGCTATCTTTGAATATATAAAGGCCATTTATTTTTAGATGTTGATTTTATATCTTCTACTTGACTAGATCCTCTAATTCTGTCATAGTCTTTCCACTATACAGTTGGATTTTCCAGGTGGGCAAAACCGCATCACCTGCAGACTCCCTGGGGTGGATGCCCGCTCTGGCTCAGCACCTCCAGAGTGTGGTGGCACCCTTGCCTTGTCCTGGAGTAGTGCCTATTGCCCACCCCACCGGGACAGGACTGCAGGGCAGGCACAGGATGAGTGCCGAGGGCTCAGAGTGGGCAGGGCATCTGTACTCCCGGCCCTGAGGGTTTGGACGAGGCCCACCGGGAGGGCCACAGCAGCCAGGGACAGGGGCCGAGGACCCCTTACGGTGGTGGTGTATTCCCTTCCTGGAGGACAGGAGAGGACTCCTTCACACATGCATAGAGCTGAGTTTCCCCACAGATGTTGCTCCCCACCTGCCTCCAACACTGTGACACCCACTCACTCACAGCCTGGTGAAGCCCACCCACCTACCTCGGCCCCGCCTGGGGTGGTGACACAGCCTGAAGGGACTCCCTGGGGTGGGGGGCATGGGGGAACTGGAGCAGGGAAGATACAGGATGCCCCATGCCAGATGGAGGTGTTCTGAGGGCAGAGGGCTGTGGGGTCCCAGGATGGGCTTCTGGGGAGTGCCTGGCAGCCCATGAAGTCAGAGGGATTTCACACCATGGAGGCTATGGCTGAGTGGGAGGGGTGAGTGGGAGGGTGGGGCACAGAGATGAGGGGCCTGGGAGAGCCTGTGGGAGACTGTGAGGCAAGTTACTGTGGCCTCTGTCCTTTGTGGGGACCAGCCCTCCCACCCTCTGGGCCGGACCACCCCACCTTCCCCAACTGTGTAGGCAGGAGAGCTAGGGACTTTCTTACAGTTTTCGTCATGATTTAATGATGACAGCAGAACAAGGAGGGGCACTCAAGTGTGTGTAGAGCCCACACTGGGACACATGCTCTGAGGGCACACCTGCCCCCATCCACCATCCTTTGGGAGCCTGGCCAGGCCCCTTTAAGTAGCAACATGAGTGGGCTCCGAGGAAGAGGTGACCCTCAGAACAGACAAATGGGAGACTCCTTGGGCCATGGTCTCAGTGGGACTGCCCCGGCTTGGCCTCTCCGTTCAGCATCTCAGCTTCCAGGCTGTCTGATGGGCCAGGCCTGCTTAGGGTGAGGGGAGGCATCCAGAGGTCAGCCCATGGGCACCCTGCCTCTGCCTCCCACTGCTGCCAGGAGCTCTCTTCCAGGCTTGGGCAGCACCAGGCACCCTGGAGGGCCCAGCCCCATACACTCCCCCATTGGGCCTGCACTGTGTGCTGGATCCCTTTGCTGTGGGGGCACCCCACCAGGCTCCAAGGCAGAGTCTCCAACTAGGGCCCTGGGCCCCCATGTCCAGGTGTCAGAACCTCCAAGAGGCAGCAGGGGCCATGGAGAGCCCTGAACCTGACTCTCACCTTGGGTCACAGCACTTGCCTGCTCCCCCATGTGCCTGAGATGCAGAGCCACAGTTCAGGGGTCAACTCCCAGCTCAGCCGGAACTGGACCTGGAGCCTGAGCAAGTGTCCTCCCCCTCTGCTGAGCTGGATGGCGATGCCTCCTGCCCCCAGCCTCCAGGTTGTCTTGAGCAGTGACAGGAGGGCCAGGCATGGTGAACCCAGCTGCAGGGGTGATCCCCAGACAGGGCTCAGCCCCAAGGTGGTCCCACCACTATGCCAGTGCATGTTCGTTCCTTCAGGGAAGGTGCTGACCCTGGGATCTATGAGGAGGGTCTGAAGGACCCAGGCCAGCTGAGGAATCCATCAGAGGGGCCAAGAGCAGTGGCCATCCTCAGGCCTCAGAGGCCGGGGCCTGGTTGGGCTGTCGGCTGAGGCCCTGCGTCCTGGGGAACCTGGCCTGCTTGGAAAGACGATGGTGGCATACTCTGTCTGTTCGGGGAAATTGGGGGCAGGCGGCTCCGGGGTCTTCTCTCGCCACTGGAAGTCTAGCTCCCCGTAGTCCACGGTGAACACAGGCATGGTGGATGGGCCCTCCTTCTTGGTGGGGAGAGGGAGGGAGCAGTCAGTGTCTCTGAGTGGCCAACAGGCACTTGTGCATAGGCACACGCATGTGCACATGCACAGAGTGGGGGCAGTGCCGGGCCCCCCTCCCCACTGGAGCCCTGTGGCCCCATGTTCAAACATGGTGACCTGGTCGGTGCCAGGTATGGTTGCCCCAAAGCATGCCTACCCCTGGGCAGTGCCACCCCAACCCACCCCGGGCGCAGGTGGGGCCCATGGGATTAGCCACAAAGGGAAGGAGACTCACCAGAGGCTCATCCAAGCTCCGGCCAGTGCAGGGCCCTGCAGAGAAGCACCTTGGAGTAAAGGAGCCCAGGAGGCCAGCAGTCCTCCCCAGGGGTCTCCGTGGGGTTCCTTGCCCCCAGGGCACCACACCTTCTGTCCTTGTGGCCCAGTGTCCTCCCCTCTGCTCCGTTATCCAACAAACCCCACTCCCCAGGACCACCAGGAGTCCCCTCCCCAACTGTGAAGGGTCTGGTTTGGGTCATGATTTGTCTGGGCACCAGGCGTGCAGGACCACTGGCCTCCAGTACTAGTCCTCTGGTCTCTGTGGCAACGTGGCCAAGCCAAGCGCCCACTGCAGGGCAACGAACCCACCCTCCAGCCCGGCTGGTGTGGACGCACTCAGCAGGTGTGTAATCAATGACGCTGAGGTGGCCATCTCCAGCTGTTGCTGCACAGAAGTACCACATGTGTCTCCACCTGTGGCAGGCATGTGCACACAGCACATTCTCAAAATTACTTGAAGGAATTAAAAATGAGTCACTGGAGAAATGAGCTTCCACAGAGGCCAGGTGGCTGCAGGTGAAGCACCACCACCTTTACTTGGCTGCTCCCCAAAATGCTGGGGAGGTGGGGAGGCCGACCGCTGCTGGTGGCTTGTGCAGGACCCCAGGGCCTGCTCTCTGGCCTTGTGTGCCCCAGGTGGCTGTCTTGTGAGAGTGTGGCCAGAACAGCTGTCGAATGAGGCCTGGGGAGGGGGCTGACCCCTGAGATGGGTCCCCTCTAGGCAGTGCCTCTTTCCAGCCCCAGAGCCATCCACCCGTTGCCAAAGTGAGGACGGGGACCAGGCCCTGGCACCACCTGCAGTCAGAATGTGTGCATGTGGGGGTGAGGTGGACATCCCAATACCCCTCTGGTGGTTGTGGTGTCACTGCAGGGGCCCAGAGGATGTTAGAGGCTCTTCTGCAGTGTCCTGTGGCCTGAGGTCTGCAGGCGGCAGGCAGGGTTGCTCAACCTGTGGCGGGGGACAGCTTCTTGCCTCTCTGTGTGACCTTGACAGCTTCCCCACAACCCCTCAGAGCCACACCAGGGAGGGGACCCTAGACCCTGGGAGTCTTTGTGTACCCTCCCTGGGGGGTCTCACTGTGGAGGGTGGCAGGAGAGACATCTGTGTGCTGGGCTCCGCCCCTGGGCGTTACCTCCAGCGTCCCTGGGGAAGGCGGCGGCCAGGGCAAAGGCCAACGGCAGGAGGACCAGTAAGCTCAGCAGGATGCTCGTGATGCCCACCCTTTGCAGTGGGGCGCGCCCGGGTGGGGGGCTGGGGCGCTCTGTGGGTGGCTCCAGGACTGGCTCTGCAGGGCGATGGGAGTCAGCTCAGAGCAGGCCACCCCTGCCCTCACTTCCCCGAAACCTCCTCCTGAGGGCCGCCTGCCCTGATCTGGGGGTCCCCCCTCCCTGCCCGCATTGCCCTGGGGGACTCCCCCAACACACCCTCCTGCTCACCCTTCCCTGGGGACTCCCCCCTGCCACTGGGGTCTCCAAGGCCCACACCTGTCACTGTGAGCTCTGCCAGGGGACTCTCTGTGATCTGCATGTTGGGAAGCAGGTAGATGGCCCCGCAGAGGTAGATGCCGCTGTCGTTGCGCTGGACAGCAACCACGCTCATGTGGAAGTCTCGTCCATTGGGCAGTGGTGTGACACGGAAGCGCCTGTCCCGGCCTGGCTGGCTGCTGTCCTCGGGGAAGGCGGCCAGCTTGTCTGTCTGGTTGCTGGGGCTCATGCGGTACCAGTTGAGCACAAAGCCCTTGGATGTGCTGGAGAAGCTGCAGGTGAAGGTGGCATTCGCCCCCTCGGGCACTGCAAGATGGGCTGGGGAGAAGGCCAGGGGGCTCCAGGGCCTGACAGGGGCATCTGAGAGGCGGGGAGAACCAGTGGCTGTGAGGAGAGGTGTGTCACAGACCACCAGGTCCACCCCTCCCACTTTCCGTCCTGCAGTCTTGCAGGAAGGTTCTGGAAGGCCCTGTCCTTGCTGGAATCCCCTTGTCAGTGCATCACCATGGAGCCCTGCAACTTCTCTAGACTTGGCCTCCATCTCAGGATGAGCTTAGAACTGGGACCATGGTGCAGACACCACCGACCCGACATGGGCAGTGAGGGGCCCCCACATCTCATGTAGGGACTCTGGGGACTGGAGTTCAGAGGCGGGCTGGGGCGTTGCCCCTGAATGGAAAAAGAGGCCCAACCAAGCTGACGCCCAAAACAAAGACCTACTGGCACATCCATCGGCCAGTGCCCTGGACTGGGGATGCACCCGCAACCTCGCAGGGGCCGGTGGCTCTTTCCACCAAGAGTCTCACTGACACATAAGCTTCCTCCTCTGAGCCTCACGCTATGCCCACGTGTGCAACATAAGCTCTCACCCCCTGCATGGGCAGTCACACTCTCACTCCCACACACAGTCATGCTCACACACAAATGCATGAGTGTGCACACCCCTACATGCTCACACTCAGCTTGCTGGCATGCAGGGGAGGCCCTCCCATGACGGCCCAGGTGACACACCTGCATGGAATCAAGTTTGACTTTGATGGATACGTGGGTGGGTCAGAGGCTCCCAAGGTCCTGGGGTGGGAGCCATGGCTGAGCCCACACCTGCCAGGCCTACCCCTCTGTGGTCAGCTCGCCATGGCAGGCTGGTTCAAGATTCCCAATTTATAGATGGGGAAACTGAGGCTCAGAGGAGGAAGCTTCTCTGTCTGGACCCAACCCTGGGTCAGGAGCTGCTCCCATAGGCCCCCTGCATGTGGCCGCACCTAGGACCCATGAGTGGTCCTCAGCCCTCTGCCACGCTGCTCTGGGCCTCAGCCTCGGCTTCCCTGCTGTGGGAAGGGCCCACCGGGAACAAACACCCCAGACTTGAAGTCTGGCCCAGTGAGGCCACCCAACACATCCCGCGCCATTGGGCTCCACAGTTACTGTGCCAACTGCAATTCCAGTCCTGGGATGAGGGAGTGGCTGCTACCTCACCCTGTTCACCTGAGCTGTTAACTGCCATCCTTCCCTTCTGCTCTTCCTGGCTGTGCACTCAGGGTTCTACTGGGTTCTGCCCTGAGTGACGTTGGCTGGGCAAGCTTCCTCACATGTGATGGCACAGACTTGGCTATGGGTCCCTCTGCATCCAGGGAAGGGATGGCCTGAGGTTAGCTGCAGTGGCCTACTCACTGAGGAGGAGGAGATGGTGCGGGGACCCAGGGCACTGCAGCTGGTGCCAGCCAGGGCCTGTCCAAGTGAGCCACTCCAGGGCACACAGGACTGGCAGGCCTCCCTCCCAGGCCACCTGACACTGGGACAAGGGGGAATCACAGGAAGGTCCTTGCAGTGGGGACCACCTGGTTTACACTGGGGCTTGAGGAGACCAGGGCCCAGCCTAACTGGACTGGCCACCATGGCCCCTCCTCTGGTGCCTCTCCCAGCCTTTGATGGACCGACAGGGCTGGCACACAGCCAGTCTAGTGACTGTAGGTGCTGTTCTCTTAGATCCCATCATGTGCCAGATGTAAGGGTGGACACCACACATGAGCTGGGGCCAGAAGACCTCCCAGGATGGGGATCACTACCCACTGTGGAAGGGGTGATCTGTGCAGGCTGGGTTGTCCACACATCTCTGTAGAAGCCTCGTCCCACCAGTTGGGGGGGCAGAGGGCACTGGGGAGGCCAAGGAGGCCTGGAAGGGGGCCAGGCTTGGATGGGGTTGCCCAGGGCAGGTGGGGCCCCCTTCTCATCAAGGCCACAGACCCCTGGAGACTGGGAATCTGCCCACTCCTCTGGCTTTCCCAGGGTGACACAAACAATAGTGGTCTTTTCTTATTCCTAATTGTGTCCAAACCTTCCACAACCAGCACACCATGCCAGGAGCTTCTCTTGGGAGTATTAATGTGCATCCTCTTTATACATTTATTCAAGAAGCATATGAGTTAAGGAAAAGCAGTATGTGCATAATAGTGCGATTCCACAGAGATCAGGCAGAAGTTGTCATGGTGAGGAGCTCCAGCACTAAGTTAGTTGGACCTGTGGGGCCCACCCTGACTCTAAGGATGGCCTGCCTGCCCCATCGCCTCCCCACCTCCCACCTGCAGCATGCCCAAGTCTGGCACCAGAAGCCCAGGTCCCCTTCTCAAATACCCCCAGGAATGCCCGGTCTGGATGGAGCCAACCCCTCTCATGGCCAGGGTGACCTGAGAAGCTCCCCTGGGGGAGAACAATATGTGCACAGAAGCCACCTTCCTGCGCAGCCCCTCTGCAGCCCTCCCTTCAGGAAGCCCCTGTGTGGACGTCTGTTGCTGGGCCCTGGGAACTATCATGGCCCTGTGTAGATGGGGCTGCCCTGCTTCTCTTCAGTTTGGGCTCTCATCTGCGCCCCCGACCTGAATCTGTGACCATCTGTGTCATTGCCTTCCGTTCGGCTCACTGTGGTGCCTCCCATTGAGCCTGAACTCTGTGGGGTCCAGGGCTGCCAGGGTCTGGCCCACCTACAGGTCTCCCTGCGCTGGCCTGGCCCATCTGCTTAGGTGTCTGTATAGTGGCCCCTCATCCTGCTCAGGCCCCTCCTGGTGGCCCTTCAGGCCCTGGCTGCTCCTTGGGCCCCTCTCCACAGCACACTTGTATATCCACCTGGATGCCGCTCCCCATCTGCCCGCTGAAGAATGCTCGAGGGCAGGGTGTGGACACAGCAGCTGTGGAGGTGGCCGGACACAGGTAAGGTGGTGCTTCTGTAGTAGTGTGGGTGGGGGCATGCCTGTCACCTCATGGCTGCTCCAGAGCTGAACGAACCACAGGACACCTCACTGCTACGTCAGGGGCTCTGGGTGGCCTGGCCAGGGTTCAGGGCCCTAGGGAAGACCCCTGATGATGGAAAACCCTTTCAGATGGAGAAAGATGAGTCCCCAGAATGGGGGCCCGGGAACACCATGGGGGAATGTAGCCTTCAGGAGAAGCCCCACCGACTCCCCAGTGACAAATCAAAGAGAAGCTGGCATCCCTCAGTCATAACCCAGAGTGCGGGAATCACACTGGGAGCTTAGAGATGAATGAAAATGGGAGTTAGCTGACCAAGTGGACACAGGGCACTGAGCTCCCTGCAGGCCATAGACAGACTCTCCACTGGGGCATCCTTGAGGTGTCTTACAGGAACTTAGACCCACCCCCCATCCCTGGATGGGCCTCCAGCCAACCCAGGCTGGGTGGAGCCAGACTAATGACTGAGGGTCCCGATCACCCCCATCACCCTGCCACGACCATCAGAAGACGGGCTCAGGCTGATCACACTCCCGGCCCTCTCCCCATAATTTACCTCTAAAAACCCCTCCTGCGAGCCAAGGGTGAGTCTGGGACCTTGTGCATTAGCCACCCATCCTCCTAACGTGGCGCCGGGCAGGAATAGCCCACTGTCCTAACTACACCCCGACGCTGGGCTTGGCTTTGCTGCGGGCCAGGCGGCGGACCCAGACTTGTCTAGGTGGGTAAGAGGAGCACATGGCTAGGATGGGGCTGGGTGGCCTCTATGCTTCCTGGGATCTTACTGGGACCTGGGATCCTGTGATGGGTGCCTCAAATACACCTGCCCTCAAGTCAGCCCAGCACTTCCCTACTTGGGGCTGAAGACAGGCCTTCCTTTTGAGGTTGGTGGATTGGGATTTGCTTTATCCCCAGAGTATGAATATCTATGCATCTTTTCTTACATTTTTCATCTAATTAAAATTTTACATGTTGTCTTTTTACTTTATACTTGATAATGGGGTATCAGTGAGGGGCCCAAGGCCTCTTTTGTGTTTGGGGCATGGTTAGGAAGAGGGAGCTGTGCCTTGGTAGGGCAGGTGGGGGAGACCCTCAGGGCAGAGACCACGTGGACAGGCTGTAAGTAGGAGGCAGCACTAACCGACCTGCCAGAGAGGCCCCGCTCTGAGGGGGCCTTACCAACAACACATTCACAACCACCACCTAACACCTGATTTAGACGAGACCCATCTGTGCAGCTGAAAGCACTGCTGGGGTACTGTCAGATCCCCAGCCACCCCCATGAGTCTCTTCATCACAGCGAAAGGGGCACCTTCACCTCCGTCACTGTGGGCACAGAGGGAATGTGCCTATCGTGGGGTCCCTGATGGGTGCCCCAAGAAGGACCAACATGATCTCCTACGAACTTACGTCAGACATATCCAGGTGGTGGTCTGCACCTCTGGCCTGGACACTTCAAGTATCCAGGGCCAGCAACAAAAGCTAAAATAAACAAGTGGGATGACATCAAACTAAAAAGCTTCGGCACAGTAAGTACCCCAACAGAATGAAAAGGCAGCCTGCAGAGCGGGAGAAGACATTAGCAAATCACATGTCTGATTTGAAAAGATATAT
Source organism: Phataginus tricuspis (assembly GCA_029783875.1). Taxonomy (NCBI): domain Eukaryota; kingdom Metazoa; phylum Chordata; class Mammalia; order Pholidota; family Manidae; genus Phataginus; species Phataginus tricuspis. The sequence goes on from JAQQAC010019064.1 coordinate 26,709,514, forward strand.
GCACCCCTATGTTTATCTTATCACTGCATTATTTACAGTAGCCAAAATATGGAAGCAACCAAAGTGTCCATCACTAGATGAATGGATAAATATGTGGTACATATATACAATGGAATGTTACTTAGTCATGAAAAAGAATGAATTCTTGCCATCCGTAACAATATGGATGGACCTAGAGGGCATTCTGCTCAGTGAAATAAGTCAGAGGCAAATACCATATCTCATTTACACGTGGAATCTAAAAAAAATGGATACAAAGAATAGATTGGTGGGGGACACGGGAGTGAAATGGGAAAGGGAGTCAAAAGTTAAAAGCTTCCAGTTATAGAATGAGTAAGCCCTGGGGATGTATCTGCTAATAATGTATATGTATAGCCAATAATATGTATAACTAATCAAACTGTGGTGCATATTGGAAAGTAGTTAGGAAAGTGGGTCTTGAAAGCTTTTACTACAACAACAAAATTGTGATTATGTGTGGTGACATGTTAACTGGACTTATGGGGTGATCATTTTGTGATATATACAAATACTGACTCATTACATTGTATAGCTGACACTAATATAATGCCTATATAATTTTTATACCTCAAAAAAATTTCTAATTCTAAGGCTTTCCATATCTAAAATAAAATTGAGATTTGATTAAAAAAAAACAATGCCAAGGGTGGGCAAAGACAGAGAGAGGTGGCTCCTGCTCTAGGTCAGAGGAAGCTGGCAAAAATGACATTCCAATGAAGCAGGGGGTCATTGACTTGGCTCCCATCTGGGAAAGATAATCCAGCCAGAGGGCTGGATTGGGGCACCAGAGCATCTCAACCATGAGACTGTGTCAAAGCTGCAGTCCCCAGAGAACATCTGGATCATAAGGAGAAGTTTGCAACTAGAGCTGCAGCCGGCACTGTGGCCCCAGAATGTGCAGATGTGAGTCGTGCTCTGGGCTGAGCCCCCTAAACCACACGCTGCAGTGCTGAGCCCAGCACCACAGAATGTAACTGTATTTGGAAAGGGGGTCCTTGTAGAGGTAAGTGGTTAAGAGGAGGTCTGGAGGTCAGAACTGCACTCAGGGAGAAGGCCTTGGGAAATGGGGGCAGAGGCCAGGTGATGTGTCTCCCAGCCAAGGAGCACCAAGATGACCAGCTGTCCCTAGAGGCTGGGAGCTGCCTGGAGCAGATGCTCCCTGATGCCCGGAAGGGACTGACCCCACCCACAGCCTGACGTTGGACTTCCAGCCTCCAGCACTGCCAGGCAAGGCACTTCTGATGCCCGTGGTACTTGTTACGGCAGCCCCAGCCCGGTGAGTTCTGCTGAGGGAGACGAGGTGTCTAGCTGGGGATCCAAAGCTCTCGGTGACGCTTTACCCCAGACTCATTTGCCCCGGACTCAAGTCTGCCCTGTTTAAAGCTGCTACTGTAACCTACTCTTGCTCACTAGGATGGGCTCACAAACTACTGGATTTGGGTAGCTCATAGAATGCAAGAAAATCATATACATAAGCAAGGTGGGGGATGGGGTGGCCAAGGAAAGACAGAAATAATAGGTACAGAGAATGAATTGGGAGGGGAAAGAGAGGCATCCCAGAGTGGAAGATTGGCTGGAGCGGGACTGCCGAGTCTGGGGCAGAGCAGGAGGGCCACCCTGCACGCGACTTCGGCCACATGGAGGGCTCTGTGCCGTGTGGGGCCACCTGTTTCATTTGGGGAAACGGAGGCACACCGAGTTTTAAAATCTTGCCCAAGACACAAGATTCTGTGCAGGAACCTGGAGAACATGCTGCAGCATCTATTCTACACCCTCTCCTGCTTTGGGAAGGGGTCCTGGTGGGGGGTGGGCACCCAGGGGAGCCGTGGCCCCCATGCCTCAGTTCCTTTTCTTGGGAAGAACTTGTGCTGGGTGCCCCCACAAGGCTCCCCAGGGCACCTTTTGGCCACAGGCTTTTGGACCGCTGAGCCCAGCTCTGAGCCTCCTCCATTTGTCTTGAGATGGCCCACAGGCCTTTCTGAAAAAGCAGGCTGCCTGGACACCACTATCACTGAGCAGGCCCTGGGGGACAGAGATGGTTGAGCACACTTTGGGCACCAGGACTCCAGGACGGGTGGCCCCAGTAGGGTGTCAGGACATTCTCCACCTCGTCTTGGTCCTTCCAGGCGCCCTACATCCTGGAGCAAAGCCCAGATGAAAGGCTGTGGGACTGGCGTGGGGGACTCCTTCCCTGGCATCTGTTCCCATCCATGCAGCGCTGGCTGGCATAGCAGCTGAGGACAAGGGCAGCCAGGATGAGCCCCTCCCTGACCATTATACTTTGGCCCTGGACCTGAGGGCCTGCCCTGTGGACAGCTCATACAAGGGGGCTCGGGGCCAGGCTCTCTCGCCAGAACCCACCGTGGAAGCTCCCAGCCATGCCAGGCACTGTATAGCTGGGAATCTTGTCCAGAGACCCCAGATGGGGTGCGCCCCAGGCCCACAAGGGGTGGGGTGGAGGAGTGAATGCTATGCCTCTGGTATAGGTAGAGAAATGTCTTTGACCTTCCAGCCTGTGATCTTGCGGAGCTACTCAGTCCCCGGCAAGTCTGGTCATATCACCGGGAAAACACAAGTGGGGGCTGCTGGCAGAGGTTTGGGGCTCTGGCAAGCTCAGTCTGTTGCCTTACAGAGATGGGCAAGCCCATCCTGCAGGCCCCGAGAAAGAGCTGGGACACTCATGCCTGCTCACCACCAGTGAGGTGGGCAGGTGAGGAACTGGAGCTCAGAGAGGGTACTTTAGCTGGCCAAAGCTGCACAGCACCCTGACAGGGCCAGTGCTAGCCTTGGGGTCTGATCCCTCAGAAGTACCTCCCACCCGCCAAGGACCGAGGGCAGGGTGACCCTGAACCACCCGGCCCTGCCCACGTACCTAGGAGCCATCCTGGCCGCCAGCCCAGCTGCAGCACGCCCCAGACAAGTGGCCAGGGCACCCGAGGGATCCCCATGCCTGAAGCGCCAGCCCGGCCACCTGCAAACGTCCTCCTCTGCTGCATTGACAGAGGTGTAAGCAGAAAGGAAACTGTCCCGGGTCAGGACCAGGACACGCCCCAAGCCCCCGCCTCCTCTTCCTCCTCCTCCACGTGGGCGTGGGAGGGGAGTTGGGGGGAGCAATGGGGGAGGAAGGGGAGACAGAAATAGAGGAATGGAGGCGGAGACACAGCTCCAGGGAAGGGGAGGCAGCAGAGAGGCAGGTCAAGGACTGTCCGGCCCCTTCCCCAATCCGGGGGCTTTCCATCCCCAAAGCGATTTTGTCCCTTTATTTCTCATTGCCCCTTCTTTTCTGGAGGCTGGGGGCTGGAAGGGAGGGTGCAGACCCTCTCTGCTCCCCTCCCCCAGCAGCCCCTGCCGTTGGACAGGTGGATGGCCTTCTCTGGGTTCAGGTCAGGGGCTGCACTTTGCTTCCTTCCGTGTGCCCTGGTGGCCACATCATTTGAACCACAGAGCGCTGCAACTCTGTCCCTCCTGGAGGGTCTGGGCAAGGGCCTGGCCCGGCCTGCCACTCCCACCCAGCCATCCTGCCAGGCAGTGGACAGCGGGGGGCAAGCACTGACGGTGCAGAGGGTTCCAGGGGGTGCCGACCCTGCCCCCAGGGCTGTAAGACCACCTGCGGAGGGCAGCCGAGGGTCTCCCTGAATCACAAGGCCTGGGCTGGGGCATTTCCTCCAGACCCCCTGAGACCCTTCCCTCTTGCCCTGCCTAGGGGACCCCACCCCTCCCCACCTGCACAGTGGCGCAATCGGCCCCCTGAATAGGGACATCAGTGCCTAGCCCTGCACCCCCAGTTGCAGGGCTTTCCAGGGCCAGCTTTCAGGAGGCCCCACGTCCGGCTCAGGGGTGGCCATATCTCCAAATCTTTCCACTGTCAGGCTCTCCTGGCAACCTCCATGGCAGGGGGCTTAGCCTGTGCCCAGACCCTGCTTCGGAGCTTGACATCCTCACTGCCGCCTAGCCCCGCCCACAGGTCGCTCAGATGGGGGTGGGGGTGGTCCCGGGGTGGCCAGGGGCCCTGGCCTTTTGTAATGATTTGGTTAGTTCTTTGCATCTTGCTCTAAGCATTTTATTATAATGAATGGAAAACAGGAGAAATGAAACTGCTGATATTAGTGAGATGTGGGCCTCAGCTCAGTTCACGAGGCAGCAGCCGCACCACCGCTGGCTCTGCAGCCGCAGCTCCTAGAGGCGCTCAGGGCTCGCTGAGAAGGGAAAACATTAGAGACCGAAACGGTGGAAAAAGAGCATCAAAGGTGATGTCTGCCGTGCAGGGTGAGCAAGCGCGCAGGAAGCTTTAGTTCACGGCTGGGCCACTCCCAGGGCCTCAGTCAGCCGAGAACGTGGGTGGCAGGCGGTGGGAGGGGTCCCTACTGGCCAGGTGGGCTCCGTGGGAACCAGTGGGGCTGTGCTTCCCCCAGGAAGCTGGCCAGACAGTGGAGGTGGCTGGCTGGGGAGTGTGGTCATGGCTGACCCCCTTGACACCCCACACAGATGGGTGTCCTGGCACACCCTCTCTGGAGGTGGTGAGGGGCTAGCCTGGGACTGGGGAGAGGGCTCAGGTCAGGGTAAGTGCTTCCGGGCATCCAGCAAGGGCAGACACCCCAGGAGAAGGCTCCCCAGGCCATACCCGTGGTCCCACGCTCTGTATGTGACAGGATCCCAGCCCAAACGCAGCAATGGGACATTCACGCTGAAACCCTTGGGCTGACCTGGGAGGGCATGGGGTTGTGGGTGAGTGGGGTCTGTGCTCCAGGTAGGAGATGCTGCCCCCCAGCCAGTACCCCACCCTGCAATTCTGCCTGCAGAGGCCTGGGCGTGTGTCCAGGGAGGGGCTGCTAGAGAACGAGGGGTGTCTCTTGCCTCTACCGTGCCCCATTCCTCCCCTGCCCCCATCTCCTTGGTACCCTGCTGTGGGGAAGTTGGAGTTCCCAGGGCCAGGATCCTCACTGAACTTAAACCACCTGGTGATATAACTGGCCTGTTGCTAGGCTACCGCTTCCACACCTTTAGGCAATAAGCTATTATTGCACTATAGAGAGAGCTCGGCCCAGTGCTCTGGGCCGGCGAACAAGCCGGGTAATAAACCCTTTCACCCCAAAGAACGTTTTGCTGTCAATTTCTTTGGTCACATTGAATCCATAGCGAACTTGCCTGGGGCTGAAACCCATTGGCAAGACACCTGCCCCTATCTTTCCCCTCCCCTCTCTCATCCTCCTTCCCTGCCTTCCCCCTCCCTTCCATCCCTCCCACTAGCCCTTTGGGGCAGCAGAGCAGGGCTGAGGGCCCAGACTCAGAAGGATGAAAGGGGCATGGTGGCTTTGCGGGGTGGGGGTGGGGGGCTGTGTTAAAAGGGACAGATGAGGGGGCAGAGAGAGCTGAGGGCAGGAGAGGGGAGGAGTGGACACAGGGCTGGAGGAACTTAGGCCCCATCCTGGGTGATCAAGTTGCAGGTGGCCAGATCCTGGGGAGGCGGCTGGAGCGGGTTAGGAGTTTGAGGGTCTTTTGGGGTGCTGTATTCCCCAGGTGAGTTCCCCACCACTTACCAATCCACTGTCCCCCAAAGCACACACAACCCTCCATAAACATACTGTTCCTACCACACAGTCCCCCCAAAACACACATTTCTCATAAAACACTGTCCCCATCATGCCCAGTGTTCCCACCACACACTGTCCCCATCATACAAACTGTCCCCATTATACACATTGCCCTCATTACACACTGTCCCTATCACATGCTGTCCCCACCACCCAATGTCCCCGTCACACACACTGTCCTCATCTCTCTCGCCATCCCTCACCATCCTTCCTAAGTGACAAGACGGACTCTCTAGTTGGAGGGAGGGGGAAGGCCAGTGGCCCCATCCGTCCCATCCCTGTGTCCCCCACTGGTTGGTCCTCTCCCTCTGCCCTGGGCCCTGGCTGTACCCCTGCAGGCTTGGGGGGTCCCAGCTGTGGCCACAGCCAGGGCCACCATGCCCTGCACAACCTTCTGACATTCTTGAATGACTGGCTGTGGGCAGGGTCATCAGAGCCAGCCAGGACCCTTGTTGGTGGGCTCTCTGGGGGAGGATGTTGTGTGTTGTCACTGAGCTGGTTGCTCTTGTCAGAAATGGCAGGGAGCCTGTCCTCATTTTATGGGGGTGGGCTTAGAGCTGCACAGGAGGACCAGGCCCAGATCCTCCTGTCCTGGGGCAGCCCCCTCCCCTGCCTCTCCTGCAGCCTCATTCTTGCCTGGGGTCCAGGTGGGCCTGTTGGGATGGGCAGTCACATGGCACAGCCCTCTGTGTCTGGCAGTGTCTGTGGCCAGTGAGCACCAATGGCCATTCTCTGCTGTTGCCCGTCCAGTGGCCAGGCTGCTGGTGGCCATGCTATGGGAGCACAGGGCGTCTGTGTGGCCTTGAGCTCTCCCGGGGTGCCATCACTGCTGGGCCAGGGCTTCTGGGTTTGTGGTGCCCCTGCTTCTGCCTGGTAAACCTGGCTGCCCAGATGCTTCCTGCTGGACAAACTGAAAAGGATGAGCAGGGGACGAGCAAACCAGGGCCCCTTCCTGAAGTGGGTCTGCTCCCAGGAGCCGGGGAAGAAGACTCTGAGGTTCCATGGGGTGCCTGGGAGTGGGAGGGCAGTGGGGAACATGAGCGCGGGTGGCAAGTGGCAGAGAGGGGATCCTCCATGTTCTCCCGAGGCCGCCCGGAGCCACGGGGAAGTGTCCACCTTTGGGCCAAGCACAGGACAGGAGGAGGATCTGAGAGTGCTTCTGAGGGGGCAGGGTGACGCTAGTGGCCCCCACCCAGCCCAGACAGCCAGGCCGCACTGCACAGCCATTTCTGAGTTTGGAACAGGAAATGGTTAATAGTGTTTGAAAATAAAAACGTTTTGTTCTATCCTGTTGTTGAAGCATTTCCCAGAAGGTTAAAAAAAAGCACCAAATTCATCTGCCCAATTTAAGAACCAGATTAAAAATCTTGGAGGAACACTCTCACCATTTATTACACAAAGAGTAAAGATGGTTGGGTTGTTTGTTTGCTGGGGGTGTTAGTCCACGGGAGGTTTCTCACCTCCTTCTTTCCTAAACTTTCTAGAATGTTGTTAGTAGTTTGAATGTGAACTTTTACTGTAAACTTCCAAATGTGTGTGTCCACGTGTATGTACATATGTGGTGTGTGTAACACGTTTATGGGTGTGTGTCCATGTGTATATGTATGTGTGCATACGTATAGGCATGTGCGTAGCTGTGTGTGTGCATGTGTGTGGTGTGTGCACACAGGTGTGTAGGTGTATGTGCGCTGGATGGACACTTTCCTGCCCTCTTATAGCTCCGTGCTGGCCGGCCCCCACGCGGCCAAGTTGCAGCCCTGCCTGATTCTGAAGCCAGACCGAGCTGGGATGCACTGCAGCTGCCGCAGTGCACCCTCCCCAGGACCAGAGGGTTCCCTGCCCCCTGGTGGGCCTGCCTACCCATCTCATCCATGAGTGCACCACCCAACAGGCTCTCAGTTCTCTGTGTCTGCCCAAGCGTCTTTGCTGCGAGCATTTTCATCACGTAACAAATTTGCTGGGAGGCAATTTTGCCATGAGACATAAAATCACAGAAAATAAAAGGGACATTCACTAAGAAGTACGTGATGAAACATAGACAATTAATGCAAAATTAAAAAGACTTTATTTCGAAATATGAAATACCTGAGCACATTTAAAACGTGTGGACTCATGGCAACATGCAAGTGACTGATGGCATTTTATGGCTCGTACTTGAGCATGGTCTTCTGACACCTTCTTCTGCTATGGGTTCATCTCCTTGTTCCCATTGTGCTGTCTTTCATGCTCAAGTTCCTTCCTTCATTAAGAGAGGTATCCGTTTCCCAATACCAGGAGGCAAGGTCCCTTTGCACCTGAGCTCCACGGCGTCAGGAGAGCTGTCCACACAGGTGCACTGTCACCTGTCCTCAGACGTACGCCGAGACTTCTATGGGAAACGCAGGCTGAGCTTCACATGTTGTACAGGCCTTTAGGGGCTGAGATTTATATCATATACAAATGCTAGTCTTGTATCGATGCAGAAATGAAGCCGAACCGCCTGCCAGTTGGTGAAACCAAACCGTCAAACCAAGCTGCTGACCAGTTATTTTTTACCTTTTATGGCAAAATTGCCTTATGGCCAATTGTTATGTGGTGAAAAACTCCTGAAGTGAGATGCTTGTGGGACTACCGGACATCCCTTGCCACAGGGTCCCTGGCATCCCTCAGTCCGCCCTTCTTTCCCCTGCTGCCATCTGTGGCTCCCATCATGGCTGCCAGTGGGTGCCCACCTCCCAGGGTTTGCAGAGGGGATTGGCTCCTTGACTGGCCACAGCTGGGCTGCGTGCCAGGGACGAGCAGATGGAAGGGCCGTTAAGAACAGGACCAGACAGACTGGGGCTGCCACCACCCAGAGATGCCACCCCAGCTGCCTGCAGCCCGGGGACACACACGTGGTCTGCGTGCTACCAGGACCCAGGGCCAGGGAGGTGGCCCATGTTCTCGGAGCAGCACTCCCTCTTTGAGGTCTGGGGTGAGCACTGCACACGCTGATGACCACCATTTCTGCCCAGTTCTCTCTCCTTGTCTGTCTGCCTCTCAACCTCTCTTCTTCCCAGACACAGAGGTGGGGTCCGGTTGATAGAGCAAAAGCCATCCAGTCAGCTAGCTGGACCCTATGACACCCCAACCCTGGCCTGGCCTCCAGCTTCAACCCCTCCTTTGCTGGGCCATCCTGCACCAGTCCTGGTACCTCTCCAGTCCAGCATCACAGCCAGGGCAACGTCAAGGCAAACAGGGGGACAGACTTCTGAGCTTCACCACCTGCGGTAGACTGTCCTGTGGCTCACCTGGGCTGTGGGAAGGTCTGCTTTCAGATGCTGTCCCTGGGGGTGAGGGCTGCCCCTGGCTTCCCTGCCACACTCTCCAAAAGCGAAGCTCAGAGAGGTGAGAGCCAGGCAGTGAGCGTGAGACAAAGAGCCTAGAGGAGAGGGGGCGGCGGTCTGAGGGGCGCAGGGAGGCTGGGTGGCTCCGCCAGGTGGGGCAGGTCAGCCTTAAAAATAAACTTACAGGGCATCACGTGACGCGGGGCGCCTCGCCCTCGCAGGCGTCCCAGGGAGCGCTGACTGGCCCACGGGCTTGCGCGTTTGTGCTGAGGCGGGGTGGGGGGTCGCGGGCCTGCTGTGGCCGAGGGGGCGCCGGACCCGACGAAGGGGAGGGCGGGGCCAGCTCCTGGACCGCGGCAACGCCCCGAGCCAGCTCCTCGGCCCGCGGGAAGCGGTGCTGTGGTTCCAGGGAGCCATCCCGGCCGCCATCGCGTCAGCCAAGAGAAGTGGCGCGGTCTTCGGGGTGTTCGTGGCAGATGAGTGAAATCATCTGATACTTGTCTTTCTCCGCCTGGCTTATTTCACTGAGCATAATACCCTCTAGCTCCATCCATGGTGTTGCAAATGGTGATGATGAGCAGCCTACACAGATGGCTGCAAGTTGGGATGATGAGAAAGTGATAGAAGCATCTTCGAACAGTTTTGTTGCTATTAAGATCGATACCCAAAGTGAAGCCTGCTGACAGTTTTCACAGATCTATCCTGTAGTGTGTGTTCCATCCAGTTTCTTTATAGGACAGAGTGGAATTCCTTTTGAAGATTTAGCAGGTAGTGTTTCTGCAGACGAACTTGTTACCAGAATTCACAAAGTCCGCCAGATGCACTCATTAAAAGCTGAAACATTGGTGGCAAATGGCAGCCAGTTAGAGAGTTCAGTGTCTACTCCATTTGAACCTAACAACACTTCTGAAAAGTCTCAGTCCAGAAACGTAGAGCTTTGTGAGGCACCACCCACTTCTGATACAAAGTCAGATTCTGCAACAGGAGGAGAAAGTTCAGGCCATGCCACTCCATCTCAGGAGATTAGTGGATATTCAAATCAGAGACCTGCAGAGGACCTCACTGTCAGAGTGGAAAGACTAACCAAAAAAACCTGAAGAAAGGAGAAAAGAGAAAAGAAAAGAAAAGAAAAGAGGAAGAACAGAGAGAGATTAAGAAGGAAATTGAGAGGAGAAAAACTGGAAAAGAAATGTTGGATTATAAAAGAAAGCAAGAAGAATTATTAACAAAAAGAATGTTAGAGGAAAGAAACAGAGAAAAGGCAGAAGATAGAGCAGCTCGAGAGTGTATAAAAAAGATTGCACTGGACCATGCAGAGAGAGCTGCTCGGTTTGCAAAGACAAAAGAAGAAGTAGAAGCTGCTAAAGCTGCTGCCTTGCTGGCCAAACAGGCAGAGATGGAAGTCAAGGGGGACTCTTCTGCAAAAGAAAGAAGCACTCTTGCAAGAATTCAGTTTCCTCTTCCTGATGGTTCTTCCTTTACAAATCAGTTCCCTTCTGATGCTCCTCTAGGCAGTTTGCGGCACAGACTGTTGGCAACACTTATGGTAATTTTTCATTAGCAACCATGTTTCCCAGGAGGGAATTTACCGAAGAAGATTATAAAAATAAATTATTGGATCTGGAACTTGCCCCAAGTGCTTCAGTGGTACTGTTGCCAGCAGGAAGACAAACTACATCCATGGTACATTCTTCCAGTGGAGACTTTTGGACTTTGTTGGGGACAGTACTTTACCCATTCCTTGCCATCTGGACATTGATTAGCAACTTCTTATTTAGTAACCCTCCGGCTCAGACCTCAGCGATGGCAACATTTTTGGAACCTGCAAACCTTGCATCCTCTAGCAACTCAGAAAAAAGGGAACCAGTCAGAAAAAGAGTGCTGGAGAAACGGGGGGGAAGACTTTAAAAAGGAGGGAAAGATATATAGATTGAGGACTCAAGATGATGGTGAAGATGAAAACAGCATCTGGGTGTGGCCTCAGAGGTGCTTGTGGACTAGATGTAAATAAATTG